>OX422210.1:475905259-476407759 GCA_949130495.1 Sambucus nigra
GCGCTTACGAACCCCACTTGATCGAAAGTCAACTCCCGAACCCGGGAGAGGACCAAAGTATTATCAAAGGTCTCTGAATTACCTTTATAATGGTATACCCTATGCACGATTTGGTTTTACAAATTGCATTTACAATCGTTTTTTAGAAAAATTTGCATGAGATTGCTAATTGGCAGGTTCATTTCCTTGCCTATCGACTGTGTGTCTAGGATCACCTATCGATTGGCAGTGCAAGGACTATGCCGATCATTAGTCATCCTCGCCTATATAAGGAGAGCATGATCTCACTTTCAAGGCACCCTAAATTTATCAATATCAGTAATCTTGGCAACATTCTTCTACTATGAATGAAGTTTCCTTATGTGAAATACTTATCCACCTTTCATTCCCATTATTCTCATACCCAATTTCGCAAAAATACCCTTTTCTCTCATCCTACATTCCCAACTTGCAAGGAAGCTCATCAAGGATCAAGGTCAAGTTTCAAGTCTCCAAAGATGGTCCAAGCATCCCTCTCTCTCTCTTCAAACTTCTTTATTTCCACATCACTTATTTAAAATCTCAATTTATCTTTTACTTTATATCATACACATTAATACCTCATCCTTTGTTAGTTATATTGCACATAATTTATTTTCTATAAAAAAAATGAAAACAAAGAAAAGGGGGATACACCAATAAATTTTGACGGGATTCTTCATCACATTTTCTCGAAACTAAATTTATTTTTTCTACACACACACATATAATAAAATACCGTTTAAATCTATTGGATAAACCCCACCTTTGTGCTACAAGCGAATTACGTGGACTTTGATGCCTTTATAGGCTACGTAGGCATTTCGGGCTAAAACTCGAGACTCGAGTCATATCTTTATATTTTCATCTTTTTCCTATTTTATCCACATGTTATTCATATATATCATTCTTGTGATTCATACTTGTGTCTTATCTAACATATATTATCATTTCATCACAACGATCAATATCTCGATACGCGCACACATTATATATTCTAATTATTATTTTTGGAACATTCTTATGGATGACCTCGCTCCATCTTTTCCATGATGCGAGTTATGAAATTCTGATCTCCACTTATATATGCACACACACTTCATGGAGAAATTAAGGAAATAGTAACATAATCCCATGAGATATTGAAAGGTTGGAATGGGTGCCTAACACATTCTCATTCTGTAATTTAGCCCCCAAACCTCTGAACTATTGGTTTCACAAGCATTAGTTCGTCTTTGATGTTGCTCTCTCGAGGCAGCGATATGTTCTTTTGCCTATTTTGTGAAAAATAGGTCGGCGACTCTATTTCTTTACATCATCCCAAAAATGATGACGGCCGAAGCACTCCACGATGTAGCGAGGGGCGTGGGACCTTTATCTCTCCCTCTTTATACTCCTCCCGAAAGTGCCAAGAGAGAAATAAAGAAGGGGGAAGATCTTAGGATGGCCACAGTCATTACAACTTTTCTTAAACCTAAAGACAAAGATAGAGTCCTTGCAAATATTTACTTTAGGTCTTTATACCTTGGTTTATATTTTGATCCAAGGCTGAAGTCCTTGCAACTCGATTGGTGGGTCTTTGGACCTTAGATTTTAACGTCAAGGATGAATTCATTGTAACTATTAAAGTATACTTATATTGAATACAACATGGATAAAAAAGAGTTTCCTTTTCATTTCTTTCAAGTAGAAAAATACATTGTCTATAGTTATTTTTTGGGATGCCATATGTCCCGTGAGACTTCTACTGCCATGACTTTCTTCCTCCATTTGAGATTCTGGTTGCAAGGATGACTACCCTCATTTTGAGGAGTTGAGGTGTCTAAACTCATCAATTCTATGCCCATGCCTTTTTTACGGAGGTCATACATTGGTGGAAGTGATGGTAAGCCTTTATTGCGACTTCGGGGAGCACTCGAATCTTCAATAGGACCTCTGCCAGGCCTTGGGGTGCATTAGGTGACCTTTTCTTCTCCTTCATGGAGGTAATGTAACAGTCTTGGTCTTTCTTCAAATCTCTAAATACTTAATCAACCCATTTAGGGATTAAAAATCACATCATTAGTTTTCGTGTTGAGATAATAATGTCTAAGTCGTTAATCAAGGGTCTTCCTATTATCACATTATAAGCGAAGGGTATGTCCAATACTATGAACTTGTCTGGATAGTTTTACAACAATATTTTGAGCCAAGGGTGAAGGGAGTAGTGAATACCCCAAGGAATAAGTCCACTTTCCATTAAATCCAATTAGAGGAGTGGTTACAATTGCACGTGCTTTTGTGATGATGCATATAGCCTTAAAGGCATCAATGAATAGGATATATGCGGAGATACCTATGTCAATTCGGGCAAATTTCATATTAGCATTACCTATTATAAATTTGATGATAAAAGGGCCATCGTGAGGCAAACGGACCCTACCAAGGTTTACTTTTGGGAAGAATACCAAAGGGATTATTTCAAAGACTGATGAGGGAAAGAGACATGGTTGACCTATACTCTTTATTGTTGAATACTCTCGAGATTTGATTTTTTTTGTTGTGGGTAATAGTCCACCTTTGATGAAGCCTTCAATGATACATTAACAATCGCTTATGTTATGGCTATAGTCCCAATGCAAACTATAGTACTGGACTTGTCTCTTTTATTTGTAGTGGTTCTCATGGGCTTGCGTGGAGGTAGAATATCTTGGGCATCACTTGTAGAAAATATTGATTCAAGGGTAATTATGAGTGCAATGAAGGTTTTGGGCTCTGGAGGCCCACTCTTTTAAACCCTGTCATTCTTTTTCTTGACCCTAATAACTTCTGAGGTCTCCACAAGGCGAGAAAAGACATCTTTTCTCTTTCCCTGCTGGGGGAGGATATAATATGCCTTGCTGAGATAACATCCTCAATATTTATATACTTTTGAGCTCTTTCAAGTAGCTCAGTCATATACTTTAGAGGCTTCGTACAAAAGGACCTTATTAAGTCTTCTGAGGCGAGGTTCGAGATAAGGGCGACCACATATGGTGTCGTTCAAGTCATAAACTTGGAGAGTCGCTCAATTAATATCTTGGCATATTATCCCAGGGGGTCACCATCCTTTTGCCTGAAGTGGAGGAGAGAAAAATGATAGGCTTTCCCATATCTTGATCTCCAATGGAGTGGCTGACAAAGGATCATGTGAGTTAAGTGAAGCTTGTAATGGTTACTAGTTTGAGATTGGCAAACCAGCAGTTGTTCCTCTTAAAGTAGTGGGAAACGCTATGTATAGGACCTCATCTAGGATGTTATGATGGAGTATAAATGAAATATAGGTTTCTAAATGATCGATGGGATCCTTGAACTTGTCAAACGACTCAATATTAGGCATCTTCCACTTTAGGGTAAGAGCGTAATGTTAAACATAATTAGAGTAATGAGACAATTTCTATAAGATAGAAAATTCAATGGTGTTGGGTGTTTAATTCTAGTATTGGTTGAGGAAATTCTCTAATTAGTCTTGCATCTTTTTTATCATGGCATACTAGGGTTTAGTTTCCCTAAAACTGGAAAAAATACCACTTAAGTCGTTTAATTCAAGATTAAACTATCTAAATGGCTCCGAACTGTTTGTTGAAGAACCTCTTTTCTTAAAACAAATTTTAAACACAATATGTGTAAAATAGTATGAACGAACATCCTTAAGAAAGGGATGAGAGGAAGAGGAAGTATACACAAGCAATTTTAACGTGGTAAAACCCCACCTAATTGAGAAAACATCCACGGAGGTCTTTACACCTCAAAAGTAAAAATCCACTAAAATAGGGTAGCAGTTTACAAACCATATGACAATCAAGACACACAATCAGAACTAATTCTAAGTTCAGAAATATACCAAATCCTTCGAATTTTCTGACTTCTCCTAAGGCTCTGATGTTGTTGATGTTCTCTCAACTTTGTAACTCCACTCCTTTTAGCTTTACGTCGACTCAAAATATCCAAGATCTCGATACCAACACCTGTCAGTGTAGTAGTGTTATATTGTAAGTGGTGATGTGCTCTAAATCACATACATGCAACTCACACGCACTTAATTACAGACAGTATGCAAAACAAATCACAAATATGCAACGAAATTTCCAAAATCAGTTTAATCAAATATCAGACTTTTGATCTTTTAAATATCCGCACATTAAGAGGGAATCTTACTATATACACGAGCCAAGATCCTATGCACTTTTTTTTGAAAATATTTACACTTATTTCACAAAATGTGAAATATATAAAAGTGCCAATCCCCAATCAAGATCTCAACTAGATCTAAGTCTGAATATTCAAAGAAACTGAAATCCGAAAAGGTTTTGTTGGTTTAGGGTTTAAAAATAACATATCAGTTAGAAAACAACCAACAAAATAAGATTTTTCGAAAGAAGAAATCAGAACTACGCAATATGTAAGTGAAATGTATCACAAAGATCAAATCTCAAAGTTCTATGAAAGAAAATAAGATTTAACCAACGTGACTAAGTTCGGATAGAGATAAAGGATAGAAGAGGATGGTTCTACTTGAATCTCAAACTAACTCTCTCACAAAAAAGGTTTTCTGGAAGGATTTGGTGAGGGTTTAGTTTAGGGTTTGATTTCTCTCTCTCTCTCTCTCTCTCTCTCCCCCCTTTCTCTCTTATCTCTATTTTCTCTCAGAATTGAGGCTGTCCAAAGATTGTAAATGTATAACATATGGCTTGTATTTATATTGTAAGAGATGGAAGGCTCTGGAAACTCGATGAAATCAACATTAAGGATTGAGTTTAAATGATCGAAGTAAATCCAAGGGTTAAGAATGCGCCGCTTATAAACTAGCCCTTATTGGTTGAATCAGACATTACCCGGATCAACTTAGATAACATGCAGAACATTGAATAAATAAGACCCAATGGTTCATAGGCATGCATAGGTATGTGAGAGCATAGAAACACAAATCTAGCCATTGTGAAAATAACACGTGTAAGGCTAAGATTGAACTTTAAACGCGTATTTTTGAACATCTAAAAATAAAAATTTCACCCACATAATTTTCAAGTGCTTTCGGTTTCTACCCAAGCATAAATTTAACAGCTTATAAAAATTATAAAATAGCCCACAACCTTTTTTACAACCAATTTTTAATTTCTAAAAATTGTTTAAAAAAGCATAGAAATTACTTAAAATATCCCAAAAATTATAAAAAATTATTTTAGGGGGTTTAACTCACACATAACCAAATAAAGAATAAGGCAAGCACATATGCAACACATGAATGCATCCTAGGTGAAGTGTTGGTGTACTACCTTTTGGAAAATTAGAGGAAGTCAATTATGAAAAGTCTGACGGTTCTTTAGTTTGAAGGGGTATGACTCAATTTTGCCACTATTTTCAAACTAGATGAGCACCTATATAATATAGACTTAAGTGAGTCAAAGATATAGAGTACTTCAGGAACCTCCTTGGGATTCATCCCCCCAAGAGCGATAACCTATCATTGACAGGAATGTGGGTCAACTATCGTTGGGGTAACCTGGTCACACCCTCAAGATAACTTTCTCCTTCCAATTGGTCTCGTTGTTTTTCCCAGTAGTGTTATGCTTTGGTAGTACTGGTTCTTTTACCACTAAGGGTAAAGGGCTCCTGTTGATTATAGTAATCAGTTACTTTTTGAGCACTTTTCATTGGGTCACCATTTCCTCAAAGGAACGAGATAAGAAAACATTAATCACCATTTTGAAGTGAGTAAGGCGTGTGTTTGAAAGGAATGGAACTTGTTATTCCCACAGGCGGAGCCAAACTAATAGGTGTAGAAATAGTAAGTGACTTTTGTAAGGACATATTTCTCATGTCTGTATACATGTTAGTATGTCGTATACCGCTATAATCATCGAAGAAATGTTCAAGAGCATACGCACATCAAGACGGATCTGACTATCAAGAATTCTTCAACAAAGCCTCGACGAGATTAACTTTAGTAAAGTTTGAGTTTAAGTTCCTTAATATTTCATTTTAAGTATTGTGATATTTTCTAAAATATTTTTATAAACCTGAGGCGAGTTTTTTTTAAAAGAAATCTGAGTTGAAAGTTTTTTAATACCGGACCGGTCCGATGGATTTCAAAAACGAACCGATCTGGTATGGGAAATTTCTCTATAAGATTTTAAGATCCGAACTGATTCGGTGCTAAGGGAAAATGAACCGATTCGATATTCGGACCGAACCGTTAATTATTTGCAGACCGGTTAGGACCTGATAAGTTTTTCCACCGTCTCAGATTTTCTTAGATTTTTATAGAAAGGCATTTTCGGTGGTGTATTTGTTTAGGACTTTGAGAGACAATTATGAGAGTTCATATCCACAAGTCTTCATATTTTTTACTCCCAAACTTATGTTTCTTTCACACCAAAAATCCCAATTACTTTTGTGAATTTATTTTGGAGCCTAAGAATAAATCTTTGTTCAAAGTTTCTCTTGTAGAGAGGGTAAATCTACACTTTAAGGCTGCGTTTCTTTGGGGAATGCTTGCAGATGTTCTCTTGCTGATTCTATATTTCGGTGGGTTCGCTACGTGTGGATCTACTGCATATTTCTAGTCGAAGATTTGAAGGTTTGACGAAGACACCGTGATTTACACTTGTGGGCGATTATCAAATTATTTATAAGTCAATGGTCTTGCAAACTTGTCAAAGTTCTAGAAATAAAAGGTTTTACCCAAAGGAGGTTTTTCCTTAAATCTATGTGTTAGCACATTTGTGTCGTAAGATTTATTTGTTATGGTTTGATTGGACACGTAGTTGTATGTTTTAGGCTTAATTAAAATTGGGCTTTGGAGTCTAATTGATTAAAAGATTAAAATTGTTTGGGACCACCTTTTTGGGATTATTTTTCCCTCTACGAATTGGTATCAGGGAAGGTTTTACTATTTTATTGTGAATTCTTATTTTTCGTAAGATTTTTGTGATATCAATCTTTTTTTGAAAAATTTGATTTTTTCGCAAGTATTTCAATGGATCACTTATATAATCGGGTGCCCATCTTTGACTGCGATAATTATGCCTATTGGAAAGCATGCATGAAATCTGTTTTAAAAGCCATAGATGAGCGAGTTTGGTTGTTGGTTTAAAATGGATGGACTCCTCCCACCGTGGCTGTTGATAATGTCACCTCTTTAAAACTTATGTCAAACTAGACATAGGGCGATTATAAATTGTCTAACTTTAATTCCGGTGGTTTGAGTGCTATTTCTGGAGCCGTCACTCTCAACTAATTCCATCGTATTATGAAATGTACCACGTATAAAGAGGCTGGGATGTTTTAAAATTGAAACCTGAAGGTACAACCGCTGTTAAAGAGTTAAAATTGCAAAATCAAGCCACCCAATTTGAGACCAGTACTATGTTAGAGTCCGAGACTTTTGATGAGTTTTACGCATGCTTGTTGGTCGTTGTCAACACTTGTTTTAATTTAGCTGATGTAATTAATAACATGCGGCTTGTGAAAAAGATTTTGAGATCCCTTCCAAAATGTTTTATTCTGAAAGTCACTGTTTTAAACTCGATGGGAAATTTGAGCACACTTAAGTTAGAAGAGTTGGTAGGTGATCTTCAGACTTATGAGTTATATATGTTTCCCCAAACTGTCAAGCCTAAAGATAAAGGTATTGCACTTAGATCACATTTGAGATCTAGTGAGGATGTTTCGAGGAAGAGAGATAAGAAAAAGAAAGTGAGTTTATGTGAGTCCGAGTCTGATTTTGACATGGCCTTACTTGCTAAAATTTTAAAAAAGTTTCTCAAAAGGTCTAAAGAAAATTCTTCCAATAAAAAGAGATATTTTGAGAAAGATAAAAAGCAATAGGAGGCCAAAAAAAGTGAAAAGGTGGATGAGATCAGATGCGTTGAGTGTGAGGGCAAAGGGCACATATCTAAAGAGTCTCCTACTAGGATAAGGAGAAATGGCAAAGAAACTTCCATGC
Source organism: Sambucus nigra (assembly GCA_949130495.1). Taxonomy (NCBI): domain Eukaryota; kingdom Viridiplantae; phylum Streptophyta; class Magnoliopsida; order Dipsacales; family Adoxaceae; genus Sambucus; species Sambucus nigra. The sequence goes on from OX422210.1 coordinate 475,913,244, forward strand.
CCGCCACACTTAGTGATAGTGAGGCAGCTGAGGAAGATGATTCCTATAAAAGTTTAGCACATGGGATGTGTGTTGCTTTTTCGAGTAGTATGAGCACACCCACTTTGTCCCAAAATGATTGTGTTCACGAGAGCGACGATGATGACTTGAGTGTTTCTAGTGGAGAAGAGAGAAAGTTTGAGAGTGGAGATGAAAGTGAGCTCCAAAAATCTTTTTGAGATTTATACACCGAGACCTTGAAAACAAAGAAGTATAATAAGGATTTAAGTCGTTGGGTTTTAGATTTGGAGAGAGAGAAAGAAGATTTAAGGAGGGAAAAGTGTGATTTGACTGACACGGTGTCTAGTCTGATGACACGTGTATCCCAACTCAAGAGTGATATTGAACGTGTCCAGGAGGTCAAAATCCCTTTAGAGAACGCATCTAAGAGAGTTGAAAAGATGGTTCTCAATCCCATTTTGGATGGAGGTGAGAGTTTTGGAAAAGGTCATGACGGTGTATCCACTTCTTTTGTTGCACCCGATCCGGTTCCCACTTTGGTGATAGATTCACATGGTTCCCATCCTAACCCACCTAGGCGTCCCATCCCCGTTAGGAGAGCACGTCTTAGAGTTTTTGAGAAAGGTGTCCCTAGGCCAGTTTATGTTTTCTCTCATTGCAAAAAGAGAGGACACCTTAGGGAGTTTTGTTTTAAGTTGGGTAAAGTGTCATGCTTTGCTTCTACACATGTTCTCACACATGAACCCACTCATAATACCTTGGTTTCACATAATAATAATAAAGAGTTTGCACATATCCGGGAGCAAGTAAAGTTTTGGTCAAGGCCTCACATGATTTAATGGATTTTTTTTCATAGAATGTCACCTTCTTTGGAAAAATCCTCCGCACCTATTAGATGAGGTTTAAACTGTTTGCTAGCATAAGATGATTTCCATGATGACATTTTTGCCTATTGCTAGAATGTATCATTTTTGTATTTATATTTTTCCATTTAGATATATTTTCCAAAAATACAAAAAGATTTTCATTTTTCAGAAATATTTTGAAAAATCCAAAAAGAGTTTTGTATTTTGTTTGCACCGTATATGAATGGACACTTAGGATGACTGAGTCACAATTTTATTCCATATTCATGCGACTATTTGATAGTGTTTTGAGACAATATGTTGTGTCATTCATGTGCTTTACCAAGTTTGGAGTCTTTGAGATGATATAGTGATTGCTACCTACATGTTTGACTCATTTGTCCTTTATTGCACACATGCGCTAATTTGTTTGATGTTATTACTTGTCTATCACATATTGGTTGGGTGTCTTCATCTCAATTCTGTCTATACAACGAACCAAATACGATAAAACTTGACAAGAAAGTAGTGCGTGCTAAAATCGTTTTTGAGTTTGTGTGTTTCATTTTGAAAAATGGAAAAGGGCTACAAAAGGTATTTCTCAATTTTCCTTTGCGATAAAGCCACCGTTTAAATGAACCCAGAGGTATTAAAATTATCCGGGGTCCAATGAGGTTTAAAAGAGCCCAAAAAAATTGAAAGCAATAAAAAGAAATATATATGCTAACAATCATCCATTAGATTTTAGTTTCATCACCTCATAAGAAAAAAAAAGTATTATTTTTAATGAGGGAATTTGGACGGAATTTAAAATGGTTTGCACGTCCTTGAAAGTCATGAAAAGGCATTACATAAGTTTTGGGCTTTATTGGTGTGGAAATTATTTATTCTTTGATTTGTAGATATGATTAAGACGATGTCATCTAAATTCAACGATTTTACACCTCAGGACTATTTTGATGTTCATTCGTTAGGAGTACACTTATGCATCTTCCACACATGTCATGATTGAGTCGATTTTCCTATTGAATGTATTCAGTCCCATTCATTCCATTTCCATGATTTGGTTGTCATAGTGAAAATTCATAGTGTATGACTTTTTTGTTGTAACATTTGTGTTCATAAATTTGAAAAAAATGAAAAATTATTTATTGGACGCTTTTGAGTATGTCCTTGTATTGAGCACGTTTGTCATACTCATGATGCCTTGTTTTGATTATCATGACACTCCATGTTTATTTAGTTTATTCTTTTCCTTCTCTACTTTGGACAGCTGAAAAGGGGGAGAAAGAATTATCATGTTATGGGGAAGTTTTTACACTATGGGGGAGATTTGAGTTTTTGTATTAATTGATTATGCTTATATCTCATTTCAAACTCGATGCATCACAAAGGTATTTGATTTGTCTCATATGTGTAGGTTCAAAGTTGATGATCATTTTACACATCTTGATGATAAAATCTTTGAGATTTGATGTTAAAGATTTTGAAGAAAAGTTTGAAGACTTATCAGTTTACCTTTTCACTTATGCGTTCATGGGAGGGTAGATTTGTATAGGTCATTTTGTTTTTGATAATTCGATTGTACCGGCATAGACATAGGGAGAGATTTATAAGGATATTTTTTTCAAGTTAGTATGTCGTATACTACTATAACCGTCGAAGAAATGTTCATGAGCATAAGCGTATCAAGACGAATCCGAATATCAAGAATTCTTCAACGAAGCCTCGACGAGATTAACTTTGGTAAAGTTTGACTTTAAGTTCCTTAATATTTCATTTTAAGTATTGGGATATTTTCTAAAATATTTTTATAAAGTCGAGGCGAGTTTGTTTTTTAAAAGAAATCAGAGCTAAAAGTTTTTAGATACCGGACCGGTCCGATGGATTTTAAAAATGAACCGATCCGATATAGGCAATTTGTCTATAAGATTTTAAGATCTGGACCGATTCAGTGCTAAGGGAAAACGAACCGTTTTGGTATCCGGACTGAATCGCTGAATATTTTCGGACCGGTTTGGACGTAATAAGTTTTTCCACCGCCTCAAATTTTCTTAGATTTCTATAAAAAGGCATTTTAGGTATGTATTTGTTTAACTTTAAGAGATGATTTTTAGAGTTCATATCCAACAAGTCTTCATATTCTTGAGTTCCAAATTCATGTTTGATTCACATAAAAAATCCCAATTGCTTTTGTGAATTTTTTTTAGAACCCAAGAATAAATCTTTGTTCAAAGTTTCTATTGTAGAGAGGGTAAATCTACACTTTAAGGCTGCGTGTCTTTAGGGAGTGCTTGCGGGTGTTCTCTTGTTGATTCTGGACTGCGGTTCATGTGGTTTCACTATGTGTGGATCTACTATATATTTCTAGCCGATGCATTGAAGGTTTGACAAAGACACCGTACGCTACACTTATGGGGGATTATCAAGTTGTTTGTAAGTTAATGGTCTTGTAAACTTGTCAAAGTTCTAGAAATAAAAGATTTTTACCCTGAAGAGGTTTTTTCCTGAAATCTATGAGTTAGCCTTTTTGTGTCACAAGATTTATTTGTTATGGTTTGATTGGACACATAGTTGCATGTTTTAGGCTTAATTAAAATTGGGCTTTGGACTCTAATTTATTAAATGATTAAAATTGTTTGCAACCACCTTTTTAGGATTATTTTTCCCTCTATAACTTCAGACCCATAAAGTCTCCCCTTTGAACCTTATATAGGTAAAAGGAGAGATGTATTAAAGTGTGAGATAGTGATTTAAAGAGGTTTGGACCTTAAGAAGGGATCTTATGTCAACTGTCAAAGGCGTTGCTATTGTTTGTTAGATCCCAAATGAGTTATTACAATCTAAGAGACCACTTGAGCTTTAGTCAAGAGAGTTTGAGGACTTATGTCCTTTGTCAGTGATTCAAAGGACCTTTGTAAGTAATTGATTGAATTATCTAGAGTTCTAGAGGATTTCTTTACGCCTCAACAAATATACATAGCATATGATAACTGAAAATGATCCAAGTTATAAGTATATGCTGTCAACAGTGGGTTGAGAGCATAGAAAAAGGAGTAATGGTTGTGAAATTCTAAAACTCTTGGTTCTTTCTAAGTCTGGTTGCTTGAACGTGTCTTCATACTTTAACATCCCCCCTATTTACATGAAAACTAAAAATAATGAATGAGTGTCATGTTACAACATGGTTGGGGCTCCTATCAAGTGGTGTAAGGTGGTTATTGGTAACATTAAACAATGATGAGAGCTTTCAATGAAAGTGGAGTAGAGTAGTGGCGGGAGGTCAAATAGTGTTCTTCTTTCTACCTACCTAAGAGACTGGTCGTAGGTTCTTTACGGGAGGTCGGGGAGCTCGAAAACTACTGTAGCATTTTCCATGGTTTTTCCTTAAGATATATGCAACAACTTAGTTTTAAGGGTTAGGCGACCTCAGGAGGTTATTTCTCTTTGGATTGAGGTCTTTTTTGGGCATCAGACTTGGAGTAACCCTGATGTCATGGACTATGAGCTTAATTGAGGAGGCATGTCAGAACGATTGACCGTATTAAGGAAAAAGATAAGTGACTGAGGTCTAATACAATACGTTGGCCTTTTATTGAGTGCAACAGAGGTCTTAAGGGATAAATAATGATCTGTCTGAGGTTAGAGGTTGACCATGGGACATTTGCTCTTCCCTGAGGATGTTCTAGGGTCTTTAGATCCTTTTAAACACGAAGTGTATAATAGGGTTTTATCAGTTTTCATTATCGTCCCAACTAGATATACTCTTTTTACTTTGGATTCCAATGACAATAGTCACGATATATTCTCAACCCACTTCCAAACTATTCGATACTCTCTCATCGAGTGATAATATATAAGTCTCTATTCCCTTATTTCTAATATGAACATGGTGGTCATTTCCAAGAACTTCCACCCCTTACGCCCACGGAGTATGTATCCTGGTAATGAAACTTAAAAATAAGGGATGAATCTTCTATATCAGTTGAGAGTACGTAACTCTCAATTGTGAATACCCATATTTAAATTATTTCATATTAAAAAGGAATATTTTCCTTTAATTTAAATTCGAGCAAAATCTAATCCTAAAGTCCCAATGACAAAAGAAATTTATTAAAATCATTCAACTTCTTAATATATGTGAATTCGCCATTTAAAGTAATTAAAATGTGGAAAATTAAATCATGCACTTCAAAAAATGATTTTAACAAAGAAACCCTTGTGGGAAGAAAACTTCGAGTCAAATTGACAACTTGCGTTAGTAGAGGTTAGGACTTACACAAAGGGAGTAATGATCTAAAAACATAAACCTCTCCCTAAACTCAATAGTTCACAACCTACAAATTTGAATTTCCACCTTGTAGTATCAGGAGATAACCCATATCATATCCAATTACCCACCACGTCGCAACGTGTCAGTCTTGTTAATAAGGTCCCCTTTTAACCTCTTCACAAATATTATTTAAGTTTGAATTGAACTTTGGTCTAAGTAAAAGGAACCAAGAGTATCCAATGAACTAACACATAGGGCATTTGAGTATATTATAAAGGTTGATTTTGTATAAAATGTATGGGTTCATTTAAAATCTGACAAAGTGTAAAACTCAAAAGATAAAAACACATCAGTATAAAAATAAAATAATAATAAAAAACTTAAATTTGAAGAACAAATAAAATCTTCAAAGATTGAAACGAGTTTTATGCAAAAAGAAGGTTTACCACTCTCTTAAAAATTGAGTTCTTTTTATCTTGATAAAAACTTGAAAACTTTTTCAAAGCATCAACTTATTTATGGAGAGAAGACTCACATTCATATCCAACTTCAAGATTATGGAATGTAATACCCCATATTTTTGGTAATTAATTAAATGCTTATTGAACTGATAATTAATATTTACTTGGGTGAGTTAATGGGTAATTAATCAGTTTGAATTAATTATCGTAATTTAAAATAAGAATTTTAATATTAAGTGTATGACTCGTAATTTAAATTAACTCGATCGTATTAATTTGATATTTTGGGTTGGTATGTTTGGATGAGACTCTAAGTGTGTATGGAGATCTGGAATGGTATTTTTAATGTGGCAGTTTGTGTCCCGGGGTAAGTATACCTTTGGGCCAAGTTTTAAGAGTATCAAGTTAGTATTTTAAGCTTATCTCCAAAAGTGGGCCCATAGTAGACCTGCAGGTTTAGGATTATTACTAGGTTATTTACCCTTATTAATAATTTTAACACATTACAAGTAAACCCTAAATACAAGAGGCGAGCTTTGGAAGAACATAGATCACGTTCAATAGGAACAAATCAAGATTTTACCTTCATTTAAGGTAAGAAAGTATCATCTTACTTACCATATTTTTAACTTATTTATGACTTCATCATCGTGTATGAATGATGTGTGCATGATCATGTGATTAGGGTTATATCATATGATTTTCTAAACATTTTTAATGTAGATTTGAATTGGCTAATCAGTTTCACTCATGTTTAGATTTAAACACATGATTAATTTAATGTTAGATGGCTTATATTGTGAGAAATCTTTGATTTAGATGTGTTGAATCATCATATGTGGTAAATTTGAATTTTTTTATAGTATAACATGTTGATTAATGTGTAATCATTTAATGTTGATGTTATTAGTAATTGAATGTATTCAATATTTAAAAGTTGAATAATTTAAAGAATATGTTATTTGAATGATTTTGCTCCAATTAATTAATTTAAACCCTAGATTATGAACTTAATAGTTTGGGTTTTGATCTAAAAGGGTTTAAAGATCATAAAAAGGTGTTCTTGATGTGTTAGAACCTTTTATAGGATCGTTCATAGAGGATTAGGGTTTTAAAAGTCGTAGCTAGAATTTTGAGGGAAGAAGAAACCAATACTTTTAAGTTTAGACACGCTGACCTGTTTGTTGTGCTGTGCGCACAACTGTAGTACCTTTGCACATGAATTTGGGTAGAATGTATTATTATGGTAGGCATGCACACAATTTTGGGCATTAAACCTCAATTATTGGTCTTCGTTTCAAGATGTTTGGTGAGGGTTTATGAGAAAATCCTAGGATGATATTATAAGGTTTTAGGTGTATGAAACCTAATAGTATTGGCATAATATGATATGAGGACTTTGATGGGCATAAATATATTAGTGTATGTAACTACTTATGTGGAAACTATGATATGTATATGTATGTATTATACATGTTAGGTTAGTTACTTGACAGGACCACACGGTTGATGTTGGATAGTTCACGTGTTCTTAGTTCATTAGGGTGTAGTACCTTGTGCTATGAATTATATTTGTATTCCTAGATATTAGGTATGATGTTAGACTATGATTTTAGTCTCGGATATGTATATGTAGGTGGGTACATATATATAGAGTTGAATATTTATTAGACTATGGGGTTAGTCATGATTATATATATGGGTAGTTATATATGTAGATATTTAGTTCGGGCACGAGGACAATTGATGCATATTAAATACTTATGTGTTGGGTTACGGGTAGTTCAACGTTGAGTATCGTGGGTTATGGTGGTAATAATTATTTGGTAGATATATTTATATACGTGTATTGGTATACTTGGGAATCCGTAATAGCGATGGGGCTAATATAGAATCATTATTATTTATACAAAACATATTTAATGAAGGTGTAACTAACTAGTGGAATGTTAAAATACATCGAAAATGGGTTAATAATAATGAATTGTGAATGGTTAATGATGATACGCAAATATTCCATATTTCATCCTCCGAACCTATGCATTTTAGCGCCCTCGGGTGTCTTATTCCCTATATTTATGCTCATTAACTAGACAAGCTCGGATTTATACGTTAACATGTTTTGTAGGGGGTAATTGAGCTTTTATAGGTAGTTGGATCCTTAGTGTGAAGTTCGGACGCGTTCCGCTCGATTTCTGTACATGATCGCACGTTCAAGGGCATTTTAGTCTTTTCACAGCTTGGGCACCTGGCCCAACATCTCACGAAAGTTGTAGCCCTCCTCGCAATCTTTGCGTGTCCATGAACGGTGCGCGATTCTGATTCAGAATGAAGAAGTTACGGTGATTTCAGTGGACAGGAATTGCATTCAAGCCAAAACAACAATGCAGTGTGCTGATACCTGCTTGATCGATTGATTAACTAAAGGGGTCGATCGATCGATCCTTCTCGATAGTGGGCTAATTTGTTCATCATCGATCGATCGAAGGTTTGGTTTGATCGATCGATCCCCTGTTTCCAGGAGATATTTTGCCATTTTCTTTTCTTTTCTCTTTTCTTTTCTAACTTTATTTCACTTAGGGTGTGTTTGATTGCCATTATTTTCCATGGAAAATGAGATTTTTCGATTTATTTTCCTTTTTTAAAAATGTTTGATTACCAAATTTTCCACGTAATTATTTTCCATAAAAAAGGGTCACGTGATGTATTTTCCACCAAAAATCAGGAAAAGGATTTCTAGAGTACCCCCAAAGAATCGGATTCCAGGTAAAAGTTTTCTATCCCATGTTTAGAGAAGGTGGACTCCTATTTTCACTCAACGACCTATTCAACCACTTTTTATAGAGAAACTTTTCTGCTCTCTCATTATCGCAGTATAGTTTTGCAGAGGAGAAGAGGTCTTAACACCCATATAGGTTAGTTTTTTTTTTGGGCAATCTGCTTTACTCTCTCTCCCAATCAATTTCGTATTAGAGAAGATTGTATATGTAGCCATCATCATCATTTTGTCCAATACTTAAAACGGTTTATATCATTTATCAATCAGTAGTCATCATCTTCTTAAAACGATTATATATATATATATATATATATATATATATATATATATATATATATATATATATGTGTGTGTGTGTGTGTGTGTGTGTGTGTGTGTGTGTGTGTGTGTGTGTGTGTGTGTGTGTACATAACGGTCATCAACGCCTCGTTCTAGACGATAAAAATCATAAACACGCTTGACAGATTTCACCTTAATAGCAATCCTTAATAATGGAGGACGGTGTCAATCATAAACACGCTCAACAGATCTCACCGAAGCCTCGTTCCATGGAAAATAATTCCATAAAATAATTTTCCATGGAAATCAATTCTTTTCAATTCATTTTCCAACTTTTCAATCAAACGCACCCTTAGTATTGATAGCTTTTTTGTTGTAAATATCAGAATATTGTAGTTTAGATTAGATTTTAGAGAGTTGTAGGTTAGGGTTTGGGGGATTTGAGAGTTCTTCTTTAATTCTTCTTGGTTTGACACCCAATTGGGTTGTAAGTTGCACTATTCATCTTCCCTCTCCATTAATATAGCTTGTTTTCCATTATTTCTTGCTTTCTAATTTAGTTTACATGCTTTCTTTACATGCTTTCATTTATTGCTTTCTAGTGTAAATTTACCGCGTTTATTTACCGCTTTCCATTTATCGCGTTTTTATCATGCTTTCTAGCTAATTTAAATTAGGTTGTGTTTGAATTGAATTCACTCGGGTTGACACGTTGCTTTGCTTTGGTGATGGTGTTTACGGGTCTATTTCGGGTGCGTTGTCCTAGTTATTACGCCTAGGAGATTTGACGGGGCATATCATGTATGTTCCGTGCTTACGACCGTTCGTGCGCAATTTTTGGGGTATTTGTTGACTTCAGAATCTTATTAGGCTTTTATGCGGATTTACGGGCGTGACTACCCTTGATTCAATTAACTGTCAAAACGAGACTCATTCTTAATAACTCGTCGACCCATGTATCCATTTTATACAAATTAACTCGGGTAAAGGATATTCGACGCAACCTATAGTTTTACCGCTTTGTTAATCTAGCTTTATTTTCCCTCGCCTAGTTAATTATTTCCCTTTTTCGTATCTTTTAATTTTAGTTGTAATTCACCTTTTTACACTTTTATTTCGGAGCACTAAATCATATAAATTCTAACAACTCATCTGTGTGGATTTTCGATACCCGACTTACCGCCATACTTATCTCGCAAGTGTAATTGTAATTTACGTTTGTTTGTATTATCGCGGTGAAACCAAAACAACGACCGTGCCCTTACGCGAGCACGCATTTCATGCGGGTAATCAGTTAACAACTTATGATTTTTGTATATACTTAGTGATGGATTTTATGGATTAAATGTGAGGCTTGTGTTGGGATACCGTTCGGTCATTAGATATTGATATTTTAGTATATTCGTGGGATTTATAAATCGTATGAGCTGTGTGAGTTGGGTTAATAATCTTTATGGGAGTACACACGCACGCACACACACACACACACACACACATATATATATATATATATATATATATATATTTCTCAAACGAACGAGCCAGCTAGATAGGAGTGTTTTGAGGGGTTCATTGTTTGGATTTCGCTTGCTAGACATCCCATGCATGAAGTCTTATCCGATCGGGAGTTAGAGGGTATTGGGTGAGAGGTTCTTGCGATTCATCTATTATAGGTTATTGATTTATATGAGTAGTATTTGTGAGTCTTTCACTAACAAATTGTAGAGACTATCTAAGCTAAATAGAAGTGTATCCAGGGAGGTGGTCCTTGTTTGGATTTCACTTGCGAGACGCCCCACACACGGAGCTTAGAAAAATTTGGAGTTGAGAGATAGTGTGCACTAAAATGTTAGTATGTCATGCTATAATGATGAGGATTATTAGCCTTAGTGTTATGGCATTTGACTTGGACTGGATACGATTAGTTAAAACTATATTAGGATAGAGAAGAGGTGAGTTATGTATGCATGAGTGCCACCATGTGTCTATATGAGGTGAAAATGGGTTGCATTTTAACAATGTTTAACAACTAAATATTTGTTGCAACTTTAGGGCACTAACCAAATCTATAAAACCTTTTCCCCAAGCTATTATTATTGTTATATAAGATCAGTATGACTGGGCAGTCAGAGTTGTAGATTATCGGAGATTGAGTTCATCATCCTTAGTGTAGGATTTGATTTATTTCCAGCTATTACTCTAATAGTGTTTTTACTCAGGAGTTTCATTTACATTTTAGTTGGAGACTTTTATATTTTGGAACCTCGTATTAATGGACTCAGTTTTTATAGGAGATATTTTTAACTTCAGTTCAATTTATTTATTGCTCATTATCATTCTTTATTGTGGATGATTTTTATTTACTATCATTTTAATTTACCGTTGATGCTGATAATGATATAAATTGCACAGTGCTTCCTGGTTCGATATTTCATCCTAATCATCTGGGAGTGAAAAATAGGGGGTGTTATATGAAAAAGCTCTCATAAACCCCTATGTGATTCTTATCCACATAAACCACTTTATGACAAATATATGACAAAAAGGTGAATCCACATGCTTCAAGAGGGAATCCAACCACTATAGATCTCAAAATATGAAATTACCTCTACTAACAAATTCACGAGTAGTTCGTTGAAGAAAATAAATATTCTATAGAGTCAGATTTCAACTATTAAGGTCGTGAAGTCATCCGGATATTATGAGAGGCAAACATTAAAGGGTTTGCAGCAGTGAAGCCAAGTTTTGGTGAAGTGAAGCCGCCTTTTGTTACGACACTCCAATAAAGATTTAGGTCGTGAAAGGAGGCAAAGATTTTACTAAGTTTGTTTCAAAGGATAAACTAAGAATAACATGATAAAACCTATGAATTAAGTCTTTTAAATATATAAGGATGCATTCTTAAAAAATGTATTTTTTTGTAACAAAATTATATTGCATAATATATTTGGAAAACCCTCTAACTTCAAGCTTAAAAAAAATTCAATTTAAGAAAATATTTAACCATGGGTTAAAATTAAAGCTTTTAAATCTTTTTACCTTCACCTAAAGTTTTCCTTACTCTGGGAAATTTTATAATGAATCTTTGAGGAAGTCCGATTTTGAAATCTTGAATATGAAGTTGTAACACCCCACGCGCCCGAAAAAGAGACATACATCGTTCTACTGCGACAAAAATTAAACTAAAACCATCAATAATGAGTATAGCATCAAAATTCCCACGATTTAAATATAACAAAACCACAATTCTTCTATTTCCATAATAATGATGTACAATAATGTTTCTCCCAAAATACACAATTCTCCAACAAAAATTACACTACTAATATATACATCAAAAATAAATCTTCCAATCCAAGCTCTAAAATAATCCTCCAAAATAGTCCATAGCGTCCCAATCCAAGTTAGCCTGCCACAAAAAGAAAATACGGGGAAGTACACAATATGACAGGAATAGATGCTCAAAATAATTAACACGATGAATAAATCGCAAAAAATACGAATGCGCATATACAAATCAAGTGCAATACTCAAGCATTATTCTCAACAACACATCAATGGGTCACCAAGCCTCACCTCACCTCCCCTAGGCATCTCAAAGCCATATAACGGTTTTTTGGACTATAGACGGGTGCCCATTCTCCGTGCTATATTAAAATCTCATGACACTATACTCAAACCAACAATATAATATATCTCAATGAATTAAATAATATATTCCAACAATTTTTCAGGATTCCAATGAATATCACAATTCAACATGTGTGCAATTGACACAGAAAATAAATGGAATACTCTCGAGAGAATTTAGGAGCATATTGTGTAAGTCCCGTACCTCAAAATCATCACATGAATCATCACATAAATTTCATCCTCAAAATCTAATTGCACCAACACGTTCCTCTCTTGAAAATAATCGTTCCAGCTCAAACTCGAGAAAATACCAAATAAGCTTTCAAATATTGAGTCAAGCACTTGATTAAGTTTGGGACTAAGTTTGTAGATGAAAGGGAATAATTTTGGAGAGATCTTCTGGTTGAAAAGTTGATGAAAAAGTTATTTGAAAAGCCAAGCCACGAATTTGTTGTGATATATAAAGGATTAAGAGTTTGATCAAGAAACGAGTTCTAATCACATATAAACACTAAAAAATATATTTCAGAAGATCGGACCGTTGGAATTGCCTGAAGTTTAAGGATGTCCTAGCCAAAGACGAGAGGAAGATGCAAAAAAAATTACAGCTCGATCGGACGGTCGAATATTTTTATATATTTTTTTTCTAGAGAGTTTTATATTTAGAGGACTCTTAGAGAGTTTTATATTTTAAGGACTCTTCTAAACGGCCCAAGACTTGTATATAAGGACTCTTCTAAACGGACCAAGACTTGTATATACTCATATTAGGAGTCTTTTAAGATTACTTTTCGAATTTCGAATATAAAACCAACATATTTAATTATTAAAAATAATTAAATACAAAATTTTATTTTTCTTGAATTTTCCAAAATTAGATTAAAAATACCCATTTAAAAAATCGGGGTTGTTACATACCTCCCCACTAACAACAAATTTTGCCCTCGAAATTCAACGAAACCTAACGCTCAAAATCCCCAGGTTTTGAAAATGGTTTTATAGCAAGGGTTAGAACCCAAAACATTTTGAAAATATTTAGCAAGTGAATTAACTGCAGTATTTACTACCATATTATACGTACCTTTACTAACAATATTTATTCAGGTTTAATTAATTACTCTTAAATAATAGCATATAATCGTATCACAAGTTATATAAAGTAAATACTTCACACACTGTATTATTCCCACAAATGATTAACTTAATTAATTTATCATTAATTAACAGCATATAACTCTAACCCGAGTTATATAAGGTAAATACATCACACATTGTATTATCACCTACATATAATATTTACTGCCATATTATACGTACCTTGACTAACATCCACACATATATCATACGTGTATCCATCCTTTCGAGTATACCCTCACCGGATGATTCCCTCTAAAATGCTATCTCACTAGGTGTGCTCACAAAACCTAGTTTCCCCGAGTTGGAATCGCTCGCTAACTCGGCCCAAAATATAAACGTAGTGGAGGCGGTCATATTCCTTCCCTGAAAGTGAGATAAATCCCTCACCCACATATACCAGATGCAATGACCTGGGGATATACTCGCCCTACTCCTCAAGATAGGGGATTCACCCACATCGCGCAACCTCCCTTGATAGGATTAGAGTATTTAAATTGAATAAATATCTAGTCACTGATATTTAATATCACACACAATATAAGCACGTATATATATACTATCACTGTACTGTATATATATAATATAAACCCCAGCTTTACCGTGTACTCAAAATCCCGTACACTGCCTGAAATTTCCTGAGTCTGTGGCCCTACTCAACGTAATTAATTTTATCACTTAATAATTTATCATTTTTCCGAGTCTATGGTCCGAATCTAATATATTCAACTCATACCTCAATTTATATAATATTTTCCCCGAGTCTATGGTCCGACTCCAATTAAATTAATTAACACACTTAATAATTTAATACATCCCCAATTCTATCGCCCGACTCTACTTAAATTAATTATTACACCCATTAATTTAATACTTACCCGAGTCTACAATCCGACTCTTATTTAATTAATTTACACATTAATTAATCAACACAAATCCGAGTCTCCAATCCAACTCTAATTAAATTAATTATCACATTTATTAATTTAATACTACCCGAGTCTACAATCCGACTCTAATTAAATTAATTATCACATTTATTAATTTAATCCTACCCGAGTCTATAATCCGACTCTAATTAAATTAATTATCACATTTATTAATTTAATCCTACCCGAGTCTACAATCCGACTCTAATTAAATTAATTATCACATTTATTAATTTAATCCTACCCGAGTCTACAATCCGACACTAATTAAATTAATTATCACACCCATTAATTTAATAACTTGGTGTCACCCAACCATTATCCCCGGACTCGCTCACTTGGCCCGTACCTCAATATTTCCCGAGTCAATGTTCCGACTCCAAATTAATTACTTTCTCCCAATAATAAATTTACTACTTTGATGCCACTTAACCAATATCTCCGGACTCGCTCACTCGGTCCATTTTACGTCTCATAATTTCATTCTCGCATTTTCACCCACAATGTGTCACACATTTATTTCCATAATTTCCCCAATTATATTTACCTATTATTGTTAGCACCCCCAGACTCACCCACTTAGTTCATAATTAAATATTTCACCTAAATTACTTTAATAATGTAGTGTCACCCAACTACAATTCCCGAATATCATTTTTCGGCTCAATATCAATAATTGAATTATTTCTCCAAATTTGTTCATCTCATGACATACCGTTCGCACCCTCCTAACCCAATTATATCACCCTATAATTGTTAAGGAAACATATGTCCCGTATGAATTTATCACCAAATAAAAGTAAGGGAATTAAAACTTAAATAAACCCTCATTATAAACCACCTGGCCGAAGTGCCCAAAATTTCCCATCGTCGATCGATCGATGGCCCCCGATCGATCGATCGATCCCTTCGTGACAGCTCTTCTTCCCCACAAAAATTTCCTCCATTAACGAGCTTTAAGGTTTCTTTTCCTCAAAAAACCAACTTCAAATCAGCATGTTAATCATCTTATATCCTCATGAACTAAAAATATCATCTAAACCCTTTAACATCATTAACACTATGAATCTTGACCCACTCAAGAACACAATATTTCTAGGGTACAATCCAAATTTCAAATTCAAATTTCATCCTTTTATAATTCGATTTTTCTCATTCAAACCAGATAATCATACTCAGAATTATATTACAAAATTAATTCTTTCCTTAAATTCCATTTAATGGTTCCATTAACAAAACCCCCTTTTGTACCCATTTATCCCCAAAACGAATTTTGGTTTACACATCACTATGATATGAATTGATTATCATACTTTAAGAATCAAAACAGTTAACCACTTGCCTGAAAGTGTTCGTAGTGTCTGATCCGTTGGCGTAGTCCCTCAATTTGGCTCCAAAATCTCCAAATTGGCTTTTGCTAAGCTTTCCCCCAATTTTCATCTCAAGCCCTAGGCTTAGAATTATGTTGGCTACCATTCCTTAATCTCCCAATTAGGTTAAAACCATTAATCCCGTTTTTCACCTAATAGGCTTAAATAAAGTGGCCCAACTCGCCCCGTGTGGGCCTGGCTATGCCCAAAAATACTCCAAGACCCAATTACTACCCCCGGGTACTCTTTTCTGACTATCTCGACCCATATGGACTCAACCGTGCACTCAGAATTGGCATCCGGATTAATTTATAAAAATTCTTATCTCACACCCAATTTAGTCTATACCGACTCCCGACTGGGATAAGTGCATACCTCGTCATTAATACTCAAAATGACGTAATTAAATTATTACTATTCACTTAGTAAATAAATTTCCCTAAACATTAACCATTCACTCCCCAATTAATATTTAAATATATATATATATATATATTGCCATAATTAATTCAATTAAAATTACAACACAAGTAATTTAAAATTCTCGAATTAATTAAATATTAAATGTACAAAAATACGGGGTGTTACATACTCCACCCCTTACAAAGGAATTTCGTCCTCGAAATTAAGATAAACCTAGTGTTCCAATATTCATATCTTTCTCACTAGTCATGTGCCTCCAAGCCCGGTATATCTATCCCATCTGTTTCTAACCACGTTACACAAGTATGCATTTAATATTAATCAGGGCGCCCATACACCCTATTCCCGTGCTTAACCACACAAAATTTTGCCTTAATTAACCCGGGTGCCCATACACCCTATCCCCGCGCTCTACCGCACGAAAGTTACCCGACTATGCTAGTCGTAACCCGTAATATAACTTCGAACCCGTAGTCATATCACATATATATATATATATATATATATATATATATATATATATATATATATACTGCCCGGGTACTCAACCCATGTGCTACGTCCAAACATCTCCCCATAAATACTTATCTCTCAACACAAAAGTATATACGCTTACCCTTATGCTACTAAAGACAACATAATACCGCGCCCTTACTACCACTAGTCCTTGCGCAAAATAAACCCCGAGCTATCTCTCTTTGCTCAAAAATCAATTTAACCACCCTGATTCACTTCAGTAAATATCCCCACTTACCGAGATAAAATGTGAGGACACGAAACCTCACTATGTGCTATCGCACCATGCAATATAACATATATATCCACGTATATACAGGCTATACGCCCTCCACGGTGATACCTAGTACCAACCCTACCCTGGTGTCGCGAACACCAAAATTTAACTCCACTATCCACAATAGTTAAATTCCATCGCTATCCAGCCGGTGTTTAAAAAGTATTATTAACCCTACTCCCATAATTCTCGAAAGTAGTAACTCTTCGCATAATTCAAACAATCACTCAGTGTACGCCTCCACTCTCCCGTGACGAACACCAAGGGACTCCGCTACCCTACGGAAAGTTTATCCACATGCTATGGCTGCTACCGCCAACGCACCCACTAAGTTCGACTCACCTGCGAACTCTAGTGAAAAATAAGTCTTATATTGTGACTTCCTCTTTGTCAATCAAAAATATACCCCGTACCCCTAGGGTAAAAATAATTACCTCTATACTCCAGCTGCAATGGTTGGTTCTCGGTTTCCGGAGCAGCTTCTCCCTGCTCGAATGCACCATGACTTGCTTTAGTGGTTGTACATCCAGGATCTAATCCTGTAGTTGCTCCCTGCCTTGCTTAAGACAATATCTCTTCAAGTGTCTCCCTTTCCCCATAGACGAAACACCTTCTAATACATTCACCCTGCCACTGGTCCCTTCAATGTCGACCTGGTTGAAATCCCTGGCTATCCTGTCGATAGCCTCCAGTTCTAACTTGTTTGGCATGATTTCTCTACCGAAAATCCTGCCCTTGATCTCCCCCAGTCTGTTGCTAGGATACCCTACTGGTATTGTTCCCACCTGCCTTATCCGACTGGCTAATTCCCACTCCCTTCCCGCTTCCCTTCGTGTGGAAGCGATATTTCTAATAGTGACGGAGTGTTGCGTTCACGACATCAGTATAAGCTACTGATGCGTATATACCAATTCAATGTTGTCTGATTCTCCAGAATAACCCGTCCACAAACCTTTACTTTCTTTCTCTTTTCCTTACTTACCTCATTCGGTACAAAATTTTGCCAACGAGTGAATTCTTCCTCGTAATCGGCCACTTAACAGTCCCCTTTGAGTCACCTCACAAAATTTTTCTCCTCGTTTCGGTCTCAACCGCTGGAGGAAAAATACTTGCGGTCGAACCGCACCCAAAACTCTGTAATTGTTAGTGTGTCCATTTCCTCAACTGTGGTGATCGACTCCCACCACTGTAGCGTTGCCCCCACTAAACTAAAAGTAGTTAGCATTTGCTTTCGCACCTCATCGCAATCTCCCATGCGTAGGTGATGCTAGATATCCCTCTTCCTTGACAAGATTGCACTACATCTGAACCCCCTCGCAACTCTGGTGGGTTCCTACTAAAAATAACCTCTCATTCTTGTTTCCACCCCGACGACCCCGCGTGGGTCTGAACATCCGGCGCCACTAACACTTGTGGCTGATCCCGTGGAAAGTACCCTGTCGTTGTGACCACCGTTGCTCCAACTGCCTGTGACACTAATTCAGTTACCTGTGTTGTCAAAATCATCTCTAGCCGTTGTTGTGGTAACTCTTGCTCCTAACGAGCCTCCCTCGTCTCATCTCCCCCTGCTGCCCTAGCTGCTCTCTCTTTCCTGGGCGTCATCTGGAATGAGAACCGAATTGGTATGAGTTCACTCTCAAATATAAATGTTGCAGAAGAACGTATATGCGCATATGTATGAGAATACAACAATCCTATAATAGGGCTATATATCAAAGATTGCAAAGCCGAAACGTGAAATGACGCACAGATTTTAAGGACAATAGAACCTGATGCTCTGATACCATCTGTGACACCCCGCCTAATAAAATACCGGGTGACCAGTCCTATACCAAATTAAAACAGGAATCCCAGTTGGATCATCCTTAGCATCACTGTCGAAAACTTTTTAAAACTTACTAACCACCTAGTATTCCAAAAACTGGTGCCAATTTTAACTTTTTAATTAAACACAAGAGTACATGCGGAAATAAAATATAAACCATTCACAAATCTGAATGAGAATAGACTAAATTATAATTACACAACTTGCCGAATAAATTACCGGCCACCAAAGAAATAATCCAATACAAATATTCAACACCTGAATAAATTACACCTGAAAACTGTACCGAGAAGTCTGGGCGACAAGCCCTAAATAAAACTGAAACTAGTACAAGATTCCTACTCTAGGAATGAATGAATAATGCATCTAATCCAAACTCCGGCTACTATCAACATATGCCGCAGCTCCGTGTCCCTGGAATAGAATATCAATCCTGGCGTCCCTGTGGCTGGACACCTAAAAGGTATTGAAAATGGTTTTATAGCAAGGGTTAAAACCCAAAACATTTTCAAAATATTTAGCAAGTGAATTAACTGCAGTAATTTAAAATGTATGAATGCGCTTCATATTTAAGTTAGTGTCGCACTCCCTTGTGGACATTCTCATCCCTCCACTATTGTGCACACCTACCAGTTATCTTAACCCCACCTAGTTGTACTACCCCGTTAAACTAGTCCTGGTATAACCTTACCTTACCATACTACTCTAACCCGACTATAAATGATTTTTAAATTATAAGTTATCTTACAATTAACTTAATTAATTCCTCTTAAATAACAGCATATAACCGTATCACAAGTTATATAAAGTAAATACATCACACACTGTATTATTCCCACAAATGATTAATTTAATTAATTTCTCATTAATTAACAGAATATAAATGTAACCCGGGTTATATAAGGTAAATACATCACACATTGTATTATCACCTACATATAATATTTACTACCATATTATACGTACCTTTACTAACATCCACACATATATCATACGTGTATCCATACTTTCGAGTATACCCTCACCAGATGATTCCCTCTAAAATGCTATCTCACTAGGTGTGCTCACAAAACCTAGTTTCCCCGAGTTGGAATCGCTCGCTAACCCGGCCCAAAATATAAACGTAGTGGAGGCGGTCATATTCCTTCCCTGAAAGTGAGATAAATCCCTCACCCATATATACCGGACGCTATGACCTGGGGATATACTCGCCCTACTCCTCAAGCTAGGGGATTCACCCACATCGCGCAACCTCCCTTGATAGCATTAGAGTATGTAAATTGAATAAATATCTAGTCACTGATATGTGACACCCCGCCTAATTAAATACCAGGCGGTCACTCCTTTATTAAATTAAATCAAGGTGAACAGTTGGTTCATTCTCAGCATCACTGTCGATAAAAATAAATTTTCCAATTTAACACCCTAATTAATTAAGCTAAGTGTCAAAACCAATTTCATGCATAACTTTCCAAATTTTATTTAAAGAAAATGATTTATTTATTTAAAACAACATTTCAACAATTAAGAATCACACCACAATAAACCTGGAACACAAATCAATTAATTTAAAACATTCGTCAATGGAATGTCAACATGCGAAATATAAAGTAACACAATTTAAACTGAATAAATCCCATAGTGACAATACTAGAAATAACTGAAATACAAATGTCCCAATAACAATGAAATAATGGAAAGGGCGACACGTGCCCAATAAATGAGAATGCTAGAAGTGGAGTCAATAAAGGAAGCCGTCTACGCAACTGACCTGCAACTCCCACCTAAGCTGCAGCGCGTTCCTGCCAAGAGATCCTAAGCAAGACGCCCATGTGGCTGGGCACCTGTAATACATACATATATACAAGAGAGAGAGAGAGAAAAAGAAACGGGTCAGAGCCCGATAGTGTGTTTGATTTAAAAAATACGTTTAGAAAGTATTTAAATTGATACAGGCCAATGCAACAACATATTAGAGCGACACTCTCTTGATAAATTCTCACCTCTCTTCTAATGTGCACGCCTATCGTACTAACCTTCCCAACAGTTTATCTTATCATTTTATCATACTAACCTTCCCAATAATTTAGCTTATCTTAACTTACTCAATAGATTTCAAAACCGAACAATATCGTTGTTTAAAAAAAATACTTCCAATTAGCAACACAACTCTCGTTTTAGCTTTATTACTTTATAAAGTTTCCCCGTGTCATAATATACTTTCACAAAACAAGTATTTACTATTAGAGTCATCAATCATGTCCTACTTATCAAATCACAGTAGGCAGTTTCAAATTTACTAGTCTCATATATATATTAACTACTCGTATAATATATATATAATAACAGCACCCCAAATAAAACTATGGTGCGTGCATACTTCTACTATCCAAACCCCATACCACTCATATCAAGGGGAATACAAATTCGGAATCACTCTCGAACTGTATTAACACATACACAAACAATATCGAGGCGAAGCATAGATTCCAAGTCTCTAAGAGGATGGCACATACTCGCGTCTCTTAGGACCGTCTGAACTATCAATTCGATAGCCTGTACCAAAGATATCTATCTTCTAGGGTACAAGTCAATATCCCCCATAAAGGTCCCATCGAGATAAGACTGTCCCAGCGCGGTAACCTCAAGGATAGCAAGTAGTGCGGTATGTTTTTCACATGTATATAATATATGTACACACAATCATATAAATATACCACTTTATCATATTAATATAGATTCTTCTCATCACCCATAATTATAACATTTATCCTTAATTTCACATTATTAGTATTACGTATAAGGTTTCATCTCTAACCTTAACTCGAAGGGTTTTCTCACTTATTACGTGAGACACTTGGACTCTATCCTTCCAAGTAGAAAATTCAGTAGGTATACCTCTATTCACTATCGTGGCTATTCGCCGAAATCTCTCACTTGGAATACGTAGTTTCATCGTTCATTATATAATTATCCCAAAAAGAAAAATTCTCATCTTAAAATAAAGTTCCCAACACTTATTCATATGTCCTACTGGTCTTTCCTATCTCCCAAAACATTTTATTAAGAATACCCAAGAATTATTTCACGACAGATTTAATTTAACTAATTAAACAAGGGAAATAGGAGTCTGCCAGTAGGGATCGATCGATCGAGGTCTGGGGCTCGATCGATCGATCGAACAGGTATTTCGATTTCTGCAGAATTGCAGTTACGGGTTCTACCAATCTTCCTCATCCAAAACCATGTTTTCCAACCCCAAACATCCCAAAAATTCTACTACTAACATTATAACAATATAACAGATGTTTCTAACGTAAGGCATGTACATATTCATCATTTAAACATGGATTTTCATCCCAAAATTATATCTAATTATCAAGAACCCTAGAATTTTCTTAAACAGTTTTCTAACAAATCTTTCTCCAGAATTTCTTTCTTATAATCATCAAAATTTTGTGGTTAATTTCCTCTAAATGGCAAGGGTTTCCAGAATCATCATATCAACCAATACTACATGGATTTTCCTATCACAAATTGGGTTTTCTTCCACATATTTCATCCCTAATCATTCCTAAACTAATATGGAAATTGCACCAACGAAAATAGTAAGATAAACACTTGCCTGGGATTTTTGGTATTCTGATTTACGGCTGATTTTTGTATGGTTGCGTTCCTCGTCTCTCGATCTACGCGTTGGCGGCGACGGCGGTGCAAACGGGTGGCTTTTTGGCCATGAATTGCCTTGAGAGCTCTCTCCTCTCTTCTCCAATGGTGGTCACTTGTGTTTAGAGTTTCTAACCCTAGGTGACCATCCATATATCTGATATAACCCTTGGAATTTTCGTGGGTTTAATTACCCAAAAAGGTGAAATGTCCAAGACGCCCTCCCGGGGTACCAATTAGGCCTAAAAATGCCCCGAGACCCAAACTAAACCCCCGGGTACACTTTTCTGACTATCTCGACCCTTCCGGACGCATTGGCGCACTCAAAACGACTATATGAACAACTTATAAAATATTCACTTTTTATTTATCAAAATTAGTCCCGACGTGACACGAGCACGTCCCGACTTAAATTTCCGAAATTGTCCTTTAATTCTCTCATGACATTCAATATAACCAATATCATATATATTACTTTGCTCATTAGTAATATTCAACAAATTTCCCATAATTACTAACTCTCGTCACGTTAATAATTATAACATAATTAATTTCCGGATTTTTATTAAATAATTCATTCACGTTAAATTTAATAAATCCCCAAATTAATATAGCATAAAAATACGGGGTATTACATACTTCCCCCTAATAACGGAATTTCGTCCCGAAATTCGGAAAATAAGGCATACCTGGTAAAAACAAATTCGGATATCTCTCGCGCATATATGCCTCGCGCTCCCAAGTGGATTCCTCCACATTATGATGCTCCCACTGGACCCGCACAAGGGGAACTATCTTCGACCTCAATCTCCTCTCACTATAGTCTAGGATAGCCACTGGTCTCTCCTCGTAAGAGCTATCAGGCTGTAAGTCGATCTCATCTATCGCAACGTGAGTATGGGCCATATCATCCCGAAGATATCGTCTCAACAACGAGATGTGGAATACATCGTGGATGCGATGTAAATGTTCTGGCAGTCCCAACCTGTATGCAACCGGCCCAATCCTCTCGATGATGGGAAATGGTCCCACGTACCTCGGAGCCAACTTCCCCTTGTTCTCAAACCTCATCACTCCCTTCATAGGGGATACACTTAATAACACTTGGTCCCCCACACTAAATTCCCGAAAATATCGTTTCGCATCTGCATAGCTCTTCTGCCTGTCTTGGGCTACCCGAATACGACTCCTGATCATCTTAATCCTCGCGGAGGTCTCCTGAATCACTTATGGTCCTAGCAACTTGTTATCCCCCACCTCGAGCCAACAAGTTGGAGAACGACAAGGCCTGCCATACAAAGCCTCAAATGGAACCATGCCAATCGTGAACTGATACGAGTTATTATATGCAAACTCTACCAGTGGAAGGTGTGGCTCCCAACCTCCTCTAAAATCGAGAACACACATGCGTAGCATATCCTCTAACATCTGATTAGTACACTCTGTCTGTCCATCCGTCTGTGGGTTATAAGATGAACTCAACCTCAACTCTGTACCCATAGCCTCCTGAAAGCTTTCCCAGAAACGTGACGCAAAAATCTTGTCTCTATCTGATACAATATTCAGGGGCACCCCATGTAATCCGACAATCTCAGCGATGAAGAACTGAGCATACTGACCCATGGTATAATCTGTCCGCACTGGTAGAAAATGAGCCACCTTGGTCAAACGGTCTACAATCACCCAGATAGAATCGTGTCCCCGTTGTGATGTAGGCAACCCTGTAATAAAATCCATGGAAATACTCTCCCACTTCCATGCGGGTACTTCCAATGGCTAAAGCAATCCTGACGGTTTCTGGTGGTCCACCTTTACCAGTTGGCAGGTAGAACACTTGGACACGAACTCGGGGATGTCCTTCTTCATCCCACTCCACCAGTATTGTCTCCTCATATCCTAGTACATCTTATCGCCTCCCGGATGTACTGCAAATCGAGACCCATGAGAATGAGTCATCACTGCATGACGTAATTCTGCTCCTTCTGGAACCACCAATCTCCCATTAAATCGCAAACCTCCATCAGAACTAACAGAATATGACTCAGCACCCTCGGCTAGAAGTCGCACAATCTGCTCCT
This sequence comes from Sambucus nigra, assembly GCA_949130495.1. NCBI lineage: Eukaryota > Viridiplantae > Streptophyta > Magnoliopsida > Dipsacales > Adoxaceae > Sambucus > Sambucus nigra. Next base: position 475,937,732 of record OX422210.1, read on the forward strand.
GGCAAAACGGGTCTGTGGTCTGTGCCTGTATCACCCTCGTAACAATCTCGGGTGTGACTGAAATAACGGATATGAAAGAATGGGCTAATGCGTCCTGGTGACCCAACTCCTTCCACTTTGCTTTTCAGACGTCCGCTACATCGTCTACCGGTCTACGGCTCAACGCATCAGCAACTACGTTGGCCTTCCCCGGATGGTACTGTATTTCGAACTGATAGTCTTTCACAAACTCTAACCACCTGCGCTGATGCATATTCAGCTCTCGCTGAGTGAACATGTACTGTAGTGACTTGTGGTCTGTGAACAAACGGAATTTCTCCCCTAATAAATAGTGCCTCCATATCCTCAATGCAAAGACGACCACTGCTAACTCCAGGTCGTGGGTGGGGTAATTCTTCTCATGCGGATTAAGCTTGCGGGAAGCAAAAGCTATAGCCTGCTCCTCCTGCTGGAGTACACCTCCAAGTCCCCGTAAACACGCATCGGTGTAAACCAAGTACTCCACACCCAGTTTTGGTAAAGCAAGGACTGGTGCTGAAGTAAGCTTGTCTTTCAGCTCGTCGAAAGCTAATTGACAAGCATCATCCCAAACATATGGTATTCCCTTGCGAGTCAGAGTCGTCAATCGACCCGCTATTTTGGAGAATCCCCGAATGAATCTCCTGTAGTATCCGACTAACCCCAAGAAACTACGCACTTCCGTCAGTGTCGTGGGCTGTCCCCACTCCCTCACCGCTGACACTTTACTCGGGTCAACTACTATCCCCTGCTCAGAAACAACATGCCCCAAGAACTGTACCTCTCGCAACCAGAATCCACACTTCTCGTACTTAGCATACAGCTGATGCTCTCGTAGAGTCTGAAGAACCTGCTTCAAGTGTTTCGCATGCTCCTCCCCGGAGTGTGAATATATCAAGATGTCATCTATGAAGACGATGACAAACTGATCCAAGAACTCTCTAAATACTCGGTTCATCAAGTCCATGAAAACGGTTGGAGCATTTGTGAGTCCGAACGGCATCACCCTAAACTCATAGGACCCATATCTCGTCAAGAAAGCAGTCTTCGAATAATTCTGCTCCCTAATACGTAGCTGATGGTACCCCGACCTCAGATCTATCTTCGAAAAGAAAGTTGCTCCCCTCAGCTGGTCGAACAGATCATCGATTCGAGGCAACGGATACTTATTCCGTATCGTGACCTTGTTCAACTCCCGGTAGTCCACACACAATCTCAGTGAACCATCTCTCTTCTTCACAAAAAAGACTGGAGCGCCCCAAGGTGAGGTACTCCTAAGAATGAAGCCCTGACCTAACAGCTGCTCTATCTGATCTCGTAGCTCTCGCATCTCTGCCGGGGCCATACGGTACGGTGCGCGTGCTATAGGTCTCGTATCTGGCAATAAATCTATGACAAAGTCTATCTCACGACTGGGGGGTAGGCCTGGTATCTCCTGAAACACATCGGAATACTCCCTAACAACTGGGATCGAATCCAAGGGAATCACAACCTCCTTAGAGGTATCCTCCTCTATGTAATACAAATGAGCGGTCGAACCTCCCTCTGGGCAAGGCATCGCCACTACAAACATCTCTTGCCCCGAAATGGCAAAAACAATGCTCCCACCGAAGCAATCAATCATGGCTCTATAATCTGCGAGCCAATCCATACCAATAATCACATCATGCTCGTGCATGTTTAAGACTAACATGTCTGCAGATAATACCAAGCTACCAATCTCTACCCCCACTCCCTGGCATATAAAGAAAATAAGTGACCCACTCCCCAGTGGTGAGTCCACACACGTCACTGTGCTCTCTGTTGTGGCTAACAACCCTAAGGCCTTCGCAAAATGCGTAGCTATAAAACAATGCGTTGCCCCGTATCAAACAAAACCCGACCCATAGTACCATGGATAGGAAACATACCCTCAATCGCGGGTGGTGCCTGTGGAGCTGCTGCCTGGTGGACGTTATAGACATGTCCATACTGTAATTGCCCCTGCTGCACTGGAGCTGCTGGAATGGCTGGTAGAGCTGGCCCCTGGGCTGGAGCTGGGAGGGCAGGTGGAAAAAGTGGTATCTGTGGCTCATTACGGGCTCCCTGCTGCTGTAGGGCCCTATCGCCCTCTGGGCAATCCTGACGCCTATGGCCATGTTTACCTCACCCAAAGCATCGGCCTTTGAAGTTACCTCCCCTCTGACCCTATTGTCCACGGCCCTGTTGGCCGTTACCTCCACGCCACTGGCCTTGTTGGCCCTGATGTGCACGCTGCTGGCCCTGCTGGCCTTGCTGCTGTCCCTGCTATCGGTGTTGGCCCTGCTGGCCCTCCTGATTAGGCTGGCCCTGATGGCCCTGCCTGAAACCCCCGAATCCCTGCCTAAAATCACCTAAACGGAATCGTTTAGCAGGGTCCCCCTGATGGGAACTCTGCTCGTGCTGACGAGTCTGTCCATGAGATGGTGCCCCGCTGGCACTATTACCCCCGGCCCTGCCCTGCCCTGGTGGCTGGACTCTCCTGCTCTCTTGCTTCCCTGAAGATGGAAGCGATGATCCTGGCAATGTAGCAACACGGCATTGAGTACATCAGTAAAAGTACTCAGGGATAAATTCCCAATAAGGTGCTGACGGATCCTCCAAGCTAACCCGTCGACAAACAGCATAATCTTTTTGCTCTCAGTAGGTGCTTCATCTGGCACAATTATGAGAAGTCTCGTGAACTCCTCCTCATACTCAGTTACAGTAAGATTCTCCTGCTTCAGGTTTAGTAATTTTCGCCTCATCTCAGTCTGCACTGCGGGTGGAAAATACTTGCGGTCAAACCGCTCGGAGAACAACTGAATAGGGATCGTGTCCCTCTCCTCCAAAGTGGTAGTGGACTCCCACCACTGCAATGCGGCTCCCACCATCTTAAAGGAAGCCAATAACTGCTTTTGCACATCAGTGCACTCATACATACGGAGATGCCACTGGATGTCTTTCTTCCATTGGCTAACTGTGACAATATCGGAGCTACCAGAGAACTCAGGGGGATGCGCTTTCTGAAAAGCATCCCGAACCCTCTCTCATGCAGATGGAATCTGTGCTGGTACAGGCGCCACTGCCTGAACCTGGGGTGGAACCTGCTGAATCACCGCTATCGCGGCATTCACCGCCTGAGCAACAATGGCGGCTACTTCATTTGCATTCATTGTGCCTTGTGCCGAAACTGCTGGCTGCTCGGCCAGGGCATGCCTATCTTTCGGAGCACGTCTCGGAGGCATCTAAAACATGAAGAAGTTTATTAGTCTACAGTTATTATCAAATCTCAAATAGGTGAAGACTTTAAACGTAAAATCAAGCATACAACAATCCTAAGAATAGGGCTCTATAGCAACAACGTTAAGCTGAAAGCGAAATAAGCCGAACAGATCCTATGGACACTAGAACCTGATGCTCTGATACCACCTGTGACACCCCGCCTAATTAAATACCGGGCAATCACTCCTTTATTAAATTAAATCAAGGTGAACAGTTGGTTCATTCTTAGCATCACTGTCGATAAAAATAAATTTTCCAATTTAACACCCTAATTAATTAAGCTAAGTGTCAAAACCAATTTCATGCATAACTTTCCAAATTTTATTTAAAGAAAATGATTTATTTATTTAAAACAACATTTCAACAATTAAGAATTACACCACAATAAACCTGGAACACAAATCAATTAATTTAAAACATTCGTCAATGGAATGTCAACATGCGAAATATAAAGTAACACAATTTAAACTGAATAAATCCCATAGTGACAATACTAGAAATAACTGAAATACAAATGTCCTAATAACAATGAAATAATGGAAAGGGCGACACGTGCCCAATAAATGAGAATGCTAGAAGTGGAGTCAATAAAGGAAGTCGTTTACGCAAGTGACCTGCAACTCCCACCTAAGCTGCAGCGCGTTCCTGCTAAGAGATCCTAAGCAAGACGCCCCTGTGGCTGGGCACCTGTAATACATACATATATACAAGAGAGAGAGAGAAAAAGAAACAGGTCAGAGCCCGATAGTGTGTTTGATTTAAAAAATACGTTTAGAAAGTATTTAAATTGATACAGGCCAATGTAACAACATATTAGAGCGACACTCTCTTGATAAATTCTCACCTCTCTTCTAATGTGCACGCCTATCGTACTAACCTTCCCAACGGTTTATCTTATCATTTTATCATACTAACCTTCCCAATAATTTAGCTTATCTTAACTTACTCAATAGATTTCAAAACCGAACAATATCGTTGTTTAAAAAAAATACTTCCAATTAGCAACACAACTCTCGTTTTAGCTTTATTACTTTATAAAGTTTCCCCGTGTCATAATATACTTTCACAAAACAAGTATTTACTATTAGAGTCATCAACCATGTCCTACTTATCAAATCACAGTAGGCAGTTTCAAATTTACTAGTCTCATATATATATATTAACTACTCGTATAATATATATATAATAACAGCACCCCAAATAAAACTATGGTGCGTGCATACTTCTACTATCCAAACCCCATACCACTCATATCAAGGGGAATACAAATTCGGAATCACTCTCGAACTGTATTAACACATACACAAACAATATCGAGGCGAAGCATAGATTCCAAGTCTCTAAGAGGATGGCACATACTCGCGTCTCTTAGGACCGTCTGAACTATCAATTCGATAACCTGTACCATGGATATCTATCTTCTAGGGTAAAAGTCAATATCCCCCATAAAGGTCCCATCGAGATAAGACTATCCCAGCGCGGTAACCTCAAGGATAGCAAGTAGCGCGGTATGTTTTTCACATGTATATAATATATGTACACACAATCATATAAATATACCACTTTATCATATTAATATAGGTTCTTCTCATCACCCATAATTACAACATTTGTCCTTAATTTCACATTATTAGTATTACGTATAAGGTTTCATCTCTATCCTTAACTCGAAGGGTTTTCACACTTATTACGTGACACACTAGGACTCTATCCTTCCAAGTAGAAAATTCAGTAGGTATACCTCTATTCACTATCGTGGCTATTCGCCGAAATCTCTCACTTGGAATACGTAGTTTCATCGTTCATTATATAATTATCCCAAAAAGCAAAATTCTCATCTTAAAATAAAGTTCCCAACACTTATTCATATGTCCTACTGGTCTTTCCTATCTCCCAAAACATTTTATTAAGAATACCCAAGAATTATTTCACGACAGATTTAATTTAACTAATTAAACAAGGGAAATAGGAGTCTGCCAGGAGGGGTCGATCGATCGAGGTCTGGGGCTCGATCGATCGAAGCTCTAGGCTCGATCGATCGAACAGGTATTTCGATTTCTGCAGAATTGCAGTTACGGGTTCTACCAATCTTCCTCATCCAAAACCATGTTTTCCAACCCCAAACATCCCAAAAATTCTACTACTAACATTATAACAATATACCAGATGTTTCTAACGTAAGGCATGTACATATTCATCATTTAAACATGGATTTTCATCCCAAAATTATATCTAATTATCAAGAACCCTAGAATTTTCTTAAACAGTTTTCTAATAAATCTTTATATAGAATTTCTTTCTTATAATCATCAAAATTTCGTGGTTAATTTCCTCTACATGGCAAGGGTTTCCAGAATCATCATATCAACCAATACTACATGGATTTTCCTATCACAAATTGGGTTTTCTTCCACATATTTCATCCCTAATCATTCCTAAACTAATATGGAAATTGCACCAACGAAAATAGAAAGATAAACACTTGCCTGGGATTTTTGGTATTCTGATTTACGGCTGATTTTTGTATGGTTGCGTTCCTCGTCTCGCGATCTACGCGTTGGCGGCAACGGCGGTGCAAACGGGTGGTTTTTTGGCCATGAATTGCCTTGAGAGCTCTCTCCTCTCTTCTCCAATGGCCGTCACTTGTGTTTAGAGTTTCTAACCCTAGGTGACCATCCAGATATCTGATATAACCCTTGGAATTTTCGTGGGTTAAATTACCCAAAAAGGTGAAATGTCCAAAACGCCCTCCCGGGGTACCAATTAGGCCTAAAAACGCCCCGAGACCCAAACTAAACCCCCGGGTACACTTTTATGACTATCTCAACCTTCCGGACGCGTTGGCGCACTCAAAAGGACCATACGAACAACTTATAAAATATTCACATTTTATTTATCAAAATTAATCCCGACGTGACACGAGCACGTCCCGACTTAAATTTCCGAAATTGTCATTTAATTCACTCATGACATTCAATATAACCAATATCATATATATTACTTTGCTCATTAGTAATATTCAACAAATTTCCCATAATTACTAACTCTCGTCACGTTAATAATTATAACATAATTAATTTCCGAATTTTTATTAAATAATTCATTCACGTTAAATTTAATAAATCCCCAAATTAATATAGCATCAAAATACGGGGTATTACATGATATTTAATATCACACACAATTTAAGCACGTATATATATACTATCACTGTACTGTATATATATAATATAAACCCCAGCTTTACCGTGTACTCAAAATCCCGTACACTGCCTGAAATTTTCGGAGTCTGTGGCCCGACTCAACGTAATTAATTTTCTCACTTAATAATTTATCATTTTTCCGAGTCTATGGTCCGAATCTAATATATTCAACTCATACCTCAATTTATATAATATTTTCCCCGAGTCTATGGTCCGACTCCAATTAAATTAATTAACACACTTAATAATCTAATACCTCCCCGAGTCTATCGTCCGACTCTACTTAAATTAATTATTACACCCATTAATTTAATACTTACCCGAGTCTACAATCTGACTCTTATTTAATTAATTTACACATTAATTAATCAACACAAATCCGAGTCTATAATCCGACTCTAATTAAATTAATTATCACATTTATTAATTAATCCTACCCGAGTCTACAATCCGACTCTAATTAAATTAATTATCACGTTCATTAATTTAATCCTACCCGAGTCTACAATCCGACTCTAATTAAATTAATTATCACATTTATCAATTTAATCCTACCCGAGTCTATAATCCGACTCTAATTAAATTAATTATCACATTTATTAATTTAATCCTACCTGAGTCTACAATCCGACTCGAATTAAATTAATTATCACATTTATTTATTTAATCCTACCCGAGTCTACAATCTAACTCTAATTAAATTAATTATCACACCCATTAATTTAATAACTTGGTGTCACCCAACCATTATCCCCGGACTCGCTCACTTGGCACGTACCTCAATATTTCCCGAGTCAGTGTTCCGACTCCAAATTAATTACTTTCTCCCAATAATAAATTTACTACTTTGATGCCACTTAACCAATATCTCCGGACTCGCTCACTCGGTCCATTTTACATCTCATAATTTCATTCTAGCATTTTCACCCACAATGTGTCACACATTTATTTCCATAATTTCCCCAATTATATTTACCTATAATTGTTAGCACCCCCGGACTCACCCACTTGGTCCATAATTAAATATTTCACCTAAATTCCTTTAATAATGTAGTGTCACCCAACTACAATTCCCGAATATCATTTTTCGGCTCAATATCAATAATTGAATTATTTATCCAAATTTGTTCATCTCATGACATACCGTGTTCACCCTCCTAAACCCAATTATATCACCCTATAATTGTTAAGGAAACATATGACCCGTATGAATTTATCACCAAATAAAAGTAAGGGAATTAAAACTTAAATAAACCCTCATTATAAACCACCTGGCCGAAGTGCCCAAAATTTCCCATCGTCGATCGATCGATGGCCCCCGATCGATCGATCCCTTCGTGACAGCTCTTCTTCCCCACAAAAATTTCCTCCATTAACGAGCTTTAAGGTTTCTTTTCCTCAAAAAACCAACTTCAAATCAGCATGTTAATCATCTTATATCATTTCTCATGAACTAAAAATATCATCTAAACCCTTTAACATCATTAACACTACGAATCTTGACCCACTCAAGAACACAATATTTCTAGGGTACAATCCAAATTTCAAATTCAAATTTCATCCTTTTATAATCCGATTTTTCTCATTCAAAACAGATAATCATACTCATAATTATATTTCACAATTAATTCTTTCCTTAAATTCCATTTAATGGTTCCATTAACAAAATCCCCTTTTTGTACCCATTTATCCCCAAAACGAATTTTGGTTTACACATCACTGTGATATGAATTGATTATCATACTTTAAGAATCAAAACAGCTAACCACTTGCCTGAAACTATTCGTAGTGTCTAATCGGTTGGCCTAGTCCCTCAATTTGGCTCCAAAATCTCCAAATATGCTTTTGCTAAGCTTTCCCCCAATTTTCCTCTCAAGCCCTAGGCTTAGAATTATGTTTGCTGCCATTCCTTAATCTCCCAATTAGGTTAAAAACCCTGAATCCCGTTTTTCACCCAATGGGCTTAATTAAAGTGGCCTAACTCGCCCCGTGTGGGCCTGGCTATGCCCAAAAATACCCCGAGACCCAATTACTACCCCCGGGTACTCTTTTCTGACTATCTCGACCCATCCGAACTCAATCGCGCACTCAGAATTGACATCCGAATTAATTTATAAAAATCCTTATCTCACACTCAATTTAGTCTATACCGACTCCCGGCTGGGATAAGGGCATACCTCGTCATTAATACCCGAAATGACGTAATTAAATTACTACTATTCACTAAGTAAATAAATTTCCCTAAACATTAACCATTCACTCCCCGATTAATATTTAAATATATATATATATATATTGCCATAATTAATTCAATTAAAATTACAACACAAGTAATTTAAAATTCCCGAATTAATTAAATATTAAATGTACAAAAATACGGGGTGTTACATACTCCCCCCCTTACAAAGGAATTTCTTCCTCGAAATTAAGATAAACCTAGTGTTCCAATATTCATATATTTCTCACTAGTCATGTGCCTCCAAGCCCGCTATATCTATCCCATCTGTTTCTAACCACGTTACACAAGTATGCATTTAAAATTAATCTGGGTGCCCATACACCCTATTCCCGTGCTTAACCACACAAAATTTTGCCTTAATTAACCCGGGTGCCCATACACCCTATCCCCGCGCTCTACCGCACGAAAGTTACCCGGCTATGCTAGTCGTAACCCGTAATATAACTTCGAACCCGTAATCATATCACATATATATATATATATATATATATATATATATATATATATATATATATATATATATATATATATATATATATATACATATACACATACATCTACTGCCCGGGTACTCAACCCATGTGCTACGTCCAAACATCTCCCCATAAATACTTGTATCTCAACACAAAAGTATATACGCTTACCCTTTTTCTACCAAAGACAACATAATTCCGCGCCCTTACTACCACTAGTCCTTGCGTAAAAAAAAACCCGAGCTATCTCTCTTTGCTCGAAAATCAATTTAACCACCCTGATTCACTTCAGTAAATATCCCCACTTACCGAGATAAAACGTGAGGACGCGAACCCTCACTATGTGCTATCGCACCACGCAATACAACATATATATATCCACGTATATACGGGCTATATGCCCTCTTCGGTGATACCTAGTACCAACCCTACCCTGGTGTCGTGAACACCAAAATTTAACTCCACTATCCACAATAGTTAAATTCCTTCGCTATCCAGCCGATGTTTAAAAAGTATTATCAACCCTACTCTCATAATTATCGAAAGTAGTAACTCTTCGCATAATTCAAACAATCACTCAGTGTACGCCTCCACTCTCCCATGACGAACACCAAGGGACGCCGCTACCCTACGGAAAGTTTATCCACATGCTATGGCTACTACCGCCAACGCACCCACTAAGTTCGACTCACTTGCGAACTCTAGTGAAAAATAAGTCTTATATTGTCACATCCTCTTTGTCAATCAAAAATATACCCCGTGCCCCTAGGGTAAAAATAATTACCTCTATACTCCAGCTGCAACGACTGGTTCTCGGTTTTCGGAGCAGCTTCTCCCTGCTCGAATGCACCATGACTTTCTTTAGTGGCTGTACATCCAGGATCTCGTCCTGTAGTTGCTCCCTGCCTTGCTTAAGACAATCTCTCTTCAAGTGTCTCGCTTTACCCACAGACGAAACACCTTCTAATACATTCACCCTGCCACTGGTCCCTTCAATGTCGACCTGGTTGAAATCCCTGGCCATCCTGCCGATAGCCTCCAGTTTTAACTTGTTTGTCTTGATTTCTCTACCGAAAATCCTACCCTTGATCTCCCCCATTCTGTTGGTGGGATACCCCACTGGTATTGTTCCCACCTGCCTTATCCGACTGGCTAATTCCCACTCCCTTCCCGCTTCCCTTCGCGTGGAAGCGATATTTTTAATAGTGACGCAGTGTTGCATTCACGACATCAGTACAAGCAACTGATGCGTATATACCAATTCAATGTTGTCTAATTCTCCAGAATAACCCGTCCACAAACCTTTACTTTCTTTCTCTTTTCCTTACTTACCTCATCCGGTACAAAATTTTGCCAACGAGTGAATTCTTCCTCGTAATCGGCCACTTAACAGTCCCTTTGAGTCACCTCACAAAATTTTTCTCCTCGTTTCGATCTCAACTGTTGGAGGAAAAATACTTGCGGTCGAATCGCACCCAAAACTCTGTAATTGTTAGTCTGTCCCTTTCCTCAACTGTGGTGGTCGACTCCCACCACTGTAGCACTGCCCCCACTAAACTAAAGGTAGTTAGCATTTGCTTCCGCACCTCATCGCAATCTCCCATGCGTAGGTGACGCTGGATATCCCTCTTCCTTGACACGATAGCACTACATCTGAACCCCCTCACAACTCTGGTGGGTTCCTACTAAAAATAACCTCTCATTCTTTTTTCCACCCCGACGACCCCACGTGGGTCTAAACATCCGACGCCACTAACACTTGTGGCTGATCCCGTGGAAAGTACCTTGTCGTTGTGACCACCGTTGCTCCAACTGCCTGTGACACTAATTCAGTTACCTGTGCTGTCAAAATCATCTCTGGCCGTTGCTGTGGTAACTCTTGATCCTAACGAGCCTCCCTCGTCTCATCTCCCCCTGCTGCCCTAGCTGCTCTCTCTTTACTGGGCGTCATCTAGAATGAGAAACGAATTGGTATGAGTTCACTCTCAAATATAAATTTCGCAGAAGAACGTATATGCGCATACGTATGAGAATACAACAATCCTATAATAGGGCTCTATATCAAAGATTGCTAAGTCGAAAGGTGAAAAGCCACACAGATCCTAAGGACAATAGAACCTGATGCTCTGATACCATCGGTGACACCCCGCCTAATAAAATACATAGTGATCAGTCCTATACCAAATTAAAACAGGAATCCCAGTTGGATCATCCTTAGCATCACTGTCGAAAACTTTTTAAAACTTACTAACCACCTAGTATTCCAAAAACTGGTGCAAATTTTAACTTTTTAATTAAACAAAACAGTACATGCTGAATTAAACAAAACTGGTGTCAATATAAATCATTCACACATCTGAATGAGAATAAACTAAGTTATAATTACACAACTTGCCGAATAAATTGCCGTCCACCAAAGAAATAATCCAATACAAATATTCAACACCTGAATAAATTACACCTGAAAACTGTACCGAGAAGTCTGGGCGACAAGCCCTAAATAAAACTGAAACTAGTACAAGATTCCTACTCTAGGAATGAATGAATAATGCATCTAATCCAAACTCCGGCTACTATCAACATATGCCGCAGCTCCGTGTCCCTGGAATAGAATATCAATCCTGGCGTCCCTGTGGCTGGACACCTAAAAGGTATTGAAAATGGTTTTATAGCAAGGGTTAAAACCCAAAATATTTTCAAAATATTTAGCAAGTGAATTAACTGCAGTAATTTAAAATGTATGAATGCGCTTCATATTTAAGTTAGTGTCGCACTCCCTTGTGGACATTCTCACCCCTCCACTATTGTGCACACCTACCGGTTATCTTAACCCCACCTAGTTGTACTACCCCGTTAAACTAGTCCTGGTATAACCTTACCTTACCATACTACTCTAACCCGAGTATAAATGATTCTTAAATTATAAGTTATCTTACAATTAATTTAATTAATTCCTCTTAAATAATAGCATATAACCGTATCACAAGTTATATAAAGTAAATACATCACACACTGTATTATTCCCACAAATGATTAATTTAATTAATTTATCATTAATTAACAGAATATAAATGTAACCCGAGTTATATAAGGTAAATACATCACACATTGTATTATCACCTACATATAATATTTACTACCATATTATACGTACCTTTACTAACATCCACACATATATCATATGTGTATCCATCCTTTCGAGTATACCCTCACCGGATGATTCCCTCTAAAATGCTATCTCACTAGGTGTGCTCACAAAACCTAGTTTCCCCGAGTTGGAATCGCTCGCTAACTCGACCCAAAATATAAACGTAGTGGAGGCGGTCATATTCCTTTCCTGAAAGTGAGATAAATCCCTCACCCATATATACCGGATGCTATGACCTGGGGATATACTCGCCCTACTCCTCAAGCTAGGGGATTCACCCACATCGCGCAACCTCCCTTGATAGCATTAGAGTATGTAAATTGAATAAATATCAAGTCACTGATATTTAATATCACACACAATATAAGCACGTATATATATACTATCACTGTACTGTATATATATAATATAAACCCCATCTTTACCGTGTACTCAAAATCCCGTACACTGCCTGAAATTTCTTGAGTATGTGGTCCAACTCAACGTAATTAATTTTCTCACTTAATAATTTATCGTTTTTCCGAGTCTATGGTCCGAATCTAATATATTCAACTCATACCTCAATTTATATAATATTTTCCCCGAGTCTATGGTCCGACTCCAATTAAATTAATTAACACACTTAATAATCTAATACATCCCCGAGTCAATCGTCCGACTCTACTTAAATTAATTATTACACCCATTAATTTAATACTTACCCAAGTCTACAATCCGACTCTTATTTAAATAATTTACACATTAAATTAACACAAATCCGAGTCTACAATCCGACTCTAATTAAATTAATTATCACATTTATTAATTTAATCCTACCCGAGTCTACAATCCGACTCTAATTAAATTAATTATCACATTTATAAATTTAATCCTACCCGAGTCTACAATCCGACTCTAATTAAATTAATTCTCACATTTATTAATTTAATCCTACCCGAGTCTACAATCCGACTCTAATTAAATTTATTATCACACCCATTAATTTAATAACTTGGTGTCACTCAACCATTATCCCCGGACTCGCTCACTTGGCCCGTACCTCAATATTTCTCGAGTCAATGTTCCGACTCCAAATTAATTACCTTCTCCCAATAATAAATTTAATACTTTGATGCCACTTAACCAATATCTCCGGACTCGCTCACTCGATCCATTTTACATCTCATAATTTCATTCTCGCATTTTCACCCACAATGTGTCACACATTTATTTCCATAATTTCCCCAATTATATTTACCTATAATTGTTAGCACCCCCGAACTCACCCACTTGGTCCATAATTAAATATTTCACTTAAATTCCTTTAATAATGTAGTGTCACCCAACTACAATTCCCGAATATCATTTTTCGTCTCAATATCAATAATTGAATTATTTCTCCAAATTTATTCATCTCATGACATACCGTTCGCACCCTCCTAAACCTAATTATATCACCCTATAATTGTTAAGGAAACATATGTCCCGTATGAATTTATCACCAAATAAAAGTAAGGGAATTAAAACTTAAATAAACCCTCATTATAAACCACCTGGACGAAGTGCCCAAAATTTCCCATCGTCGATCGATCGATGGCCCCCGATCGATCGATCGATCCCTTCGTGACAGCTCTTCTTCCCCACAAAAATTTCCTCCATTAACGAGCTTTAAAGTTTCTTTTCCTCAAAAAACCAACTTCAAATCAGCATGTTAATCATCTTATATCATTTCTCATGAACTAAAAATATCATCTAAACCCTTTAACATCATTAACACTATGAATCTTGACCCATTCAAGAACACAACATTTCTAGGGTACAATCCAAATTTCAATTTCAAATTTCATCCTTTTATAATCCGATTTTTCTCATTCAAAACAGATAATTATACTCATAATTATATTGCACAATTAATTCTTTCCTTAAATTCCATTTAATGGTTCCATTAACAAAACCCCCATTTTTGTACCCATTTATCCCCAAAACGAATTTTGGTTTACACATCACTATGATATGAATTGATTATCATACTTTAAGAATCAAAACAGTTAACCACTTGCCTGAAAGTGTTCGTAGTGTCTGATCCGTTGGCGTAGTCCCTCAATTTGGCTCCAAAATCTCCAAATTGGCTTTTGCTAAGCTTTCCCCCAATTTTCCTCTCAATCCCTAGGCTTAGAATTATGTTGGCTGCCATTCCTTAATCTTCCAATCAGGTTAAAAACCCTTAATCCCGTTTTTCACCTAATGGGCTTAATTAAAGTGGCCCAACTCGCCCCGTATGGGCCCGGCTATGCCCAAAAATACTTCGAGACCCAATTACTACCCCCGGGTACTCTTTTCTGACTATCTCGACCCATCCAGACTCAACTGCGCACTCAGAATTGGCATCCGAAATAATTTATAAAAATCCTTATCTCACACCCAATTTAGTCTATACCGACTCCCGGCTGGGATAAGTGCATACCTCGTCATTAATACCCGAAATGACGTAATTTAATTATTACTATTCACTTAGTAAATAAATTTCCCTAAACATTAACCATTCGCTCCCCGATTTATATTTAAATATATATATATATATATATATATATATATATATATATATATATATATATATATATATATATATATATATATATATATATATATATATATTGTCATAATTAATTCAATTAAAATTACAACACAAGTAATTTAAAATTCCTGAATTTATTAAATATTAAATGTACAAAAATACGGGGTGTTACAATGTGTTAAGAAATACAATTGTTTAATGACTTTTGTGGTTTTCCACTTCTATGCACATGCAAGCCAATGTGGCTCTTATCTTACTTTTGTTATGATTAGAATGCAAATTGAAAATGTTCAAATTTCTCAAAATAGGTAGACAATTTCGATTTGACAAATCCTAAGTAATTTTGCGTTCAATTTTACGTGATCGTCTATGATTTTCATAGTTGTTTAATGTTTTAGACTTGATCTTGTGTATATTAGTATTTTTCTTTGTACTAATGATTTTTATTTGATCTTTAGTACTTTAGCATGTTGATTGGAATTAGGGATATTATTTTGTTGAGTATTGAGATAACATCATTTCAGAAGATATTTGAGGAGTTGGAGAGATTTCATTATTGATTTTTTTTAAATATGGTAGTGTGCGTACATAGGACACAATAATGCCCCGTGCGCATGGATGGAATGATGTTTGTACATGGATGCACACTATTTTATTTTGTGTGGGGGCATCATATGGCATCGTGCATACGAATCCGTTTACACGTCTTAGAATCCATCTGTGTGCACGGTCCCATGTTTCCTTTGCCTTACTTTGATTTCAAGTGCTTACATCTTGACATGACATTACTTATTCCACATGTTTCACTTTGTTTCCATTTATTATACTTATATCTCTCTTGTCATTAATATGCTCCATGATCTTCTTTGTCTTATTATGTGCAAAAAGAGGGAGTTAAATTTTCAATTAGGGGGAATATTAATTGTTAGGGGAGATAAATTAGTTGTTTGCTCTTGCACATGGGTGATAGTAATAGGGATAACCTTTTGTGTCATAAAGGAAATATTGAGATTTATTTGGGTTGTTGATGTTCTTGCATCGAGGGGGAGTTTGACATGTTTGATATGCATATTTGATTCAAACTTGTTTGTTTGCACCATAATTTGATTATGATTGTTTGAGTAATATGTTGTATATGTTTGTCTAATCTATATTTGATATAGGGG
This sequence comes from Sambucus nigra, assembly GCA_949130495.1. Classification (NCBI taxonomy): domain Eukaryota; kingdom Viridiplantae; phylum Streptophyta; class Magnoliopsida; order Dipsacales; family Adoxaceae; genus Sambucus; species Sambucus nigra. The sequence goes on from OX422210.1 coordinate 475,953,815, forward strand.
GAGACTCAATGCTCTATGATATTTATCATATATCTTTGCCTTATCATTCATATTTGTTGATTTTTTTTTATTTTGGAATGATTCTCGAGCAGGGGATTTTCTTCAAACATATGTTCCTGTGTAATTATTTCATGTTGTTAATATTATTATAGGATTCCTCCATTTGTTGAAGGCTAAGAGATTATTTTGAATATATGAGTTGCTTATTAAGGGTGAAAGGTAGCGCGTGTCAAACGTCGATCATTGTTTTCTATTCACCGCCTTAATATAAAAACCTAAACTATTGACTACACTCTTTTAAGGGAGTATAGCGGCCAAGTCCGGGTATCGAAATATCCGCAGAGACGAGTGCTAGAATTTATAAGGTTTAATATTACTAAAATAAAAGTATAAAAGGTAATTTTAACAAAAATAAAAGATAAGAAAGAGAAAAGATTATTCTAGGCGAGTTTATTTAAACTAAATTAACAAAGAGAATAAAAACTATAGGTTGCATCGATTATCCCCAACCCTGAGTTAATTGGTATAAATATTTACATGGGCTCACGAGTTTTCAAGATTGCGTCTCATTTCTACAGTTAATTAAATCAAGCATTGTCACATGCCTAAATTCACATAAAATCCTACTAAGATTTTGGAGTCAACAAATACCCCGAAAATTACACACATAAGGTCGTAAATATGGAGCATAAATGATATATCCCGTTAAATCTCCTAGGCGTAATAACAAGGACAATCCAATCGATACAAGAACGAATCAACTTCATCACCAAAACAAATAAACCCTTCAACCCACATGTGAGTTCAATCTAACTCAACCTAGATTAAACTAGCTAGAAAGCATGGTAAATGACATGATTTGAAAGAAAGCAAGTAAATTTACACTACAAAGCAATGAAATAAAGCAAGTAAATAAATGAATGAAAGCTTGGATAAAGTTGGTCTTATGGATTTGTGTATTGTGAGAAGAGTTTCCCATTATATTACTAATGTGGAATGAGTCTTGTTTGTCGCAATCAAGAGTGTTGTATGTAACAATTATACTCCCATGTGAACCAATTATGAATGTACACTTGTCATCCAACATGGACGTCCAACCCACTTGATCATATTAAAGATACTCAGTCGATTGGAACGCCGACCAACTCCAGAAGTCCAACCAACAGAAATACAAATAGCTACTTGAATGGAATGCCAACCAACACTAAATTCTAAAATTTTTACTTATTGTACACAAATGTAAACGCCTACTAATGTAAAGGTGCTCCATCTTTAGTTACACCCATATAAATATAAACGGCTCTCTTAGCTCAAGGGACAACTAGAATCACTCATGTTCCCGCCATATGGAGCTATTGTAAACCCTACTAAATAACAACAACGGTAGACATAGGCTATTTTACAGTTGAACCACTCTAAAAATCTTGTCTCTTGTATGTGTGATTTGAGTCACTTCTCTTATTTTTATATGTGACTATAAACTTAGAGTTAGTCCATTTTTAGATATCAATAGGTTGGTGCTATCTGTGGAAATGTTTCTATCCCTACACCAAAAACTGTGATTTTCCACACCATGATATTAAAAATTTGGCACAGTTTAAAACTATGTCAAATTCTGGCACGGGTTGATGACAATTTGGCACACTTTAAAACAGTGCAAAATTTGCCACTATTTTAAAGTGTGCTAAATTTGAGTAAACTTGACTAAAATATAAAATACCCTAAAAAAATTGCTATAATCACACTTTGGTATCCCGCCCTCTCTTCCCGCTCACCCCTTATTATCCCTCTCTCCTTTCATCTCTCTCTCTCTCTCTCTCTCTCACCCCCTGCTACCTTCGGTGCCTGCATCATCCACAAAACTAGGTATTTTATTTCAGTTTCTATTTGGTACCGAATACAATTAGCATAGGATTTCATTTCAGATACTTCATTTCAGTTTTCCATACCCTCATTTTCATCTCTAATATCCATGTACAAAGTTATGTTTCAACTCAAAGCTGAGTTCATCCGTGAAGGTAATTACTAGGTATACATGTTCCGTTTTTCATTTCATTCCACGAACTTTACTTCTAGGTTTTCATGGTGTTTAATCTTTGGCATTTTCTTCTCTCATCTGTAATATTTTTTATGATATTAGTTTTAATTTTTTAAGATTCTATTAAATTTGGTACCGAACACAATTTTTTTCAATATAAGCTCTGATTTCTATATTTTTTTTTATCTTTGTTTTCATTTTGCAAGAATGTAATGAATTTCATATTGAACACATATCAATCTCATCTCTATAAGACTTTTTCATTGTTGCGCACTAAGTATTTTCTAAAATGTTAAAAGAAAGAAATTCTTTCTCTAAATAGCATATGATTGATGCACACTATATACGATTGATGCACACTTTTTCGTTGTTTCGCACTAGGCTGATGAGAATTGCAATCGAAGTGATAAGGGTTCATGATTTATTTTCTTAAGAATAAGTTTTCTTACTATATTTACAACATTTTTATTGTTAATTCTTCCTATTGATGTTTGGGTAAAATTATAGATCAAATGTTGAGTTTTAATAAATTGTTATTTTCTTTTTCTAATTTTCAGTTGTTTTAGGTTGCACGCCAGTTGTTTGTTAAAACACCCAAGTGATCATTCTAATATCTTCGATTACATTGCATATTAGATGTGTGGTACGTGTTCGTTGGTTCTGTTTTGAAACCTACATTTTATCATGTGTTTAATTTAAGGCAGCTGAGTATGATTTCCAATCTGCATAATCTTCATTTTTTATTTTTTTATTGCAACTGATGGATTCACCGAGGTTCCATTTTTAAACTCAGATCTTTCATTTATAATGATCTTTCATGAATCATTCCAAGTTTGAACGATCAAGTCCTGACCATATTTGCAATGTTTATGAGAATTTGAAGATGATGATGGGTAGTTTTTAAATGGACTCATAAATTTCTGATTGATATTGAATCCTTGATTGTGCCGATATGGATAAATCTTCCTTATCTTCCCTTGGAATTATTTGCAAAATCATGTTTGTTCTTTATTGGACATATTCTTGGAGTCCTATTAAATTTGGATGCCGCAACTAGTGCTTTATCTAGACCTAACATGGCTGTGATCTGTGTTTCAATGGATATTTTGAAATCATCCCCTTCTTAGATATAGATTAAATATGGGGATGATGGATTTTGGCAAGAATTGGAGTATTATTCCATCTTAAAATATGCTATATGTTTTTTGAATTAGATCATGATCATTTGGACTACATGGCGATGAAAGATCAACCTGGAGTTGAAAAGAATTAAGGCAAAAAACTAATGAAAGTTTGGATGAATAAGGATACTAAATTAAAGGTAACTGAAGATAATCAAAGTGGCTTTGTTAAGCATGATCCCAAAAGGAATAAATGCCCTTATAAAGGTGACCATTCTTGTGGAGGTTGATTTATGTCCAAATCATGTTCATTCCCCCTGTTGATAATATTAAAATATTAAATTTTGATTTGAATATCATCACTGCTATTATCAATTTTAAGAAGGATGGTGGTTCAACTATCCATAATTTCCATCTGACTAATAAGTTAAATATTGTGATTGATGGAAGATTATCCAAGTGTCCATCCTTAACTATTTATAAAGAATCATATAGTATCAATAAATCAACCATAAAATATTTTAACCTCTCACCAAAAGGTCCTACAGTAAAATAAAAAGTATTCCAGCCTATCTTGGATAAGATATTAGTCAAATTAACCGATAAAATTACTAAGTCAAATGTGTTTGAAGATGGGCTTGATAATAATGAATCTCCTATTATTGATGATAAGATTATCACTGATTCAGAAGAGTATGATGATGAATTATCTCCAAGATCGGAAGGAGATAACTCTGTATTGCATGTCATTTTGAGGAATAATGATGAAGAAGGTTTCAACCTTATTTTGACAAATAAGAAATGAAGTAGAAATAAAGGGCAAGTAGCTTTTGCTTAATATCCTCAAATAAAAATGGATAATTAGGTCTCTTCTCAAATACTCTAATAAATTTATATATCACTTTTAAGTGCTTCATTTGTAATGTTAAAACTATTGGTAATTCCCTAATAATTATAAAAACTAAAAATATTTGCAAAATGGCTAATGTTTCATTTTTGGCCACGCTAGAACCTATGATATCTTATGATCAAGACACTATTATAAAAATGTATATTAATTTCTTTGGATTTGAAGTTAATATCTCCCAGAAAATTTGGTGCCTTTGGAAGGAAAGAATTGATGTAAAATGTATTGTAAACCATGCTCAACATTTAACTGTGCAAGTTGAATCCCCTACCTCATCCCCTCCTATTATAATATCTAATCTTTATTCTACATGCACTAGAAGTGAAAAAGATATTTGCAGAAGGAATTGAAATATACAGATGCTCAAAATATTATGCACTGATAGGTTGAAGGTGATTTTAATATTGTTCTTTCATCAGAAGAAAAACATTGGGCTGGTGAGAGCGGACATCAGTGATGTCTCTGAGTTCAAAGAGTCTCTTACTAAATGTGCTCTATGATATGTAGGGTTTTTAGGGAATAAATTCACTTGAACAAAGAGAATCACCAGAGCTAGACTTAATAAAGTTTTTCATACTGTCAGTGGAAGCGTACCTTTATTTATACAGCTATATTCTCTTATTTCATTAATATTTTCTCCCATATAGATTTGGTGATAGGGACCGACTCGCTATACACTTAACATTTCGTTTCTCGTGTGTTTTCCTATTCAGGTGAAATTTTCAATTCAATACATGAGAAGAGTTATTCTTAAAAAGGCGAAGTTTGACATAGTGGAGTTCAACACCATTAAGGTTTTATTCTACTATTTTGCGTAGTAGTATCTATTCGGATAATACTGTTTGATTACTTAAAAATAATGCACCCATGAAAATGGCTTGTATATTTATAATTCCCACATATTGAAAATGGATTGCATATTTATAAAATAGTTATTCGAAAAGGGGATGGGAGTGGTAAATATGTATTAGAAAAATAAAATCTCTTTATACGTTAGTAGGTTTATGTGTTTAATTTGGGATTTTTTTATTAGGAAGTGCATATAAGAATCCACAAGGGACATTATTTGAAACAAAAACCATAAACCTGTGCAACTATAAACATTTAGCTCACTTCAACAAACTTGGCAATTTTTTTAAAAGTTCTAGTCTTAAGTCATGACGATCTATAAACACTGTGTCTTGATAGTTAGATGTATAAAAAGATGTAACTTTATTTTTTTTTTAAAACACCACAACTACATAAAACTAAAGAGCTTGCATTACCTATTGAACTCCCTTCTGGATAAAACCCAAATAAGACCAACTAACATTCAAGGAAAATAAACACAAATTGTATAAAAGTTGCACTTTCTCCCCCTTTGATTGAAGTTCCATCTGTACTTTCAAAATTATCAAATAAAAAATGAACTCTACAATATTAAGTATAATGAAAAAAATTTGCTCCACTAAAAAATATTATCAAACATCTAAAAATCATTTTATAACTTAATGTTTAACAAACTTATTTGCTCAAAAATAAAACTGAAATTGCATTCCTTATAGCTTTAGTACTACAACCAACTAGTGAACTTGATGATTGACTCATACAATTTTTATAACAAAATGTTGCTCAAAGTCTGAAGTCACAAAATAGAAATTAATGAAGTGAAACTTATCTTGTGTCATTGAATTATCATTAAAGACAAGGAATCAGTTTGGATGTATGTGTAATCTAAATTGTCTGATTGTGTTTACCTTCAGGTAAAATGTCACCAAGAAATGTTATTAAGAGACAAAATAGAGGTATAGATGGTTAAATCAACCAGTTCAGTGAAACTCGAGACCTACTCATTATCAAATTTGAAATTTGTCAACAAACACACACATATGCACACGTATATCATACTTGCATTGAACATTATGCAAAAGGACTTACAAATTCAAATACACAAAACATTATGCTCCAAGTGGATTTTTTGGCAAAATCCTTGTTGCCTCCAGCATAAAGGAGAGGTGCGATGACAAGAGTGATGCTAAACATGTATTATATGAGTGTATATTTCTGTATTTGTAAAGGCATTTTGGACACTAAAAATTAAAGACTAATATTAGTTTGCCTGTCCTTTATGTTCGAAAACATCTGAATGAGCCCTTCTTTAAGAAAAAGTCCTTTATAATGATCCAGTTATTACCAGGGCCTTATTTAAATTGATACTATACCTAATTACTTAGAGTCCTAATTTTAGTAATTAACTGAAAGGAGAAACATAGATAAGCTAGGAAACAAAAATACTACTCCGACCTAAACCTAAACATCATAAATTAAAATCAACAACTAAATAAATAGTAAACAGAATAATAATGAAAATGGTAAGAAGTATAATCTCTTCCTATTTTTGAAAATAGGTTAGGGACCTGCGCACCCCCACTTAAGAAGCTCATCCCAGACATGGAAGAATGAAAAGACATTATCATCATAGCAATAAAACTATTATCAAACTCCTTTACTTGACAAATATGTATTCCAAGAAAATACCTGGAAAAGAAAATATCAAACTGAAAGTTGCACAACAGCCAAACCAATGTCAAAAAAAGCCAAATGCACTCGTAATATTTTCCTTGAGGAGGACTATCATACCAACTCGCCAAAGTAAGCACCATACCTTGGAAGTAAACATTGTAACACCAACTAACTTGGGACTCAAAATCATCCCAAATCCAATGCAAGGCTGGAAAATAAAGTTAAAGTTAACACCACTAGTTCTAGTTGAATCAACCCCTGGAGGGATATCAACCCCTCCTCAAAATATAGGAAATAAGTTACCAAGGCAAAACTCCTCTCAACATAGTATGCATTAACCATCCAAATTCATAAAAATATATCAAATGGGTATCGTGAATCGAATCATGAATTAGAAACCCTATGAATCATGAACCGTGAATCGAATTGTAAGAATCGGTTTAAATAAAAAAAATATGTAGGAATTAATATATATATTCAAAGGGAACACATTAAGAATATGACGATAATTTGAAAACATCTATGCTTTGGCTTAAAAACAAGCCTTCAAAAGGGTGAAAACCCAAACCGACCCCCAAACACCCCCTATGAGGCATGGACACCTCACACTGGACCAATGTAACTTGTAAGAGTTAACCACATAGACACGGGTCTCCCGCTTTGAAAATATGATGATACTTTGAAAACATCTAGATTAAGCTTAAAAATACATCGTTATAAAAGTGAAAACCCAGCCCAACCCCCAAATGGCCGTGTAAGAGGCATGAACACCTCGCACAGGACCAATATGACTTGTAGGAATTGATCACGGAGTCACATGTCTCCCGATTTGAGAATATCACGATAATTTTAAAATATCTAGATTAGGTTTAAAAACATGCCAACAATTTAAACTAATTCCCAACGGACCCGTGAGAGGCACTAACACCTCACACGGGACCAATGTAACTCGTAGGAATTGACTGCACAGTCATGGAACTTCTAGTTTGAGAATATGAAAATAATTTCAAAATATTTAGATTAGGCTTAAAACCATGCCATTAATATGGTGAAAACCCAAACCAGTCCCGAACGACCCCGTAAGAGTTATAAACACCTCACACGGGACCAATGTAACTTGTAGAAACTGAATGCGTAGTCAGAGGTCTCTCGGTTTGTGAATATGATGATAACTTTAAAATATATAGATTAGGCTTGAAAACATACCGTTAGAAGGTGAAAACCTAGGCCAACCCTCAAACAGCCCCTTAAGAAGCATTAACTCCTAACACGGGACCAATGTAACGCATAGGAATTGACCGCATAGTCACGGATCTCTTGGTTTGAGAATATGACGATAATTTAGATATATTTAGATTAGGCTTAAAACAAGCCGTTATAGGGTGAAAACCCAAACCAACCCCTAAACAGACCCGTAAGAGGCATGAACACCTCACACGGGACCAATGTAACTTATAGGAATTGACTTCACAGTAACAGGCCTCCCGATTTGAGAGTATGACGATAATTTAAAAATATTTAGATTACAATTAAAAACATGTCGTTTGAGGGTGAAAAGTCAAATCAGTCCTCAAACGGCCCCGTAAGAGGCACTAACACCTCGTATAGGACTAATGTAACTCATAAGAGCTGACCACATAGTCATAAGACTTTCAGTTTGAGAATATAGTAATAATTGTAACTCATATGTGAAAATTTTCAGCTTGAATAATATTTTTTTTAAATTACTTAGTTACTAATTTCATCTCTTTTTTGTATCATATTGTTTTGTATGATAACATTTTATCGTTAGCTTTTATCCACATTAAACAGACGAAGAAGTCAATGGTTTACAACAAGGGATTATTTCTTTAATGTCATTAATATTCATGTTTCTATTTTTTTGTGTTATGACCTTGCGGGCTTTTGTAGTTTTATTGTTAACTTTTATGGTTGTAGGGCTTTTGTAATTTTATTGTTATATTTTATGGTCCTGCGGGCTTTACATTACGCATGTTTTATAATAACAGGTTTTAGAATGTCCAAAAAATAAAGGAAACTCTGCCCAATTTGTCTGGGTGTTTGAACTATTAAGACTTATAATATTTTGAAGTTTGTATGCACATTAATTTATCAACAACATGCGAGATTCGTAATTTGTGAATTTCTATTGTTTTCAAATAATTAATTTTTTTTCTTTGATCCAAAAATTTGGCACAGTTCAAAACCGTGTCAAAAGTGTATTAAATCTTGGCACGGTCTTGAACTGTGCCAAAAGTTACCAAAATGCACTCAATCTGGCACATTTATAAACTATGCCAAAAGTGTACCAGAAATAACAAATTCTGGCACGGTTTAAAAGTATACGAGTGAAAAAGTTGTTACTTAGGCCGTTTAATACAAAATTAAACTATTGAAGTAACTCTGAACTGTTTTTTGAGGAAACTCTTTTCTTTAAATCAAATCAGTTTAATCACAAGATGTGTTAAATCAAACATGTACAAGATCAGTTCAAGATTTGTTAATAGGTTTAGTAAAATAGTTTAAAATAATTAAACTCAGAACAACCACAAGAATGAGATGAGGAGATGTAGAAAGATTAAGTACAAGAGATTTTTAACGTGGTAAAACCTCACCCAAAAGAGGAAACATCCACGGTTACTTCTAAGTCACAAACCAAAAAATCCACTAAAACAAAATATTCAATTTACAAACTATACAGCACACATGCACACAAATCATACCTATACAAGTTTAGAAATGTACCCACTAGTTTTACTTCTAACTTCTCTGCAATTTTGTTTGTTGATGTGGTTTTCCCAGTTTGGTAACTTCTTCACTTTGTTCCAGTCTTTACGTCGACTTTTGTTGATTCAAGATCTTATAACCAACACTTATGTGTTGTAGTGTGTCAAGTGTTTGTGATGGTGCTCTAACATATGCATGAACACACACACGCTTATTTTATACAAACAATCCTATCAAATTACAAATCAGATCTATATGCTGTGATTTTCAGTTTTTCTCTTCTTAGGAAACAAAAGAACTTTGTTTTACCTTTTAATCAATCCCGAAATCCAAGGTTACCTTGCTCGAAAGACGAATCAAGGTTTTAATCAATTTCAGAGTGTTTTGAAAATATTTTTGAAATTGAAAACCACCGATTGCGATTTCAACTAGGTCAAAAGTCTTGTTTCAAAAGAACTAGAAACAGAAAATAATTTGTTGATTCTAGAGTTACAAAAGAAATTACAAAAAATAAACCAGCAAACTGATTTCTCATGATGAGAAACTAAATATGCAAATCTAAGTGTAATATAACATAAAATGACCAGATCTATAATTTCTATGAAACAGAAATACAGATCTAACCTAAATGTTTAAGTTGGACACAAGATCTTAAACTCAAGAGGATAAAACTCTATCAACGACCTTCAAACCCCTACCACCAATACTCTCAAACACAAGGATGGTGTTTGGTATAAACTGTTTTAGGATAAAGGAGATTATGGTTTGAAAACTGGTTAGGGTTTCTCTCTCTCTCTCTCTCTCTCTCTCCCTTTTTCTTCTCCCTCTTCTCTTTCTTCTCTCTCCTCTCTCTTCTCTCTTTGATTAAACGAAGTGGAAAAAAGTTCTCAGATGCAAAGGCTAAGCCTCCTTTTGTACTAAGGGTAGAAGATTCGAGAAGGTTGTTCAAAATCAAGAGCTGATATTTGGTCTTGCCAAATTGACTTTAATCCAACGGTGGAATAAAAGTAGTGAGTTAAATGGCTTCTGATTGGTTGAGAAGGGTTTCACAGGGATTGACCTCAAATGCATGCAGAGCGTTGATAACAACAATACAAGGGATGATAATGGACAACAGTTTTGTGAGCGTAAACAAACACAAATCAGGTCGGTAGTGTTGTGACAGGTGTTGGGCTGAGATTGAGGCTCAGGCGTGCGTTGAAACTAATTACACACGCACCCTCAAGTCTTTAGTGCTTTCGAATCCTACCCAAATCAACTTTCAGGTTTGAAACCATAAAACCAAAAATTACAGAATGACCCCAAAAGCTTTTAAATCTAAATTTTAATTTCCAAAACATCACTTAAAAATCATTAAAAATTCCCAAAAATTATCAAAATTAATTTTAAATGGGATTAAATACACACAACTCTCACACAATCAATTTATGCAATATACATTAAATGAATGCAATCCTAATGTGTGTGGATGATTGTGAATATAAATTTTAATCAATCAATCAAGAGGAGTGAAGAGAAGAGTCTGAGGTTTTTGAGTTTCTAGGGAATGAACTCAATTTTGCCACTATTTCCAAACTAGATGAGCACTTATACAATGAAGACTCAAGTGAGTCAAGAGTATAAGGTGCTTCAATGAGAAGTATTCCTATCTGGCCAAATCTAGCACACTTTTGAATCGTGCCAAAAAATGGCCATTTTGAAAACCTGATTATGGCACAGTTCAAAACGGTGCTAGATTGTTATTTTTGGTGTAGTGTACCATTTGTTTTGTTTCTTTATCTCTAAAGAAACGAATTATCTTGAAAATAACACTCAAAATTAGGGTAACACCATCATTCCATTTGTTCCTCCTAGTGCGGAAGACTTACATGGAATTCTTCTCAACCTTGATAAAGGTCAAAAGGCCACGCAAGAGTCTATTAAGCAATTGGTTCGCACCATTCAATCTAAGTCCTCCGATTAAAGAAGGGATATGCCACCACCACCATCAGTTAGACAATAAATAATTTATCATTCTCATTCTTCTCACTATAGGTCATATGATCCTGGCGCAAATTTTTCATTCCAATCAACGGATCACTATTATGGTGGATATTTTTCCAAACAAAAGACCAAATGTCTTGGAGAGACTAAGCAAGGAGTCTGCTTTTGATCAACTAGTCCCTTGAGTAACCAGAGGACATCATAGAGAGTAAGATCGTCATCACGAATATAAGGAAGGTTCCACAAGATTAGGGCCACCATGAGGGGCTCTGTGCGTGTTGGGCAGACCTCTCATGAGGAGAGTTCGACATATATACATAGTAAAGATGCTAAATCTACCTCGACCAAGTCTAAACCTGAGGAGCATTACTAAAAGGGATACATGCAAAGGTTGGAAGATAGGCTAGGGGAAATGGACAAAACTAAGAATCTATTGTAAAGGAGTTTCATCAAAGGATCACCTTTCATCCATGCAATTGTGGAATACCCCACACCTTCCCAGTTCAAACCACCAGTGGTTACCCCCATATATGATGGGAAAACTAATCCAGTTTTACACATAGAGAAATATCACGCTCCTGACAACATCTACTCAGTGCTCGATGAGATAATATGTAGAGATTTCTCCAGTTTTATCATAAGGTCAACTCAAATTTGGTATAATAGTCTCCCGGGAGGTAAAATCTCTAGTGCTCACTGATTAGTTTAATTACTCATAGATAATTTTGTTTTGGGGCTAAGTCGATCAAGAGTGTCACTCATCTCTTGGCCATATGACAAAATCCAGGAGAAAGCACTAGAGAATATATTACTCGTTTTAATAATGAAAAGCTACAGGTGGTAGACTATGAGGAGAAAATAGCCATCGCAGCACTTATGAGTGGGTTGCTCCCTAAAGATATCTATTATGCTTTAGCAACAAATCCACCCAAAACCATGACATAACTAATGGCTAAAGCTAGAATTATTATGAATAAAGAGGAAACCTAGGAAGACAAGGAAGACCAAAGGCGAAGGTCAAATAAATAATCTTAATTCTTTTAAAAAGGATCAGAAAGACAAGAAGTTGGATTGGATCAAGAAGTATAACCAATATACCCCGCTCAATAAAGATGTTCACCATATACTAGAGAAGATCAAAGGAAACATAGATTTAAATTGGTATCAAAAATTAAAGACACCCCTATCAAGAAGGATAAGTCCACCTGCTGCGATTTTCATCGGGATCATGGGCAGAACACTAATAGTTGCATTGCGCTAAAGAAAGAGATTGGAAATCTTATTCAACGTGGAAAGTTAAGCAAGTTTATTGATAAGAATGGAAACATAAATGATCTGAAAAGATATGAATCCCTATCCCGAGCGAGGGATGACAATAAAAGAGCAAGAAATGATGATTTTGAAGAATATCTAGACTTATCGAAGAATCGTGACGAGTCAGAAGTGGAGGTCGGTATGATATCTTTTGGATGCCATTTCATTGTAGGTGGTGATGCTCGATGAGGAGATGCCATGGAAGAAAGGAAAGCTTATTTGAACAAAATCAAGGACTGCCCAACTGTTAGACAGATTGATATTGTTGAATCCAGTGACAATCGATCGAGGAAAGTTAACAGTGGCAGGTTAGGGATTGGATTTTCCAAGAATAATCTGAGTGGGGTCCTTTACCCTCATGACAGTCTGTTAGTTATCACATGCAGAATTCATCATGGTAGAGTCGCAAGGATCTTGGTTGATAATAGGAGCTCAGTTGATGTAATGCTCTACAACTGTTTCGACAGCTTAGGGCTGAAGATCAGCAAGCTAGAATTGTACCATAGACCTCTCATTGGATTTGCAAGAGACAAAGTATACCCATTAGGAACCATCAAGCTGGAAGTCTTATTAGACACTTGACCAGTAAGTAGGAAAGAAAGTATTAGCTTCTTTGTGTGAGATAAAAATATCTCATCAGCTTATAATATCATCCTGGGAAGAGTGGGAATCAAACAGTTAGAGATTATGCTATCTACAGTACACCAATGCATATAGTTTCAAACAAATTATGGAGTCGACATAGTAAATGGCAGTCAGAAAGATGCCAAAATGTTATTATACATAAACCGACCAACAAGAGAAGCAACTGAAGAACATAAATATTTTCCACAATGATACTCTAGAACAAGAACAACTGGTAAAGGGATAAGTTATGGAAAAAATAGAAGTTGTTGTATTAGATAATGAAAATACAGAAAGAACCACCCAAATTGGTTCTAAAGTTATATTTTTCTCCCAAATAGGAGTTCATCACATACCTTAGATAAAGGAAAAATGTTTTCACTTGGAGTCACGAAGATATGCCAGGAATTGATCCGAACTTCATGTGTCATGAACTTAATATTTATCCAGGCTCCAAGTCGATTAAGAAAAGGCAAAGAGTCTCCAGTCGCAAGAAGAATACAACAATTCAGGAGGAATTGGAGAAATTACAATGAGCATAATTCATTGAGGATGTCATGTACCCTAATTGGATAGCTAATGTGGTGATGGTCATGAAGAAAAATGATAAGTGGCGTATGTGTGTGGATTTTATAGATCTCAAGAAGGCCTGTCCTAAAGATCACTTTCCATTACCAAGGATTGATCAATTGGTTGATGCTACAGCAGGCCATAAGTTAGTCAGCTTTATGGATGCTTATTCTGGCTAATACTAGATTAAAATTGAGCTCAAAGATAAAGGAAGCACCTCTTTTATTACCAGTTGAGGAACTTATTGTTACAATGTCATGCCCTTTTGGTTGAAAAACACTGGAGCTACCTATCAGAGACTAGTGAACAAGGTTTTTGTGGATCAGATCGGCAAAGACATGGAGGTCTATATAGATGGCAAGCTCACCAAGAGCAAACATATTATCGACCATATTTTATATTCCACTAAATCCTTTGATCAATTAGAGAAGCATCAGATGAAGCTCAACACAGCCAAATAAATCTTTGGAGTACAAGAAGGGATGATCCTAGGGTACAGATTAATCAAAGGAGAATAAAAGTAAAACCTGATAAAATCAAAGCCTTGCTTGAAATGCAGTCCCCGACTAATAAAAAGAAGTTCAAAAGTTAACAGGAAGAGCAGCTGCATTGAACTGTTTTGTCTCCTGAGCAACTGATAAATGTCTTCCATCCTTAAAGGTGCTTAGAAAGACCTTTTAGTGGAATGACGAATGTGAGAAGGACTTCCTGGAGTTGAAGAATCACTTAGGTTCTCCCCCACTCAGCTTTGATCTGATTACATGATGGAGTCCAAAGCCAGTGTATTACACTAGCAAGGCATTTAGAGGAGCATAAATCAGGTATCCATGCTTAGAGAAGTTAGCCCTAGCTCTTATTGAAGCCTCTAGGAGAATGAGGAAATATTTTCAAGTCCACACAATTATTTTCTACATAGATTTGCCTGTGCGATAAGCGCTGCACAAACCAGAAAACTCTGGGAGGTTAATGTCTTGGGCAGTGGAGTTGGGAGAGTATGAAATTGTTTATGAACCCAGAGTTACAATATAAGGTCAAGGAGTGGAAAATTTTATTGCTAAATTCACATATGCAGAGGAGCGACATAATCTATGTTTGCTTACCGAGTAGACTTTTATGGAAGAGAGCTTAGACACTACACCAAACTGGACGATTGGTCACAAATTTTGTCCCTGACCAAAACTATGGGTCGCGGATTTGGTCCATGACCAAATCGGGCGTGACCATTTCCTGTGGTCATGACCCATGTCCCTGATCATATGATGGTCACGAATCTAATTGGATCAAGGAACTTGGTCGTAGATGAAGAACGTGACACATCTGTCATACTGGTGATATCCCTAGACTTTGACCCAACCTTAAAATTTTGTTGGATGGTCACATCACTGGTCACGGCCATAGGCCGTGACCCAAATCTTAAATATAGTTGGATGGTCACATCACTGGTCATGACCCAAGGCTGTGACCTAACATTAAATATAGTTGGATGGTCACATCACTAGTCACGGCCATAGACCGTGACCCCAACCTACATTTTGTTAGAGGGACATACCACTAGTCAGGGCTAGAGTCCGTGACCCTAATTATGCATGACTATAAATAAATATGGTTTAGTCGTGATCGGTTTTAGCTATATTAGAAAAATTGGCAGAATTTTCTCAAATTTCTTTATTTTGGGTCGTGCTCTCAAACTAAGGGTCCGGTGACCACGCGGTCGGATCCTACAAGTTACATTGGACCCGTACGAGGTGATGGAACCGCTCACGGGCCTATGGGGGTGATAAGGGGTTTCGCCCCCCAATGGCATGTTTTCAAGCCTAAGTGTGAATTTTCTCTATTTTGGGTCGTGCTCTTAAACTGAGGGTTCCGTGACCACACAATCGATTCCTACGAGTTACATTGGATCCGTGAAAGGTGTTGGTGTCACTCAAGGGACGTTGGGGGGAACAATGGGTTTCTCCCCCCCCCCCCCCCCCCAACACACACACACCAATGGCGCGTTTTCAAGTCTAAGTGTGGATTTTCTCTATTTTGGGTCGTGCTCTCAAACCAAGGGTCCCATGACCATGTGGTCTGTTCCTACGAGTTACATTGGACCCGCGTAAGGTGTTAGCGCCGCTCATGGGGCCATGTGGGGGGATTTAAGGGCTTCTCCCCCCAATGACACGTTTTCAAGCCAAAGTGGGGACTTTCTTTGTTTTGAGTCATGCTCTCAAACTGAGGGTCCCCTGAACACGAGATCGGTTTGTACGAGTTACATTGGACCCATGTGAGGTGTTGGCACCACTCACGGGTCCATGTGGGGTGAGCTAAGGGGTTTCTCCCCCAGACCTCACGTTTTCAGGTCTAAGTGTGGCTTTTCTCTATTTTGGATCGTGCTCTCAAACCGAGGGTCCCGTGACCGCACAATCGATTCCTATGAGTTACATTGGATCCATACGAGGTGTTGGCGCCTCTCATGGGCCATGTGGGGGGGAGATAAGGGATTTTTCCCCCCAACGGCACATTTTCAAGCCTAAGTGTGGATTTTCTCTATTTTGGGCAGTGCTCTCAAACTGAGGGTCTCGTAACCACGCGAACGGTTCCTATGAGTTATATTGAAAACGAGCGGGGGTTAGATCAACTCATGGGGTCGCCGGGGGGGGGGGGGGGAGTAAGGGGTTTAGCCCCCCAAGGGCACGTTTTCAAGCCTAAGTGTGAATTTTCTCTATTTTGGTTTGTGCTCTCAAACCGAAGGTCCCGTGACCACACGGTCGGTTCGTATGCATTACATTGGACTTGTGAGAGATGTTGGTGTCGCTCACGGGATTGTGTGGGGGGATCTAAGGGATTTCACCCCCCAACGACACATTTTCAAGTCAAAGTCTGGATTTTCTCTATTTTGATTCGTGCTCTCAAATTGAGGGTCCCGTGACCACGTGGTTGGTTCCTACGAGTTACATTGGAACTATACGAGGTGTTGGCACCCTTCACGGGGCCATGTGGGGGGGTGCTTGGGGTTTCGCCCCCCCCAATGACATGTTTTCAAGTCTAAGTGTGGATTTTCTCTGTTTTGGGTCGTGCTCTCAAACTGAGGGTCTCGTGACCATGCTGTTGATTCCTATAAGTTACATTGGATCCGTTCGAGGTGTTCACACCGCTCAGGGGGCCGTGTGGGGGGCACTTAGGGTTTTTTTCCCCAATGGCACGTTTTCAAGCCTAAGTGTGGATATTCACAATTTTTTGTCGTGCTCTCAAACCGGGGGTTCGGTGACCATGCGATCAATTCCTACTTGTTACATTGAACCCGTGCGAGGTTTTGGAGCCGCTCACGGGGTCGTTTTTAGGGTGCTAAGGGGTTAGCCCCCCAACGACACGTTTTCAAGCCTAAGTGTGAATTTTCTCTATTTTGGGTCGTGCTCTCAAACCGAGGGTTCCATGACCACGCGATCAGTTCCTACGAGTTACATTGGACTTGTGTGTGGGGCTGCTAAGGGATTTTCCCCCTCAACGACACATTTTCAAGCCTAAGTGTGGATTTTATCTGTTTTGGGTTTTGCTCTCAATTCGAGGGTCCTATGACCATGCAATCGGTTCCTAGGAGTTACATTGGACCCGTGCGAGGTATTGGCACTGCTCACAGGGCTATGGGGGTCCGCTAAGGGATTTTGCCACCCCACGACACGTTTTAAAGCCTAAGTGTAGATTTTTGCTATTTTGGGTCGTACTCTCGAATCGAGGGTCCCATAACCAGGTGATTAATTCCTATGAGTTACATTGGACCCTTGCGAGGTGTCGGCACCCCTCACGGGGCCGTGTGGGGGATGCTAAGGGATTTTCCCCCCAACGATATATTTTCAAGCCTAAGTGTGGATTTCCTCTATTTTGGGTCATGCTCTCAAACCGAGGGTCCCGTGACCATGTGATCGGTTCCTATGAGTTACATTGGACTCGTGCGAGGTGTTAGCACCACTCACAGGGCCGTGTGGGCAGTGCTAAGGGATTTCGCCCTCCAACGGGACATTTCAAGCCTAAGTGTGGATTTTCTCTGTTTTGGGTTGTGCCCTCAAACCGAGGGTCCCGGGACCATGCGATCGGCTATTACGAGTTACATTAGACCTGTGCGAGGTGTTGGCACCGCTCACGGGGTCAAGTGGGGGCACTGAGGGGTTCCACCCCAATGGCACATTTTTAAGCCTAAGTGTGGATATTCAAAAATTTGTGACATGCGCTCCAATCGGGGGTCATGTGACCATGCGGTCGGTTCCTACTTGTTACATTGAACCCGTACCAGGTTTTGGACCTGCTCATGAGGCCGTGTGGGGGTGCTAAGGGGTTTCTCCCCCCAATGGCACGTTTTCAAGCCTAAGTGTGGATTTTCTCTATTTTGGGTTATTCTCTCGAACCGAGGGTCCTATGACCAAGAGATCGATTCCTAAAAGTTACATTGGACCTGTGCGAGGTGTTGGCACCGTTCACGGGGCCACGTGGTCGGCGCTAAGGGGTTCCCCCCAAAAAAATGGCATGTTATCAAGCCTAAGTGTGGATTTTCTCTATTTAGGGTCGTGCTCTCAAACCGAGGGTCCCGTGAACACGCAGTAAGTTCCAACGAATTACATTGTTCATTTGCGAGGTGTTGGCACCATTCACTGGACCGTTTGGGGGCGCTAATGGGTTTCGCTCCCAATGGCACATTTTCAAGACTAAGTGTGGATTTTATCCATTTTGGTTCGTGATCTCAAACCGAGGGTCCCATGACTACACGATTGATTCCTACGAGTTACAATGCACTCACGAGAGGTGTTGACACTGCTCACGAGGACGTGTGGGGGGTGCTAAGGGGTTTTGCACCCCAAACGGCATGTTTTTCAAGCCTAAGTGTGCATTTTCACTATTTTGGGTCTTGCCCTTAAACCGGGAGTCCCGTAACCATGCGATCGACTCCCACTAGCTACATTGGACCCATGCGAGGTGTTGGCACCGCTCACGGGGCCTTGCAGGGGGGGTTAAGGGGTTTCTCCCCCCAATAACACATTTTCAAGCCCATGTGTGGATTTCATTTATTTTGGGCCTTACTATCAAATCGAGGGTCCCACGTGGTCGACTCCTACTAGCAACATTGATCCCGTGCAAGATGTTGGCACTGCTTACGGGGCTTTTGGGGGAACTTTGGGTTTTTTTCCCTCTAAAGGCTTTTTTGGCAAGAAAATCTGCCTTTTCTGGCCTGGCCAAATGTGGCGTGTTGTATAGCTCATTGAAATTCTTCTAAAAAGGTGTCCTGGATAATATGATGCATTTTTTTGTTTGGAGTTTGATAGAATATTCCATTTACGACTCCTCTAAAGGCATGTTTAGTGGATCTTAATATAGTCCACAATCCCCGTAATGGTAGATCGCTCCCCTAAAGGGGTCATTTGGAGGGCTCTAAGGGGTTTCGCCCTCCAAAGGCACGTTTTCAAGCCTAAGTGTGGATTTTCTCAAATTATCATCATACTCTCAAATCGAGGGTCTGGTGACCACGCGATCGGCTCCTGCAAGTTACATTTGTCCCATACGCGGTGATCGCTCCCCTAAAATGGCCGTTTGGGGGGCGCTAAGGGGTTTCGACCTCTAACGGCACATTTTCAAGCTTAAGAGTGGATTTTCTCAAATTATAGTCATATTCTCAAACGGGGGGCCTGTGACCACGCGATCGGTTCCTGCAAGTTACATTGAACCCATGCAAGGTGTTTACACCTCTCACGGGGCCGTTTGGGAGGTGCTTTGAGTTTTCGCACTCAAAAGGCATGTTTGGCAAGAATATCTGCCTTTTCTGGCCTTGCCAAATGCAGCGTGTCGTAGAGCTCATTGAAATTGTTATGAAAAGGAGCCCCGGATAATATGATGTGTTTTCCCGTTTGGAGTTTGATAGAGAATTTCAAATACGACTCCTCTCATTACGGGGAGTGTGGCCTTCATCAAGAACAACCAATATACACTACACCAAAAACAGCAATCCGGTATGATTTTGAACTGTTCCAGAATCAGGTGTTCTAAAATGGCCAGTTATTTCTGGCACGGTTTAAAAGTGTGCTAGATTTGATCAAACAGGAACACTTCTGGCACACTTTTAAACCGTGCTAGAATTTGATATTTCTGACACACTTTTGGCACAGTTTTGAACTGTGCCAGATTGAGTACATTTTGATAAACTTTTGGCACAGTTTAAAATCGTGCCAAAATTTGATACACTTTTGGCACAGTTTTGAACTGTGCCAAATTTTTGGATAAAAGGAAAAAAATTAATTATTTAAAAACTAGAAAATTCACAAATTGCAAATCTCGCACATTGTTGATAAACTAATGTATATATAAACTTCAAAATATTACAAGTCTTTAGTAGTTCGCAGACTAAAAAAATTTGGGCATATTTTTCTATATTTTCTGGACATTCTAAAACCTGCACAATATAAAGCCCGCACGGCCACAAAATATAACAATAAAATCACAAAAGTCCACACGGCCATAAAAGTTAACAATAAAACTACAAAAGCCCGCACGGCCATAACACAAAAAATAGAATCGTGAATATTAACGACATCAAATAAATAATCCCATTGTTGTAAACTATTGACTTCTTCGTGTATTCCACGTGAATAAATGCTAACGATAAAATGTTATCCTACAAAAAAATAGGATATAAAAAAGAGACGATATTAGTAACCAAGTAATCTATAAAAAAAGCTTACTCAAGCTAAAAAATTACATATAGGAGTTAAAATTATTATTATATTTTCAAATTGAAAATCTTACGCAAGTTATGACTACCAGATCAGTTCCTACGAGTAACATTGGTCTCGTGCGAGGTGTTAGTGTCTCTTACGGGGTCGTTTGATGGTTGGTTTGGGTTTTCACCCTTCAACGGATTGTTTCTAAGCCTAATATATATATTTTTGAACGATCCTCATATTCCCAAACCAAGCGGCCCGTGACTAAGCAATCAGTTCCTACGAGTTACATTGGTCCTGTACGAGGTGGTAGTGCCTTTTACGAGGCCGTTTGGGGGATGATTTAGGTTTCCACTCTTCAACGGCTTCTTTCTAATCCTAACCTATATATTTTCAAATTATCATCATATTCTCAAATCAAGAGGCCCATGACTACACGGTCAGTTCCTACGAGTTATATTGGTCTGGTGCGTGGTGTTAATACCTCTTACGGGGCCATTTGGGGGCTAGTTTGAGTTTTCACCCTTCAACGGCTTGTTTTATAAGCTTAAGCTATATATTTTCGAATATCACATATTCTCAAACCATGAGGCTCATGACTATGCGGTCAGTTCCTACGAGTTACATTAGTCCCATGCGAGGTATTAGTGCCTTTTATGGGGCCGCTTGGGTGCAATTTTTTCACCCTTCAACGGCTTGTTTCTGAGCCTAATCTATATATTTGTAAATTATCATCATATTCTCAAATCGAGAGTCCCGTGACTATGTGGTTAGTTCCTACAAGTTACATTGCTCACGTACGCGGTGTTAATGCCTTTTATGGGGTCTTTTGGGGTTGGTTTGGGTTTTCACCCTTCAACGGCTTCTTTCAAAGCCTAATCTATATATTTTCGAATTATCATCAAATTTTTAAATTTAGAGGCTCGTGACTATGCAGTCAGTTCCTACGAGTTACATTGGTCCCGTGCGAGGTGTTAGTGCCTCTTACGGGGCCGTTTGGGGTCTGGTTTGGGTTTTGAGCCTTCAACGGCTTATTTCTAAGCCTAAGCTATATATTTTCAAATTATCATCATATTCTCAAATCGAGAGGCCCGTGACTACGCGGTCAGTTCTTATGAGTTATATTGGTCCCGTGGGAGGTGTTATTGCCTTTTACGGGGCCGTTTGGGGGCTGATTTTGGTTTTTAACCTTCAACGACTTGTTTCTAAGCCTAATCCATATATTATCAAATTATCGTCATATTCTCAAATTGAGAGACCCATGACTACGCAGTTAGTTTCAACGAGTTACATTGGTCCCATGTGAGGTGTTAGTACCTCCTACGGGGTCGTTTGGGAGTTGATTTGGTTTTCCACTCTTTAACGTCTTGTTTCTAAGCCTAATCTATATATTTTTAAAGTTTCATCATATTCTCAAACATAGAGGCCTGTGACTATGCGATCAGTTCTTACGAGTTACATTGGTACCGTGCGAGGTGTTAGTGCCTCTTATGGGATCGTTTGGGGGCTAATTTTAATTTTCACACTTCAAGAGCTTATTTCTAAGCCTAAGCTATATATTTTTCAAATTATCATCATATTCTCAAATCGAGAGGCCCGTGATTATGAAGTCAGTTCCTACAAGTTTCATTAGTCGCGTGCGAGGTGTTAATGTCTCTTACGGGGCTAGTTTGGGTTTTCATCCTTTAACAACTTGTTTCTAAGCCTAATCTATATATTTTCAAATTATCGTCATATTCACAAACCGCGAGGCTCGTGACTATATGGTAAGTTCCTACGTGTTACATTGGTCCCATGCAAGGTGTAAGTGCCTCTTACGAGTTACATTGGTGTCATGTGAGGTGCGAGTTATCATCATCTTCCTATAGTTTTCACCCTTCAATAGTGTTTAAGTTTGAGTTGATTATGTCCCTAGTTCAATTGTGAATTAATTATGTAATGTGAGACTAAAGTTTAGAGTTTGGTGAAGTTTAGAGCTTTGACAGGGCTGTTACATATATAACAGTTGTTATATATATATATATATATATATATAACAATTGTAACAACCTAAAAACATAAATAATACATGAGTAGGAAGATGACAACCTAAGAATGTAATCAGAATGTCAAAATCCAAATCAAAATTTAAATAATACAACCTGCTAAAAACCAAAACAGAACGTAAATA
Organism: Sambucus nigra; assembly: GCA_949130495.1. Classification (NCBI taxonomy): domain Eukaryota; kingdom Viridiplantae; phylum Streptophyta; class Magnoliopsida; order Dipsacales; family Adoxaceae; genus Sambucus; species Sambucus nigra. The sequence goes on from OX422210.1 coordinate 475,976,454, forward strand.
CCTGAGTTTCTACTTCTCAAAATCGACGAAACGAAACCCAACCTTTCGAAAAACAAATCAAAATGTAAATAATCCAAATCCAAATCAGAAAATAAGTTATCAAACCCTAAGAAATCAAAAACGATGGTTACTTTTACATTTCAAACTAAAAAAGTTGATGCAATACCACAAAAGTTGCAAAATTTGTTGCAACACCACTAATTAACAACAATATAACTATTCATCGGTATCAGAAATGGGAGAACAAAGGTCATTTCAATGAACTTGTTTTCCACCCCAAACTAACTACTCAGGCACTTTGATGTCATCGAGTAAAACACGCACTTCATTCTTTCTCAACGCAATTTATTGCAGTGAGGGAACGAAAGTTCCCCATTGACCTATTTGATAAATCAACGTGAATACCAAATATTACAAAACCAATGTGAATAATAAATATCACAAAAACAACGTGAATACCATCTTGGACGATCGCTTGAAGGCGTTTTCGATTACCTCTGATATCCTTATCCAGTACATTCATTACTCACTGCATTCATTGCTGAAAAAGGAAGTACTACATTCAGTAGCCACTGCCAGCTCGAAGGCCCTGCTGATTAACTATCTCAATGACTTGGTTTGGAGACATCCTTAGCCACTGCATTCATTGCTGAAATAGGAACCAAAAAAGAGAGAGACGACAATGTTAGAAATGTTTAAGTGTTTATTTGTAACAAATGTTATATAATTTTGGAATGCTATATTGACAAACATTGATATAATACAAACACACACACATACACACATATGTACAGTTCTATATCAACATTGTGGAATGCTATATTGACAAACATTTATCACTTTTACCTTAATATTGTTGTTAGGTCCAAATATGGGCTTGTAACTCATTTTATTATGTGTGTACCTTAACAAAGAGGTGAAAAAAATCAACAGTTCATGTCAATGTTAATCTATGTTTACCTAAAAAGAGAGGGTGATAAGGAAGAGATGAAACGCGGTTGTGCTAATGTAGCAATTGAAGACAGAGTGACTGAAATGGGTTTAAATACTACATAACCAAGACAATTACTATGTGTATGTGAACTTTAACACAAAACCAAGAAAACAAATGAATATAACTACTCATTGAATACCCATAACACCATGTTCGCGTCATGAACGACGCATAATTTATATTCTTGTGCCTCATGGTTAATATTCTTCCATTGGTCACTGCTTCCATCCATATGTAAGCCCTAAAATCAGAGGTTAAATCAGAAACTTAAGTCAAAGTTTAAACTGAAAGTTAAACAATTTGAATCAAACATGAATATTACACAATTACCACAAATTAGCAAAAAGTGCAGCATACAAAGTCAATCTCAAATACATAAATAATTCAGATTAGAAAATGGCCTCAAATGTTAAAACAACGCATATATGTCAGATATGGCTTCCCAATATATTTTTCGGGTATATTACACGAATGAAACAACTAATAAACACCCACTTAGGCAAAACAACTATGTAGAAAAAAAATTAGAGATCAACAATGAGATAGAAATGAAGAATACCTAACACCGCACAATTCCAATAGCCATTCAAGCTGGAAGGTCAGTAAAACCATAAGAAAGACCAAATGAAAGAGGTGCATAGCCATAGACTTGGGGTTATTTACGGTGATGGTAATAACAATAATAATCAAGCCGTAAATACCCAACACACCAGCCATAAATAGGAACAATCGACTTCATCACCAGCTCAGGCCTCATCACTTCCATCGATGCAATAGGATCAACTGCGGTAGACTTGAAATAACAACAAAATGTGTTGCCAATGACGTTAATGTAATACCCCGTATTTTTGGCGATATTTATTTTTGGGATTAATTAATTAAATGAGAATTAATTGGGAATTAATCCGGATAAAATACTAGCGAGATGTGAGTTGGTATTTGACTATATTGAGTATATATGATGTTATATGAATATTGAATTATGAAATTTGTCGTGAGATTGATATACGGTAATTTGGTCATTTTATTGGGACGCGTGTGACAGTCGCGTTAGGATATAATTATTTTATTTATAAAAGTGAATTTAATTCTATTAACCGTATGGTCGTTTTGAGTGCGCCAACGCGTCCGGAAGGGTCGAGATAGTCAGAAAACACTAGCCGGGGGTTTAATTTGGGTCCCGGGGTATTTTTAGGTCATACCGGCATCTTATAAGGGTAGTTTGGTAATATTGTATTTTTGGGATTTAATAATGACGAAAATTAGGATTCTTTATTTGATTGGGAATAGACCCACTAAACCCACTAACCCACCCTTAATGACCCAATAAGCTACGGGAGTTATCAGAAGAGGTTTCCAAAACTTTCCCAAAGAAAACCCTAGCCACCCTAGCCACCTTTGGAGAAGAAGGCTTGTAAAGAGAGAGAGAGAAGGAATTCTGCAGAAAAGCTTCATCAAACCAACACCAAATTCAGAGACACTAGAGGCAAGTGATTTAATTCCGTTTAAATTCAGAGAATGTTTCTTCCATGTTAGAAAATTCTAAGATTTACATTTGTTCTTGAAAGTTAATGAAAAAACCCATGAGTTTGGAATTTGAATACTAAATTTTGAGAAGAAATTGCATGTAGAATCGTATAGAGATGATTACCCTGATGTTAATATATGTTGGATGTAACAAAAACGGATCTAATTTGAGTAAATTGATGATTATAAATTCTAGGGTTTATGTTCTTGAATATTTGGGGAAAAGTGTAGAGATTTGATGGATTGATGATGATTAAGATGAATTGGTTCTTTAAAATACGTTAGTATATAACCTTGTTATGTTTAGGGATGATTAGAGACCATAACACATTGTTGGGACGAATTTTGGTTGATATTTGAGGTGTAGAAATTGGTGAAAAACGAGATAGAATTTTTGGGCTTGAATCTGGTCACTCGTTAGAAGACCTACCCAGGTCGTTCGAACGAACTCGTTCGAACGAGCTTCTAACGAGTTGACAGTTTGGGGTTCTAACGAGAGGGATGTTCGTTCGATGATCTCGTTCGAACGAGATCTCGTTAGATAGCCCAGTTCGTTCGAACGAACTCTCGTTCGAACAGCCTCGTTCGAACGAGACTTCTAACGAGCTGGCAGTTTAGGCTTTTTGGCCTGTTTTGATTTTTGGAGTCCCGTAAACTTGTTCGAGGATAGAGATAACATCCCTTTGATGGTGTATTAGTATACTTGGGACATTTGGGATATAATGAGGAGTAAATTATATAAGTGTGAATCGAATCAAATAGACATTATGAGCTGAGACGTGATTGCCTACTACGACGTGAGAATAAATTATGGCGCGTATAAATATGGACCGGGATTATATAAGTTGTATATATATTAAGTTGGTACGAGAATGCGATAAGTACTACAATTAAACTACGGGGATTACTAAGATGCGTGTTTACTTAGTATTGGTATATGATTTGTGTGTATGACATACCTACCATACTTGCTATCACGGGAGGTTTGCGTTCGCTTAGGGCCCTCTAATCCTTGTGTTGCCCGGATTTAGACTGGTTACCTCGATGAACATAGGTCAGAGAAGGACTTATTGGGATGTTAATAAGTCTGCTGATCGTGGGAGCGCAGGTATGTGCGTGACCCATGTGATGTGACTGTGTTCGCCTCCACTGTTTATGATTTGTGTTATCTGAACGATTCCTGAGAGATTCGGAATACGTGATTCCTTATGTACGTGATGTACCGGGATGGATAGCAGAGTATGTGTGCACCGCAGCTTAGTCTCGGGGTGCTTATATTGTATATTTATGTTGTGGAAAATATACACTTAATAAACTGAGAACTTTCATATGGTATTGTGTGTAACTATGGAATAACATAAAAGGGATGATCTATAATGAGTTGTATTACTTTTATATGAGAACCTGAATTTACGTTAAGCCCCTATTTAATTGATATCGTTATAATGTTAATGGGAACCGAGTAATAAGGGTAGAACCTATGACAGTCTAGCTAGATATGATGTCACTTAGCTAGTGGTTAGATGGGTACTTATGTTAGGAGTGCACAGTTAGACGAGAGGTGAGAATTTCATGTGAGTGCACGTCCTAACATGTACTTTGCATTTAATGTTTTAAATGTTTTTAAAGAACTTGCAGGTTTTTAAAATATCTCCACATTCGGGCTCTGACCCGTTTGCTTTCAAATCTATTTTTATTGTAAAACCATTTTAGGTGCCCAGCCACAAGGACACCATGCATAGGATACTCATTCAGGTGACGAGCTGTAGCTGTTTGTGGAAGCTACAGGGATTTGCTTTTAGACGCTTCTACCATTTGGATTCCTGATTCAGTATTTATCAGTTGTAGGGCATGTTGCCCATTTCTATTAGAGACATCTTTCCATTTCAGTTTTTCAGACTTTGTCATGTATTGATTCAGTATTCAGTTTAGTTATTTCAGTTTGTGGTATTGTAGTGAGGAGTTTTCCTCCAGACTTTATTTACATTATGTGATGGTTATTCTATTTACTTCTTTATGGTGAATGGTGTTATTATTCTTCATTACACTTGTTGCATGTTAATCAGACTTTAATTAAAATTTGACAACCTACTTTTTAAATACTAGGTGGTTAGTAATCATAAAAATGTTTTCGACAGTGATGCTATTAACTGGACCAACTTGGCATTTTGAATTAATTTAATAAAGGAGTAGCTACCCGATATTTAATTAGTCGGGGTGTCACAGTTAACTTAGCATAGGTCTTGAAAGAACTATCTGTGCACTTGGTGACTATATAATCGCTCTGAAATGGTGCGGATTTGAAGAGGAAGAGATAATCCAGCGATTTTCTTAAGCGTGAAAGAGAGAGTGGGAGACGATATTGGGAGAGGAGAGATAGCGAGAGAACAAAAACCTTTGAGGGGGATTAATTTTTTTTAGGATATTTATATTTTAGTGAAGTGTTCTCAATTTTGGAGCTACTTTCTTTGAGACCTGTTCTTTCTACACCACATCGTCTTCCTCCTCTATTTATTCGGTGATAGATGGACAAATCACCATCCCCGGGATAATAAGGAAAAGCGATGTGACTTCTCTCTTTGCCATAAAATAATGGCTGATGCAGTTGGAAAAGGTTCATGAGTTTATCGAAATCCCACCTGCTTACCCCCTGTCATTAACTTTCCACCCCTTGAGATAGGTCTCAAAGGTAACTAGGTTTTGGGAGTTAAGTTTCCACTCAGTGAAACCCCTAAAGATCCTCCTACTGGATTGCCTTGTTACTACGCTCTGGTCATTACAACTGGCCTAGGCCTAAAATTTAGTACTGCTTAAAAGTGTGCCAGATTGTTTTTAAATAGTGCCAAAATTTGGCACAGTTTTAAACTGTGCCAGATTTTTAAGATCGAGGAGTGCCAAATTGGTGTCACAGGTAACTCAAGGTGGCCTCACAGGGAACTCAACTTATGCTCAGGAGATGGGGAAGCAGTTTCTTCTGTACTGGCTCGACAATAGCTCCAACGTTTTAAAAAAATTGTAACAGTAACCCGGCCCCACCGTTATGAATAAAAGAGGTGGCATAATAGGAAGATTAAGAGCTTGACAATCCTCATGGAGGGTTGTTAAGATGTTAGTCTTTCTGTGAGGCCACCTTGTAATGTTGAGTTCCTTGCACCTTGAAATTAATCCCTTACAAACATTACCGCTCACTCTACTCAATAAAATCTAACTCTACCATCTAAAATCAATAATGGAAGCACTTGTTATAATTGTAAAAAGTCAGGGATTCACTCGTGGGAGACGACATGGCACCTCTGGTCCAAAGACTGCCCAGATAAAACTCCATATTCTCCCAATAATTATCCCGTACTCCTTCTATCCTCTAAATTTTTTTAAAAATAATGCATATCAATTATATAACTACTTCAATTAAAGTAAAGAGTACCTGATTCCTCTTATCCAAGAAGGCCATTAAATAGAGTCTTTTGGTTGTGTGATTGGACCAAATTGATCTTGGACCCCCAACGTATTCTTTTACATGTATATTTGTTCACTAATTTCTTTAATACAATCTTTATAAAATCAAGCTAATTTAACTTCATTTTATGAACACTGCATCAATGAAACTGATCAATAAATTTATATGTATAGGAACACGTGGAAATTGAGCTGGGTCAATTTGATTCCATCATAAACTCAAATGACTCTATTCTCAAACCGAGCATCTTGTGAAAGTAACTAAATATTCGACTGAGCATAACATATTATCGAAAGTAAACTTACACAAATCATATTAAAAATTCTTAAAAGTAACTAAACATTCATAAATCAAAGTAAATCACTAATACAATGTCAATATTAAAAATATGATACAAATAAGATTGACAAGGTTAACATAATATTTTGATACTCAACCTTTCTCCAAATCAGCTAAAAGATCTTTCAAATTAAGGTTGTCAGCAAGAGCTAACTGGAACTCTTTTGGAGCCTTTAATGCATCCACTTCGGTAGTCATACCCTTTGGTGCATGCGCAATAATAGACTAATTTCCATCGTTTATGCATTTCGAGTAGAATACCTTCTTTACGTTCTAAAAGGCACAAATAAAAGGCTCGTCGACTATGCGATCTTTACTCTTCAGCTTTGATAAATCTACCATAATAAGTTTAGAGTTGGTATCAACTTTTCAAGCATTATTTTTATCTTCCATATTTACCCAATCACAATAAAATACGGTTTCTGTGAAATCCAAGTAATCAAGTTCTAGGATTTGTTGGATTATCCCATAATATGTTAGCACCGTATTCTTTGGACTTTATCATTTTTGCTAGTGATACAAGGGGTCAAGGAAGAAATTGATATTCCACTATTTTGTGTCAAAATCTTTTCTTCAAATGGATATGAAATGAAATTAAAATCGCTGGTACGAAATTTCTTAAACTCTTTCACACGAAAACTAGGGCCTTTTGCTAGGCGTATAAGCCTGGAAGAGACATCACCTCTTTTTAGAAGCTGCATTTATTAATGAATTTGAATCAGGGCATGTTTTTATCACACATGAATAAATAACCGTACACATAAGATGTGAAATTTACCTCATTTGATATCCATGACCTAAAATCAGTTATCGTGCAATTTTTCCTTTGATCTTGGGCAATTTCGTTCTCGTACTTCATATCGGTAAATTGTAGAGTTTAGATAATAAAATATAAAAAACATATAATCAAAGAAGAAGAATTTAGTACATCCTCACCCTCTCCAGTCTTCGACTTCATCTTGCGATTCGAATACATAACGAGTAGCTTGCTCGTATTATAGATTTATGAGTTTCACCTCTTTAGGGTTCCCAAATGACAATTTGTCCTCAAACTCGTTAGGTTCCTCGATCACTCATTCTCTATGAGGATTGAACCTCCTTACCTCTTGTTCTGCCATATGTTCCCTAACGTATAGCGATGATTTCACCGTTACGTATTCTTCAGCAATTGACCCTCCAATAGATCATGTATTATTTAAGTAATCTTTGAAGGTTTTCATCAAGCGCTAAAAAGGATAAAACCAACGATACCTGATTGGACCACATAACAAAGTTTCATCGCATAAATGCACAAGCAGGTGGATGCTGAAATCGAAGAACGATGGAGAAAAATATTTCTCTAATACACAAACTACCTCTCCTAAAGTTAATTTCGTAGCTTTAATATGCGTTCTGTTTACCACTTTTGCATAAAGTAAGGTGAAACACAAACTGATTTGCATAATTTCCTGACAAAGATCTTTGTGTTCAGAAAAGCAATGTCGAAATAACAAAGGTATTAATTGGATGATTAAGTGCCAGTCATGAGACTTGCACTGTTTCAATTCATTTGCTTGGTAGCTTACTACCCTAAGTAAATTACTAGAATAATTGGTTGGAGTCTTAAAGTTGAATAATGTGTATAAGAGGATCATCTTCCCATTAGTAGTCAAAGTGAAAGCAACCCGCGGGGTAGAAATTCTTCCTGTTGTAGGATCATTTTTTAACCACAGTTTTTTCATTATTTTCATATCTTATAGATCTAGGCGGCCCCTCTCTCCATCTTTCGAATGAGATCCACCCAGAAATGTTCCTATTAGGTGTTCTGCAATATTCTTCTCTATGTGCATCACATCAACTACATGCCTTACATGATGATCTTTCCAATACGACAAATTAAAAAATATTAACCGGTTAGACCATGGCTTCGCTTTACTACGGTTGTTCGGATCCCCCTAGTTTCATGCTTCAGGTTTACAAACTGGGGGTGTTTTCCTACATACCTATTCCCTGTCGTCGCAACCGTCACCTTCTTTTTGATCTACTGACCCGAAAGCAGAGCAGGTGGCGTTCTGTGCTCGTGACTTACAGGCAAAAAGTTAGACTTTTTATTCCTAAAAGGGTGACTGATTGGTAGAAATCTATGATGACTCGTGTAACTCATCTTACCACTATGTTTTAGCCAACATGCTTCAGTTTTCTCCCCATATATAGGACATCTATGATAACCATGAACATTACAATCGGACAAGGTCCCATAAGATGGAAGGTCGTGGATCGCCACATCACAATTGCTTTAAGTGTGAACTCCTCACTCTTATGAGAGTTGAACGTTGTCACGCCTTTATCCCATAACTCTTTAAGTTCTTCGATCAATGGTGCTAAGAATATATCAATATCATCATTGGGAGCCTTCGGCTTGGGTATCAACAAAGACAATAATTTGAACTCTTTCTCATGCATAGTGTCAAAGGGAGACTTAAAGTCACCATGAGAACTGGCCAATAAATCTGACTAGTACTTAAATTATCAAAAGGATTAAACCCATCGGTTGAGATTGCAAAACGAACGTTGCGCATTTCCTCTTCAAATTCATGGTGTTATGCGTTTGAAATTTTCCAGATGGGTGAATCAACTGAATGACGCATTAGATTCCCACCCACCTCACATCGAGCATGCCATGTTATGGCCTTTGCTATCCACGGTACAGTAAATAACCGTTTTAACCATGGCCCAAGTGGAAAATACTTCAAAACCTTTTGTGGGACTTGCGAGCACTTGTGATTTTTTCCATATTTGTCCTTTCCATTCTCATATCTAGGCTCACTGTATACAGGACATTCATCCTTCTCTTCATGCTCGTTGCGGTACAATATGCAATCATACTTACATGCATGAATAGATTTGTATTTCAAACCCTAACCCTTCAAACTCTTATTCGTGGTAGAATAATTATTTGGTAACGTTTTCTCTTTTGGGAGAATATCTTTAACCCACTTAAGAATTCCAATTACGCTATTCCTAGACAAACTAAATTGACTCTTTAAATTATGCAAACCAATCATTTCATATAATACCGAGTGATCTTCATCACAATCTTTATACAGCGGTCTTGCTGCATCGGCCTTCAATCGTATGTATTCTCGATCTCTTGGAAGTTTAACATCAGAATTTTCATTTAGTTGACCACAATACGCATTATCCGTATCCATAGGTTGGTGGTTTTGACGATTTTGGAGTACATAAGCAATATCATTTAAGTCAATCAATGGACGGTGTGTGGTGAATCATGTACCACTTTCACTCGTTGGGGTTCCGTTACGAGGTCAGGCACCGGCAATTCTTTCGAAACACAAGGTATATTTTTTTCACCATGATATGTCCATATTTTATATTCTTGACAGATTCCCCACTGTATTAAATGCAACTCAATGTATTCCAATAACTTATATTTTTCGTTCTCACAACGGGTGCAAGGACACTGAATCTTGTCATTTTTAAGATTTTAAAAGCATATTTAATAAATTCTTGAACGCCATTTACATAATTTTTTGAAATTCGGTCAGTCTCTCCCATCCACTATTTGTATAGTGGGAAATCCATGTAATAATTTGCAAATTCCAGTCATGTGGATATAGGTTAAGACTGAAATCCATGTAATAATCTACAACTGAAGCAATAAAAAATATTATTAAAACTAAAACTATAATAAAACTAATATTCTTAAGTAGAAACAAACGCAATATTCTTAAACTGAAACAAAACCAAAATTCTTACAACTGGAATAAAAAAAATTATTACAACTGAAACAAAATAAAATATTATTCAATCTTTTCCAGCGCATAAATTGTCCAATCAAGAAAAGAGTTTTTATAATTCCTCAATTCCAGCCCATCCCCGCCTGCAGCGAACGCAATTGCATCTCCGCAACTGTTGTATATTTCATCGACCAGTATTTGAGCCTCACCCATCTCCAATGGCGGCTGTGTACTTTAGTTCAAACAACCTTGGAGATGAGTGTGCATATCCCAATAAACCTCTTATTGATCAGGTCTTTGAAATAGTACTTTTTTGCCATAGTCACCATGAGTTGTGGATGATGATCCAAGTCCCGTGACAGGTGGCATTTGAGAGGGGAATGTTGAATGAGGCAAAATTTAGGAGAAGAATGGTGGATGAGGAAGAATTTAGGAAGGGAAACTTGAAGGGGGAGGATAAGTAAAACCTTGAGGAGGAGGGTGAGGGTAAGGGTAAGGGTAACCTTGAGAAGGAGGAGGCCGCATTGGGACCCCATAATTTTGGAAAAAGGACACAAGCTTCCCAATTTGATTCGTTAACATTCCCAGGTTATTTTTTATATCTTGGACATCCCCACCGGTCTTGGCATGTCGTTCGTCATTGGACGAGAAACGATTATTGATCGAAGAGAACTCATCTATGAGAGGTGCAGTCTGCTGAAAATTTATTTTTGGCATACGTGAACCAACACCTCTTATCTTCCCCCTTTTATCCTTTCTAAGGTCTGGGTCAGGGCATCATTATCAAGGTCAAAGTTATTAGTAGGGCTCAAACCTGACTGACTGTTGATGGCCTCTATTGATTTTAGCGTCTCAGCCAAATGTAGAGGGAATGTATTATATTTACCCTGTCGAGCATGAACGAAAATGTTGGACCGATTTGGAGTTTTAACCGCATCTGGACCATCATTTGTCCTACTTTCCCATTTATTTTTCACTTCCTCATAAGATTTGGAACCCACCCTTTGGATATCAGTTTTTGTGCCCTATTTGTTTTTGTTTTTCTCCCTTTGGACCAACTTTTTTTCTGTCGCCTCATTCTCCAAAAACTTATTCCACTGCTCCACCGAAATTTCAAGATTTGGATGCACTCTCGGGAAATGTTTCTTCCGAAGGTTTCTCCTGTATGCCATCAATGATTCAACAACTCGAGATAGAATCTTATTCTTGGAACGATCGGGAAATGAGAAATGCCTGGAGAGTTGATCATATATATCATCCTTGACAGATTGATCAACCCGGTTCCAGTTGTCTGGTCCACCAACCCCCACGTTCATTTTTTCCAAAGATAAACACAAAACTTTAAAGTTCAGCACGTCATTTTTATCACACGTTGGGTCATTCCCAAGAAGGGAGAACCCAATGGGCTTATTTTGGGTTAAGCGGGAGGAGTCGACGGCGTTGGATGGGGGCGATGGAGCAACGGGAGTGCTGGATGAGGGTGTCGAAGCAGTTGGACTTGGTGAGGAGGCAACCATTGGTGGATTTGTGTATTGCTCACCAATTGGTATTGAGAATTCGGGTTGTGCATGAGATGGTGAACCTCGTTGCGGTATGCCCTCGGTACTTTGTTCACTTGGGTTGTTTCCTCCCGACGTTATCTACAAAAATGAAAAACCATAAGTGACTAAGAAATTATAATTAATTAATCAAGCTGACGACTATATATATATATATATATATATATATATATATATATACCTTTCCAAAGTAAGACTTTAGAATAAGTTCAATGTGCCTGATCTCCATCCATTCGGTATTAGTTTTTAAGAACCTATGAATTTTTGCACGTGGACAACTAGGAGGAATGGTATCTATGATTGATGTGTAGATATCCATGACATGAACTCGGAATCCCATCATTTTCAACTTGTTAGCAAGATTCAATTTAGCATGCATATGGCGCGATACATCACATTCCACGTCAATGCTCTCTGTACGCAGTGGCATCCATAACGCGTGGATTTTTTTTGCCTTCTCCAACAAGTAACCAAGGTCAGCGCAACATTAGGATTATGCGTGTGAAATATATTTTATATAACGTCATCCCAGTTTTCTGATAGGAAAAATAGAATACGATCGAACAGGTAATCTTATCGGAAATTAACTCCACAATTTTGAAGGTAGTTAAATTATTCAATCTTTTTATTTCCATACCTATAAATTGGAGTACCCTCTATATGACGCTCAGTAATAAAAGAGTTACGTGTGCGATCTAATTATAACCTCTCCAACTCTTGTTGCTAGTGATTATCACCGTCGCTCATTTCTCCTGAGAAAAATATATGAGGGCGTGCATATTAGGGTATATTAGTTTGATTAAGGTTTTGATAATAAAGAAAGGATTTTGAGTATATTAGTTTGATTAGGGTGCGTAACCTAAAATACTCAATTAATTTCAAACTCTAAATAATGTAATTTATCTTAATCCCTAAGTAACCACATTCAGTCTATACTAATAACTCTCAATTAATTTCAAAATCTAAATAAATTTCAAGCCTAAATGATAATACATATAAATTTCGCAATTTATTTTAATCTCTAAGTAACCACATTCAGTCAATACTAACAATACCCAATAAATACCCTTAAATAAACCAGTTAATTTCAACCTCTAAATAACAATTCCCAAATACCTAATAAATAATGAAATAAATTTCAACTCCTAAATTTAACAATCCTTTTCTTGAAAAAAATATACACACATACACAGATATACCCACACATAAACCAGGGATATACACACATACACAGATATACACACACATAAACTGAGGATACACACACATATGCAGATGTACACACACATATACAGATATACACACATATAAACCGGGGATCCACACACATAAACTGAGGATACACACACATATACAGATATACACACACATAAACCAGGGATACACACACATACACAGATATACACATACGTATACAGATGTACACACACATACACACGAATTCACACAAATATACACACACATGCAAAGATATATGCACATGTACACACATATACACACACAAACACACACATTCACACACTAGGGTTTAAATCAGAAACACAAAAACTAGGGTTTACCTTTGAGATTGAGAGATATAAAGGCCAAACTTAGGGTTTGAGAGAGAAAGAGAGAGAGAGATTGATATGGGAAGAAATGAAAACAATGCAGAATGGTTTTAGTATAAGGACACTGGTCACAGCCTAAATCCATAACCCACTGCCATAACCCTTAAATTTTTTCCACATCAGCGCGTAGTCAACCATGTGGTCACTGCCTTAAGTCGTGACCCAAGCCCGTGAACAGATTGTGATGGTCATGGCTAGAATCCGTTACCCATATGGTTTACATTATAGTATGGGTCACGAACATAGGCCGTGAACCATCCATATTGAAACTTGGAGGGAACTTTGGCGCACAATTGGTTCCATGATGTCACGGTCTTAGGTCGTGACCCACACTAGTTAGGGATTTGGGTCGTGACCACTTCCAAGAGAATCCATGACCACAGTGGATCATGGATATGGTCACCCCAAAGTTAATGTGATCAAGGATTTGGTTCGTGACCCCCTGGGGGTGACCATTCGTAGGATTTGGTGTTGTAAGCTCAAAAGAAAATGGAGATTGTGGTCGAACAACTTGAGTTATCGTTTTATTAATAAAAATTATGATAGAGCAGAAGATGTTCAAGTATGGAGTACTGGTAAAAGAAGAGTTCTCTGATGACATCCCAACTTAGCAGTTGTTTATAGATGGATCCTCATGTGCTACTAGAAGTGGAGCAAGCTTCATCATCAACACTATGAATAACTTAGATGTGGAATATGTTCTGAGATTCCAATTCAAGGTTTCCAACAACGAGGGCGAATATGAACCTTTGATCACAGAACTGGAATTGGCTTCATCACTAGGCGCTTACTAGGTACTGATATATAGTGAATCTCAATTGATTGTTAATTAAATGAAGTAAATTTATGATGTTATAGGAGAAACCGTGATGAGATATCACAAAAATCAATGGAGGTTATTTCTCTTATAACTTCAGTTAAATAATGAGGATTCCTAGGCTTGAGAATGTTCGAATAGATGCTCTTGCTCACCTTGCTTCAGTAACTTCAGCAGAACTCAGACGAATAATCCTAGCGGAGATTCTTACCCACAGAAGCATTGATGTGATGGAAATTAACATCATATTTATGGAGTTTGGTCCCTCATGGATGGACCCAATTAGGGAGTACATCGAAAGAGGAACATTGTTATCAGACCAAAAGGAAGCCAGTAAGATGAGGTAAAAAATAACCAGTTATGTGTTAGAAAAATGAGTCTTATACAGGCGAGGATGTACTATTTTCCTACTTCATTATATTCATCTAAATGAATTGAATGGTTTGATCAAAGAAGTTCATGAAGGCTTATGTGACAGCTGGGAGATCCCTAAGGCAACGGATAGTAATACAAGGTTATTACTGGCCAACAATGAAAACAGACTGTGTTTCTTTCACTAAGAAGTGTGATAAATCCCAGAAGTTTGCTACAATACACAAAAGACAAGGATCAAGATTAACACCCATCACTTATCCACGAACTTACGCTATATGGGGAATTGACTTGGTCAGACCGCTACCGACCACCAAACGAAGATTTAAGTACCTGGTTGTAGCCATTGATTATTTTACCAAATGGGTGGAGGTTGAGCCCCTATTTGACATGACTTATCAAAGAGTGTTCTAGTTCATATGGAATCGAATCATTTACTGATATGGTATGCCCTATGCCTTCATCACCGACCATGTCACTCAGTTTGATAATGAATAATTTGAGGAGTATTGTATTTGGTCGGGCATACAGAAACTTCATTCGGCACCTGGGCATCTACAATGCAATGTCCATATAGAAATCACCAACAAAACCTCGATATATGAGTTGAATAAAAGGTTAGATAAAGCTAAAGGCAATTGGATTAATAAACTCCATAGTGTCCGTTGGGCATACATGACTACTCCCAGAAGAGAAATGAGAGAGACTCTATACATGTTAGATTTTGGCACTAAAGTCGTAGTACTAGTGGAATTAGGTCTGCCAACTCACATGGTACTGAACTGTGATTCACCCAAGAGTGACCTTATGACGTAACTAGATCTGGACATGATAGAAGAAGTTTGAGAAGATGTTATTACTCGGATGGTTTCCTATCAACAAAGAATTGTAATGTTTTATAATTGAAGGGCCAAGCCGACCAACCTGAAGTAAGGAGATCTAGTCCTTAAGAAAGTAATCCAGAAGAACAACAACCTGGAGCCTAATTGGTATGGTCCATAGCGTATGTTGACGGTTATCCGACTAGGAACCTATTAATTGGAGACTTTGGAAGGGGGAGAATTAAATAATTCTTAGAACGCAGACCATCTGTGTAAGTATTATCAGTAATTCAGTTTGAAAATTACATCCTTAATGTAATGAAATCTCAGATGTTCTCCATTATAAATCTTTTTGTGTTTTGTTTTTCGGAGTATGGTGGCTACATTGAGGTAATGGAAATTTTAATTTAAATTTTTTAAAAATTTCCTCACCGAGAAGGGCATGGTTCAAACTTTTTCAAACTTTTCCAACTTCAGAAAAGTCTTCCGAAAGTTCCACGTCGATAAGGTCATGGTTCAAACTTTTCCATCTTTCGAAAAGTTTTTAAATAGTTCCTTATTGAGAAGTGCATGGTTTAAACTTTTCCAAATTTTTCCAACTTCAAAAAAGCTATACTTCATGTATGATTTATCCTCGGTGAGTCACGAATGAGGAATCAGTAAAATTTCTTAATTAGTACTTTTACCCGACCAGGTTAAAATACTGGAATAATTTTACATTCCTAATACACTTGGTCGCCACTGATAACTAATGCTACAACTTAGTATAATAAAGCTATTTACAGTTTTATCTAAGTGCATTAGTCGAATCTAAGGCCGTATACATGATTTAAACATGAATCAGATATTAAATATATGAGCAGGTTATTTAGTCTATAAGACAATTACTTAATCCTTATACAAGTTACCTAGTCGGTAAAGAAGATTACTAACAACAATAAGATTGAATAAAGAAAATTCAAATTAACTTCATTTTATTAATCACAATGTATTACAATGGCAATAAATAAGCAAAAAGTTATATAAAAAAGAAATATTCATTCTGTTGGATGCTTTCCTTGTGCCTTCTCCATTCTCGCAGGAGGATCATCCAAAGTGGAGAATTTATTGAGTTAAAGTCTCTCAGCATTTGCCTATTACTTCTACTTAGCCTATCAAGCAAGTGAGGAGGTTAAAATATTTCATGCTTATCATGGAGACCATAATCCTCTGGATACTTAGTTAACAGGCATTGGGGAATTACATTGGGAGAAATCCATGTTATGTTCAACTTGAATGGAGACTTATCACAGTCCAAGAAACCTGGATTATTCCAATGCCACAAGTTACTGTTCTGATCATACTTCAGTAAAGTTAGCAATTTGGTTCATCCCTATTTGTAGCCTTCATGATTTCTCACAACAAGATGATCATCCATGTGGGCTAAGGCCTCATTATAGCCCTCCATCCAAACTTTCGTAGGCTGTTTATGAAATGGAAATGTTAGCTTCTCCACCTGATTTTGAAGCTTCTTAACAATATTATCCTTAGCCTTCAGTTGAGTAGCTTGGTCGGCAATGGCATTATATTTGGCTTTCAACTTGGTCGCTTGTTAGGCAAGGGTCTTTTTAGTTCTTTATTCCTCAATAATTGGTCGAATAACTATCCTTTGCCTATAAGTTTTTCCAAGTTTAGTTTTCTTCTTCTTCAAGGCCTTCAGTTCTGCCAACAGTATTATATTTTCATTCTTAACAAATAAAGAACCTCATTGGAACCAATAGCAGTTGATCTCTTTAATCTTTCCAGTTCATCCCTCAAGGCATTATTCTCTTTTTTCAATAAGGAATCAATGGACCTAGCATTCTCCAAATCTTGTATCAAGGAAAGTTCCTTCTTGTTCAGGGTAAAAGTGATATCCCTCAGCTTAGTGGAAAATTCCAACCTTTAGTTAAAGCTTTATACTTGGTCTCATAGTCAGAATGAAGTAAGACCAACGACAACTTATGATCTTGTTGCAATTACTCATTCATTTCATAATATACGTGATTATTAGCAACAACTTTGTCTAACAAAAAATGGAGATGGATATATAACTCCTTCACTTAGTCAATTACGTCTGGGCTGAACATCCCATTTAAGTCTTCATCAGACATGGGAACATGACCAGCTTCTAGGAGATTTTTACTTCGTCTGAGTTGGTCAGATTCAACAGATACTATAGCCTTTTTCCTAGCATCAAACTAGAAGGTTACAAATACATGAGTTTGTGGAAATCCAAAGGATCAGACAGCACAAGAAGTAAATTAACACAGTTCAACAAAAACTATAAGTCATTCTGAGGTATGGATAGCACTTGAAGATAAAAACTTATTCTTTTAGTAATTGATAATTGAAGTACAAAAGAGGATACATCTTCAAAAAAGAAAATACAAAGAAAAACAAAAAAGGTAAACTTGTTAGACTTTCTCCTTATCTTTAGACTGGTCTTCGCTAGCAGCTAGTTGGTCGGCATTGGTGTTAGCACCATTGAAGACTCAAGGTTTAGTTTGGAATATTGTCTTAATCCCTCCTCGTCATTAAACTCCTCATTCTATCTAGGAGGAGTGTCAGGATCATGCCTTTGACCTTCAGAGCAATCACCTTATCCTTAACAACCTATACCCTAGCTATGGCATTGGAGAGTTTATCCCCAACAGTCTTGGCCCTGCCTTCAGCATCAGTAAGTTTTTTATCTATAGCTTCATCACTTTCCTTGATAATGCTTATCAGGCCTTCAGCAGCATTGGACCTATCATTACCCTTCTTTAACTCCTCTTCCCAGGACTTTTGCTTTGTCTTTAAAACTCGTCGAGACTCTGGCAAAGAATTTTTCATACCTTCAAAGGACTCATAAGCTTCTCCAAAAGAAGAACACAATTGGTAGTCCATCTCCATCATCTGGTTAAAATCAACCAGGAACTACGAAAAAAGGTAAAATATTAGATATTAGAAGGAATTTATCATTATAAAGAAAGGGATAGACAAGTAAAGAAATCACCAGTGCCAAGTTATGGCAAGCTCTTTCAGTCAGTCTGGACCTGGACATGGGGCCTGATGCAACTCTGTCAGTAGGGAGTGTTCTAGACTTAATCAAACCCCGAACATCCTAGGGTTAATAGCAACAGAGGTTTACCCCATATCCCCCTTCATTTTTCTCACCAACTTCTGTTGGTCAACGATCTTTTTTGCAGTTATGGCCTACTTCTTGGTTAAATTTTTCTGGACCTATTTTGAAGGATCAAGCAAACCTTTTCTCAACCTCTTCAGTTGAGGCTCTACTATTTGAGTCTCATTAGTAAAAATAGGCTTCTTATCCCTGGCTTGAGACTTCTTTTTAGCAAGCTTCTTGCCAATATCAACAATTTTCTTGGGGTCATGAGATAAGGGACCTCAAGGTTGGACATCTTCCTCTTCATCATGTCTATAGAAGGAGAAACATGAATCTCATAAACGTCCAAAGACTCAAACAAGGCAGAAGTTCCTCCTAGAATAGCTTTAGCACAAGCAGGCCCACTGGCTGAGGAAGTTGGCACATAATCTTCCTCGAGATTGATAGAAATGGATGGAAAAGCAAGTGTAGATTGGGAAACAAAGGAAGTGATAGAAATTTTATATTCTAGAAGCAGTTATGAATCACTAGGATGTTCTTCTCCAATCTTCTGGTTCAAGCCTCATAAAAACTTAAGGTCATTGAGGCTGATTTCCCATTCCTTTGGGCACTGTTTCTCATTTTCCTCTGCATAAAAAAGAAACAGCAAAGTTAGTTGGCATATAGCAGAAATGCAAATTAAGAGGAAAACAACTAACAAAGTTATGACCTATGTGACATCCTGATTGAGGACATTTGGGACCAGTATAAGTCACTCTAGTTGGGAGAGGAGCATATTTCTAGTTCTTGGCAATAATACTATATTCCCAATAACCCTTATTAGAGTTTGGAAGATTTACTACTAAAGCCTTATTAGCTTGCCTAGTTTTTAAGTAGTACGTACTCTCTCTAACAGTGACCCACTTGTAATTGAGTATCAACTCTAAAACCCCAATATGGGTCCCATAAAGTTCATTTAACCTATGAACCCCATTCACAACCCTCCAAGTGTTGGGGGCTACTCTAGTAGGAATAACATCAAAATATTGGCAAAAATGGAGGAAAGTGGGATTTGGTGGAAAGGTGATATCACACTCAGTTATAAATAAGGTTGGGATTCGATGACCCTCATAAAGGAAAAAACGTCAAGGGGACCTCTAGGTATCTCTAAATCTACCCAACCCGAAATTTCCTCTTTTCAGTAAGCTCATCTAAAGAGTTCTCATCTATGATGTGAACCATAGTGAAAAAGAGAATAAGATGATAAAATAGAGGAAAGGGAATAGAAGACTTACAAGGAGTCAAAGACTATGGCAAAAATTAAAGAAGAAAATGGCAACAAGCAATCGCACAAGAGCTTGAAAGCAAAGAGAGTGCTAAATGTTCAACAGGTTTGCGGTAGAAAGAAAAGAGAGAAACTTCGTAGCTAGTTATAGGTTGCCTCGAGAAATGGGAACAAAATGATTAACGGAACGAACAGTATAGCTACCACCGGTTGCAGACTTTTCAAAGCGTCAAAAGACAACTATGTCCTTTGGATGTTCAAAAAATTTGAATTATTTATAAAAATGCCATCATCAAACGGTGCCAGCAGAAATTTTTACAAGTATAGGAGGTCGGCTACCGATCAAACACTAAACAGAACGTCAAGCATCTTTCTAAGCTAAATACTCTACACTTTCATGCAAGAATCAAGCATAGAGCATTGGGGTTTTTTTATATATAAAAATTATATTCCCATGTAGACCAATGATGAATATACAGTTGTCATCCAACGTGGCCGACCAGCCCACTTGATCTGCTTAGAGATACTTAGTCAGTTGAAATGTCGACCAACTCCAGAAGGCCAACCAATAGGAATATCAATTGCTACTCGGATGGGATGTCAACCAGCACTGAATTCCAAGAGTTTTACTTATTGTACACATATATAAATGCCTCTCAATATAAAGTCGCTCCATCTTTAGGGTTTGTCACCCTTATAAATATAAACATCTCCCTTATCTCAAAGGACAACTCGAATCACTCATGTGCACACCATACTGGGCTATTGTAAACCCTACTGAATAACAACAACAGTGGATGTAGGCTATTTTACAGTTGAACCACTCTAAAAATTTTGTCTCTTGTGTGTGTGATTTGAGTCACTTATCTTATATTTACTTGTGATTATAAACTTGGAGTTAGTCCATTTTTAGACATCAACAAAAAGTATTTTGGGTTTGCGGAGTTTTTTTTCACGAAATATCTGACTAGAGAGATTGAAAATGTATCCATTTTATATAAATCATAGTAGGGTGTCTTCCGTGTCCAAGAATTTGAGTCATGCGCTAATCCGTGCCCAAAATCTACGTAGATGTTTGTGTGAGAGAGTCTTTGTATATTATCTATGAACATTCGATATTCGAAGACTTTGAGACTTCCCAACTTTGAAAATTTTTGTTGTGGATCTAGTCGAGAATATCCTTTTTATGGATGGTTTAAATATTTGGCTAATGCACACTCGTGGTTTTTAAAATCAGAATTTCTTTCTTAAAACTATTTTTAGAAGTTCCTTTAAGTTGTGTATTTATTTTTTATAAAGGGTCAAGGTTTGGTTTTGGTTTTGGTTTTAAAGGATTTTAAAAAAAAATTAAGAGGTTGCCAATGTGTCGCACGATTGGATTTTTATTAGTGCGCACGTCTGCCTAATTTACTAGACAAACCGTGCGCACAACTAAAAATTTCTTCGTGCACATGGCCCTGTGAAATTTTTTATTGAGGAAAACTTGTCCAAAACCATGCACCAATGGAGCTGAAATTCACTTTTTTGTATAAATAAACCTTGTTCCCTCCAATTATTTTAACACTTCTTCCTCACTTTCAAATATACATAGTTTGGGGATATTTTATCTTAGAGAGATCTAATTTCTCTATTTATTTTGAAATTGAGTGTTTAATTGAGTTTTTGGTGAGATTTCGAGATATACTCTTAGATATAATTGTGTGAGATGTTTTGTGACGATCAATCCACAATTAGACACTATTTACATATGATTTTTAATCAGTCCACGTGATCTAAACCAAGATTCAGAAGAGGTGCTCTATCTAGCAATAGTTCAAGCATGGTGTGGACCGATGATGAAAAATGAACTTTCGTATTCAATCGATGGAGATTCGATTGGATTTCTTGTTAGAACAAGGAAAAGTCACGATGTTCATAGATAATTTCTTATGAGAGAAAAATAGAGAAGTATCTTATTTCATTGTGAAAAACGTTATTTTCAAATCTAATAAGGAGCTAGGTCACACCGATGTTTTTTACTCATAGGTTGGAGTTTTTCCATGTATAATCGATGTTGTGCAATTGTCTTTCATTTTTCATTGCTTGATTGTGTTTGTTTAATTGCATATTGAACTAGATCTAATTGAAAATTGTAAAAGGACTTAGATTTAGGTTTTAATTCACACATAAGCTTTAAAAATGGGTAAATTATTTGCAGAACCTATTCGCCCTCTCTCTAGGTTTATCCTTAGTGTACACACACATGCGTTCTCAGAAGTTTATACAAAATGAACCCTGAACCTTATACAAGCCAATAATATAGCTTTTGTGCGAAGCTCGTGAAATTTTTGTCGAGGTAGAAAGATTCATGCGAGTCTTATAAGAAGTTAAACTTCACATAGATGTGGTATCATTCGTACGAGAACTCGATTTTCAAAATTTTAATTAATTTCTAAAGTTTTTCTTAGAAAATAATTAAATGCTCGTGATTTACAAAAACATAGATATGTTTTTTAAAGTTTTATATTATGAAATCTTTAGACTTCAATGTCAATCCCTAAATAATTTTTAATACAAAAAACAAAATACATCTCTTCAAACTCTATTAAATATTGTAAGTGGATTAGTACAACTGAAAGCATCCTTAAAGGAGATCACTAATACCAAGGCTTGCAAATTGTGAAGAGTTGATGCAGAGAATGAACTTGAGGCTAGTGCGACAGAGTTTTCATTTGGAAATCTTAAAAGGAAGAATGATTTTTCTCTCAAATATGTAAATATGTCAGTCCATAAATACAAGGTGAATACTACGTATAGATAATTAGATTTGTAGTATTATATTATAATATTAGGGTTTCTTAGACCTCTTTCCCAAACTTTACGCTTGTTTGGGAATTAATCTCAATTATTTATTGTATTGTAAGATTGAGCCATGATTTTAACTAAAGAGTTAAGTCTTGATTCAAAATTATATCAAATGACTAAGTGACCAACCCCTTTAAAGGTTGTCACACTATCGAGTAATAACCCCCCTCTATATGCATGGATAGGTGTATGTAAAGATTTTGTGGCCACCTGTGTGGTTTGATATTAATTCAAATAATCCAAAATTTGTTGTGATTCGATAAGCTTGAATTGAAATTTGAAATTAACAAAGTAAATTTAAATTTAAATTTAATTAAAAATAGTAAAAATAAAAAACAAAATGTTTTTTGAATGTAAATAGACAACCAACTTTTTCATTAAGGAAACCAAAGGTCAACATGTGCCTTTCACTAGTCCAGATACGCAAAAATGGGTTTTTCAAAGAATATTTTCAATTAGACAAATATCATATCTTTTAACATATTAAACCAAGTGGCAAAACCTATGTCTCTAAATCATATTCTTTGATTCTAATGATAATGGACTTTGTTGAGCAACGACGAAGCCTGGTTTGAGAACTACTTAATAGTAAAGTGACTATAACTTGAAATCTACCTGCCAAACGACATTAAGATAGTCAAATGGTATAACATTCATGAGAAGCCCTTTCGTTTCAAGCCCAATGAGTTTCCCATTGCTTAGATTCACACCCAATTTTGATTGCTTTACTCATTTTCAAACCTAACCACAAAATGGGCCACTAAAGCTTTACATACACCCATAAGGAATTGTCCCTCAATATTGGGGTTCCATTAAAGGGGGTTAATCACTTTAGTCAATAAGGGTTTGACTCTTCGGTTTAAATTAGGGGTCATTCTTACAATACAATAAAGAATATAGATTAATTTCCAAATGTGCATCATGTTCGAGGAAGGGGTCCAAGAAACCTTAATATCATCATATGATACTACTCAACTCAACTCAATAAAGTCTTTTCGTGGCTACATGAATCCTATTTTCCCATTCTATTTTTTCCAGTGCAATATCTTTGGTTAAACCACATGATATCATGTTCCTTTTTATAATATCCAGCAGAGTCAATTTAGGCCTACCTCTACCCCTTGTTTTACCATCAATACTAACTAAATCACTCATCCTTACGAAAGCATCCATTGGTCTGCGCTTGACGTGTCCAAACCATTTAAGTTGATTTTCTCTCAATTTAACTTCTATAGGAGCTATTTTTACCATTTCACGAATTTTTTCATTTTTAATTTTATCCTTTCAAGTTTTACCACAAATTCATCTTAGCATTCGCATCTCCGCCACACTCATTTTCTCCACATTTTGTTTCTTGATTGACCAACACTATGTCCCATATAACATGGCAGGTCTAATGAATTTCCAATAAAAAAATTCTTTTAACTTCAAAGGTATATGCCTATCACACAAAATGCCAATAGTACTTTTCACTTAACCCAGCCTGCTCTCATCCCATGAGTAACATCATCACTAATGTTTTCATCTTTTTGGATAATCGAGCCTAAATAACGAAAAATAATCATTTTTAGGTATCTCTTGACCCTCCAATTTCACCACATCTCCATTTGTCCTCCTATTACTACTAAAATTGCACTCCACGTATTCTATTTTAATTCTGCTTATTTTAAATTCTCTTGTTTCTAGAGTTTCTTTACACAATTCCAACCTAGTAGTAATCCTCGTCTTAGTCTTATCCACTAAAATAATATCATCTGAAAATAGCATACACCATGGCATCTCATCTTGTATTTATCCTGTCAACTCATCCATAACAAGAGCAAAGAGATAAGGACTTAAAGCTGAACTTTGGTGTAGACCTACAGTAATTGAAAATTCACTACTTTCTCCGGCTGATGTTCTTACTGTAGTTATGGCCCCATCATGCATATCCTTGATCACATTAATATATCTATGAGTCACTCCTTTTTTATTTAGAATCCACCATATTATATCTCTGGGTATCCTAGCATACGCTTTCTCCAATTCTATAAAAATCATATGAAGATCCTTCGTTTTCTCCCTATACCTCTCCATTAATATCCTCAGTAAGTAGATTGCGTTCATTGTTAACCTCCCAAGCATAAACCTTATTAACCTCCCAAGCATAAACCCGAATTGATTTTTAGTACCGTTGTCTTCAATCTCAATCTATATTCAATCACTCCCTCCCAAAGTTTCATTGTATGACTCATTAATTTAATACCACAATAATTTGAATAATTTTACATGTCCCCTTTATTTTTATAAATAGGTATTAAAACACTAGTTCTTCATTCATCGAGCATCCTATTAGTCATTAAAATTCTATAATATAATTTATAATCCATGATATTCCTTCTTCCCCTAAGCACTTCCAAACCTCAATAGGGATATCGTCTGGTCCTAAAGCCTTCCATAGTTTCATCTTTTTTAGAGCAATCCTGACCTCCGTTGTCCTAATTCTGTGAAAAAATATATTTTCTGGAGTCTCCTTAAGTTCCTCTATATCTAATCTACTCTAATTATACCCATTTAATAACTTCTCAAAATAGTTTTTTCATCTTTCCATAATCTCACCATTCTTGACTAGGACTCACGAATCATCACTTTTAATACACTTAATGTTATTAAAATATTTTTTTTTTGTCCCTAAGTTATAAATATTTCTTTCCCTTCTTGTGTTCCTAATTTTGTATAAAGATCATCATACGCTTTTAACTTAGCATCTCTTACTACTTTCTTAACTTCCTTTTTAGCCCATTTATATTTCTAAAAAAAAATCATTTATGTTTATTTGCCATGTTTTAAAGCACTCCCTTTGATTTTTACTATATTTGTACTTCTTCATTCCATAACCAAGTTTCTGTAGATTGTGGCCCCTTGCCTTTTGATTCTTCAAGAACTTTTTTTGATAATATCCTAATGCATGTGGCCATCTTATTCCACATTATGTTAGTATCTTTAGTATTCCATGTTGCTTCATTTAATACTTTATCTTTAAATAGTTTTAGTTTCTCTCCTTTTAAGTTCCACCACCTAGTTCATGGATTAATCTTATCTTTTCACACTCGTGATTGATTTTTAGTATTTATATCAAATATCATTATCCTATGTTATGATCTTACATATATGGGTTGTCATGTTCTTCCTTCGCAATTTTGAATTGGGATTTAATAATAATAATAATAATAATAATAATAATAATAATAATAATAATAATAATAATAATAATAATAATAATAATAATAATAATAATAATAATAATAATAACAATAACAATAACAACAACAACAACAACAACAACAACAACAACAACAAATGAAGTTTTGATATCTCATTCTCACAATACTTTGCATGAAGAAGTCCGTTGTTTGCATGGGATGTCATATAGGGCATGTATTCTTTTTAACTTTGACATAAAGTTTGGTGTGAAGGTCGTACGAAGTGAACTTCACATCAACATCAAGCCAAAAATATATCTCTCATGCGAAGCGGCAACTTTTCATAAACTTTGAGCAAAGATTTTTTTAGACCAAGGAGAAGGTCTCGTAACAAGCTTAACTTCGAATGATATGTTGTCGCTTCTGCGTGATAACTCCAATTAGAATTGTATTTCAATTCTATTTTTTTTTTCTTCAGGAAAGTTCAAGTACTTCATCAAATGTGATTTAGAATTTATGAGTCCACTTTTACAAAACACCTAAAGAGCCTTTTGAGAGTGCCTTATAAGATATTTAAACTGCACTATCAAATATTTATTGTTGTACAATCATTTGTATGGCTAAGAAGTTCCTAAAGTTATAAAGAGTTGCAGCTAAAAAACAACCGAGGCTGGTGCAATAGAGTGTAACACCCCATATTTCGAAGAACATGGAAATTAATTATATCGGTGATTTAGGAATAATTTGGAGAAATTATTCAATTCGGATGATTTAAATTTAATTAATTCAGTTTAAGTTAATTTCACGTGTGCCGTAATTTGAGGTGAAAATAAGATAATTTTAAAAGTAACTTGAATGGTGATTTTAAGGTCATGGTTGATTCCGAAAGGGTCGAAATAGTTGAAAAAGTATACCCGGGGGGTATAGTTTGGGTCCCGGGACGATTTTAGGCCAACCCGACACTGTTTAAGAGCTTTTCGATCATTCGGGAGTTTGCGTTTTAGAGAACTCCGAAAGTGCTAAGTCTTATATCTGATATTTGAGAAAATGAACTGGGGTTATCGCAATAATAATAGAAGAGAGGCAAGAGGAGAGGAAGAGGAGAAGAAATCCAAAGGTTCCTACACAGTTTTTCGCCCCGAACGCAACGAAATCGAGATTGAAGCGAGGGGAGAACCACCACACCATCTTATCAACGAATTTCAAACTTGCTATTTAGAGGTAAGTATTTAAATAGCAATTTATATTAAGCATGTTACAATACCCATGTAGATTAGGGTTTGATTTCATGCTTTTGGAAGTTTTATATGAATTTAGGAGGGTTTAATTCATAAAGTAAAGTATGAATGTATGCAGAGATGTTCCTTAATGATGATAATATGAAATCATTGGGTTTGGGTTGGTTAATAAGAAATAAATATGAGTTATTGATTAATAAAGATGATGAACATGAGAAAACTAGGGTTTTATGTTTATTAAAGGAGAATTTGATTCTTGGATTGAATCTTTGAAGTTATTTGTGTAAACTTTTCATCGTAAATTATCCCTATGTGAAGATAAAATGATATCTGAATATATTTGATGATTAATATTGAATCTTGATACGCTCTTAGTTAAAGAACATGAATCTTGAATGACTTAGGGTTTAATTGATAAACACAAGATGTCAATCTACCAGAATTTTCTACGTACCTTTAAACGTCTACCATTTCAATTATACTTAGAGTTAGAGTGAGAGCTATACATTCCTATAAAGCTTTATGTCTTAGATATCTAATGAGGTTTGAATCAGGTCAATCGGAGTTCTGTAGAGGGAGTAATCGATGTTTTACTATAGGGTGTTTGATCTTTTAACATAGTAATCTGCCAGAATTTTTGACGTAACTTTAAGCGTATGCCATTTCAATTGTCCTTAGAATTAAAGTGCGATCTATACATGTATGGAAATATCTATGTCTTATCTTTCCAATGAGCTTTGACATACCTACGCTACTTGATATCGGGAGGAGGTTCCACATCGTTGATGGTTTTATCCTGATGAGACGATTGGGGGATTTTAGACTTGCACCCAGAACATAGGACCTTGAATACGTACTATCTGAGAGCATGATACTTTCGACAGTTGAATGGAAGCGTAGGTATGTGCGTGACCCATTTGGATGGGGATTATGTTTGCCTACAATATGTGCGATTTGTATTTTGGGTTTGAGGAGACATGCCGAATAATTTTTCCTTGATATAGTACGAGAGGTACTTGGACTGATAGCAGAGTATGCGAATGTGCATCATGGTGGCCAGACCGGTGGATGCTATATATATATGTGTGTGTGTGTGTGTGTGTGTGCTTGGATGTTTTCTCCTACTTATGTGTGACAGTAGTGAGGCTAGATAGTGTATATGTAAACAAATATTTATCTACTTATGTGGAATAATAGTGAGACGATATAGTATGTATCTTTAGAACGATTAATCTACTAAAGAGTAGATAGTAGGGAGATTAGATAGTATAAATCTAATTAATGATGAATCTACTAAGGCGTAATAGTAGGAAGATGGATTGTGGATATCTAAAATAAAGTTTAAGTAGAGAAACATAAATAATAAGGCTTGAACCATAATATATGTAAAATAGTAACGTGGGTTTAATAATAACAGAGGAGAGATGTTAGTTATTAAGGGTATTCGGTAGCTTCTTGTATGGGCGGTACGAGTAAGTTAAGGAGAATCTTAACTATGGTTAAAAGGTAGCTCAAGGTATTAGATACTTGAGGCCTGGTTAGATTGGGTAGCTTGACTAGGTGGGACGTTAGGTGTGCACTATAGATCAGAGGTGAGGAAACTCAAGAAAGTGTCTGTAACCTAATATGTGAATCTAATAACTGTTCATTTAAATTGATATTTAAATGCTTGCTAAATATTTTTAAATGATTTTTACTTAGGCTCTGACCCGTACTTGCAAAAAAAATATTTTACCACAGGGATGCCAACCAGGATGATTTGTTTCGGAGATGCGTAGCTGCAGTACTTGTGGATACTTGCAGAATTTGGAATTAGACGCTTCAGTTACTTCATTTCTAGTGTAGGGTGCAGTTCAATATTGCATTGGAGCATGTTGGCCCTCAGTTATTTCTTTATGACAGTCAGACTATGTATTTGAATTTTATTTATATTGGACTTTTATTTGGATTTAGGAACCGATGGTTTATTCAGTATTATTTTATATCTATTGCGTATCATATGATTGTTCAGCTTATTCATTTATTACATGGATGGTTAGTTATTGTATTGTTTCCGCATATTGTTTTGTTTAATAAAAAGATAAAATTGGGAACCGAATATTTTTTTAATACTAAGTGGTTAGTAAATGTTTAAAAAAAAAAGTTCTCGACAGTGATGCTAAGAATGAACCAAATGGAAATCCTGTTTCAATTTAATGAAGGCCTGATCACAGGGTATTTAATTAAACGGGTGTAACATAGAGGTTTCATGTCATAACCCAAGGGAGATTCGTGGACTAAGGAGTCTATAATGTAAGTATTGTTTGAACTCGTTTAATACCAATTATTTTTTGCAATAATGGACTTTGGTGATGTGGTGTCGTGGGTTTTGGTGCAAGTTTTTATTTAAGGTCCTTACAAGAGCATATATATATATATATATATATATATATATATATATATATATATATATATAGAGAGAGAGAGAGAGAGAGAGAGAGAGAGGCCCTCTCATGTAAGGACTCCTACATACCATTTTTTTTAAATAGTAAAAAAATAATTTTTTTGATGAAACTTCATGAATATGATCTCCATGGTGGGAAGATCATCTCCAATTTTTTTCATCAAAAAATTCAAGAAAAAAATCGTTGAGATGAGGTAATATGTAAAAAAATTGTATAAATATGTATTTTTGACTGTCGAAATGTTTGCGATCATCTCACCCACTTTTTGATTGAATTTTTTGATGAAACTTCATGGATATGATCTCAATGGTGAGAATATCATATCCATGAAGTTTCATCAAAAAGTTCAAGCAATAAAGCGGTTGGCGCCGACCCAACATTTCAACGGTTAAAAACACATATTTGTACCATTTTTTTACTTATCACCTCATCTCAACGGGTGTTTTATTGAATTTTTTGACGAAAAAATTTGGAGATGATCTTCTCAGCGTGGAGATCATATCCATAAATTTTCATCAAAAAAATCATTTTTTTACTTTTTAAAAAAATGGTATGTACCGGGGTCTGTACCATAAGGAGTCCTTACAAAAGATTTTCTGTATATATATATATATATATATATATATATGATAATGCTCTTGTGCGGACTAGTCCGAATTTTAAGAATGCGGACCGGACATGTGTCACTTGGTAGTGCGCCTAGAAATTATCACCTAAATTATAGGCACACTCTCTCTCTTTTCTAGGCTCACCGCCAGGTGACACATGTCCGGTCCGTATTCTTAAAATGCGAACTAGTCCGCACAAGAGCAGGACTGTATATATATATATATATATATATATATATATATATATATATATATATATATATATATATATAAAGAGAGAGAGAGAGAGAGAGAGAGGGGGGGGGGGAAGGCTCACATATATCATAATGTATACATCACACCTAGTTCTAGGCCCTAAGAAATCTTTTTTCTAAATTTTTTATTTTTCCCTTGAAATTAACCTTCCAATCAACTCATATAAAAAAAATTAGGTCAAAATACATTTTGCAACTATTTTTAAAAAATTCATAAAAAAAACTGTTGGAATAAGGTATTTTTAGCATACATACTTGTTAAGGATTAGTTTAGTGCAGACCATTTTTATTAAATACTAAAAAATTATTTTAAGCTGATTTTTTTGGGAGGGGTATTTAAACATTTTGATCCTTGCCCCTAAAAAATCAGTTCGAAATGAAGTTTTTTGCTATTTTAAAAAAATTGGTCTTAAAAAATGTCATATTCTGACCGATTTTTTTAGGGTAACGCTAAGAGCACCCCATTTATTGCTCATAATACCACTAGACTTTTTTAGATTTTTTTTACTAAGGTACACTCAAATTGGAGTCATCGTCATTTTTCCTCTCAAACCATTTTCTCTCTCAAACCAATTTTCTCTGAAACCAGTCACTCATTCAAACTCGACACAAACCTGTTTTCTCTTTCAAACCGATTTAGAAGGTATTAACAATGGTTATCGCCACCTAACACTAATGAAAATAGTCATAATAATCTGTTTGAAGTAATTTTTACATAACATGTACCATTTTCTTATTTTTTTTACACGTTGAAAAGCTTAATCCCAAAAATAGGGTTTTACAATTATTTGCCATTGGGCCCCAAAGAAGAAGATTTTCGGGGTGATTAAAGAAAAAAATTTCATTCTCGGTGATTATGCCGAATGAAATGCTTATATATATATATATATATATATATATATATATATATATATAATGTTCTTATGCGGACTAGTCCGCATTTTAAAAGTGCGGACCGGACATGTGTCACCCCTAAAAACTTTTTTGTCAATTTTTTTTATTTTACCCATGGAGTTAACCGTTCAATCAACACATGTTCAAAAAATATGGTCAAAATACATTTTTTAAAAATACTAATGGAAATCATTTTGAGCTGATTTTTCAGGGGTGGAATGAAATGTTTAAATACCTCACATAAAAATCAACTTATAAAAAAAATAATATTTTAAAAAAAATGATCCACATTTTATCCTTCCCTTGTGTGTGTGTGTGTGTGTGTATATATATATATATATATATATATATATATATATATATATATATATATATATAGAAAGAGAGAGAGAGAGAGAGAGAGAGGGAGGTAGGTTCCTATGCATACTAAAGTTTGCACACCATTTTTTTAAAATAGCAAAAAAAATATTTTTGCCATAATTTTTATTATATGGGTTCCTTGAAATGTTTAAATATCACAGGAAAAAATCATGACAAAAATATATTTTTGCTACTTTAAAAAAATAATGTGCAAGTTTTAATGTGTACAGGACTCTCTCTCTCTCTCTCTCTCTCTCTCTCTCTCTCTCTCTCTCTCTACATATATATATATATATATATATATATAAGAGTCTCATGTACATACCAAACGGTACATACCAACGGTGCATGCCAATTTTTTAAAATAGTAAAAAAATTATTTTTCGACTGAATTTTTTTATATGATGTTTAAACATTTCAATTGACCCATATAAAAAAAATAACTCAAAATAACGTTTTTTGCTAGTTTAAAAAAATCGATCAAACTTTCACAGCTTTTAAAGTACTTTAAAAGCTGCAAAAGTTTGACCGATTTTTTAAAAATAGCAAAAAAATAAACTTTGACCTGATTTTTTTATATAGCTCCCCCGAAATATTTAAACACCACATAAAAAAACTCAACTCAAAATCATTTATAAAATGAGTCCACGCCAGCGGTATGCACCGTTGATATGTACTGTTTGGTATGTACAGGAGCCTGACTCATATATATTTATCTATATAATAAGGAGCAATGGTGTTTTCACTATTCATAAGTTTCGAAGACACTTTGTGGCTCAGATCGACGCCAACAAGGATGGAAATGGAGGGCTTAGATTAATTCCTACCAAAGACACGAGCCCCAAACCCTAACCCACGACTATCTCAGATTGTAGTTCCTCCTCACTCATTTGCCTCTCTCTCTCTCTCTCTCCCTTCCTCCCTCTTCTCACGCGCACTCACCCTCACAAACAAACCCTAACCTCAGTCACTCATCGTCTCCCTCTCACTCATCTTCTCCTTCATTCTCTCTTCGCCCACGTTTCCTTCCTCCCCTCCTACACTCACACGATTACAACCTTTCCCCACATGCCTCCCCCAATCGGATCTGGTATTTTAGATCTAATAATATGTTTTTTTCTTTTTTATGACTTAGATGTGTTAAATATCAACAGGATCTCCACTTTCAGTTTTGAATGACTCAAATCTGGTATTTCATCTCTTTACCTTTTTTTTACCACTTTATTTATTTATTTTATTTCTGATTCATATTTTGCATTTGGTTTCTCCTTTACTTTGCAGATTTGTCCCCTTTACTAACGGGATCGTGTTTATTTGGTATGGAGAATCATGAATAGGTATTCCATTTTACCGTTTTACCCATCCTCTGTGCTATTCATGTTAGAACTGTGATATTAAATTTCTTGATTGTTGATAATGGCAACAATGTTAAGACAAAAATATGTTTACAAACTTGAAATCACTTTCTCACTCTCTCTATTTTTTTGTTTGAAACATGAATAATTTTCTACCTAATTTTTCAGATCTGATTAATTTGTTTTGTTTTATATTTGTCTTTACAGGTGTTTCCATGTTAGACCGAATTTTTGTCCAGTTTTCTCAATGTCAGGTATTTCCATGTTAGAAAGGAACCTTAATTATTGAATCCGTCTTAATTTTCTTTAAAATGATATGTTAGTTATTTTTTCCATCATCCATCAATCTGTGTTTGGTTTTAAGAATTTACAATAATCTTAAGGTGTGCTTCTTCTAATCCCTATATTTATAAGTTTGGGGTTTTCCACGATGTGGGCACCTCAAGGTTTCAGAATGTCTTATGGAGAAAGGGAGTTTTAGTTTCATTCTCATTTTTATGTCTTCTATGGTGAATTTCGTCACGTTTTTATTCTACTTAGACCTTCCTTTACAACCGTTATTGCACTTTGGGTGCTTGACAAAATGTTCAACTTAATTATCTTTGTTATTTTCAACGTTTGTATGTTATTTTCATGAATTGTAATTAGAGCAATTTTCATATGTATTCCTATAAGTTCGATAATTTTTTAGTTTGGGGTTTGAAGTTAATTGTTTCACATTTAATTATTAAACTTTCAGTTTCTAATTTTAGGAAGTGTTTCATATTTAATTATTAAACTTTGGGGTCTGAATTAACTATTTTACATTTAGATCTTGGTGATCTCTGTGATTTTAGTTTGACATACTAACTTTTGAATTTGGTTTGTTCTCATACTTCTGTTAGTTTATGTAGGCACTATTATCAATCAACAAATAAAACACGTCGCAAGATTTTTATGTATTTATTTTCCTTTTTACAGGTATGCATCTGTGGAAGTGGATATGAGAGGCTAAAAGGTTGTGTGAATAGAACGCGGATAATGAGTGGGTTGAACAATTTACGAGGCAAGGGTTTAATGCAAATCATTTCAACGATGTCTCGAATATCATAAATCATTTCAATTGAGGTCTTCAAAATTCAATGCCACGAAATTGTTCTTTGCGAGTACCGACTGTAGGTAAAGTGGTAAGCATTTATACTTTTCTCATATTTTTAGATGTTCAACATGTGTTTTCAAGTTAATCATTTCTTTTTATGCTTATTCAAGTTGTGTGGGGTATTTATCTAAATTTTAAATCGATTTGGATTCTTTAGAATAAAATTTCATTGAGACTTTTGATTTTTGGATTTTGGCTCTTAGAGCCCGAGTTTTTTCACACTAAAGTGCTTGCGTATGATGGTTTAAAAGTAAAATGAGGGTTTTAAAGGTAGGATTTTAATATTTCGCAACATATATCATATTTGCCTTTTAAGGGTTTCGAAATTTCGTCTTTGGGTAAGTACATGACTCTGTTTTAATGTTTGTGATTTCATTATTTTTATTTTAGATTGTATTAATTTTTTAAAAGTTGAAAACTTAAGGTTATTGATTTAGGTTAATATCATCAAAATTTTAGCTTTGGGGCATTCATTCTAACGAGTATTGGTGGGACCAATGCTTTCTCAATGTACAATTTTTGGTGAAATCTATTTTTAAGATATTTGTAGAGGTGTAGGCATATGCTTAATGGATAGTTCTTATTTCAACGTTTTTAAAGAAAGCTCATCTTCAAATTTATGTCCAAATGTTCATTCTTGCATTGTATTTGTGGTATGATATTTTACCTTTCTTAATTTTTGTTTATGATGCTGAGACATCTTTACAAATTTTTTAATTCTCATATCGAGATTTTGTCAAAGATTCCATCGAGCACAAATTAAAATTTGTCATCATCTCTTAGTAACATATCTTTGTTTCTCTTTTATTAATGAAGATATGATAGCTAGTGATGGAACTGTGCTCTTAGCACAATCATTCTCAATTGCAAACAGGCTCATTATTTATCTGATTTTTCATGCTTTAGCATTGTTGGTATCAGTTAGTCTATACATTTAGTCTGATTTAAGGAAACTAACTGTATATTTCATTTTTATTGGTTCTTTCATTGTGCCTTAGTTTGTTAATATTCAATTACAAATGTTGGATTGGCTTCATGTCCAGGTATAATCCTAGAAAATAAGAATACTTCAACTCAAGAAATCATACATTTTCTTGAGCTCAATTGGTATTTCATACTCTTGATTTTCTTTCAATATATGTTTATATGCTCTTTTCAATTTTGTGCATTCATCTACTATTTTTCTCAGCCTTTGGCAACCAAAACATGGATCAAGGCACTCTTATATTGTGCTAAAAAAAGAAGAACGAGCTCCATGGTGAAGCTCAAAAGTTGAAGGACTAAAATTTGGATCTCCATGAGAAGCTTAAAGAGCTTACGTTGGAGAAGAACGAGCTCTGTGATGAAAAGCACGCTGAAAAAGAGAAGTTAGAGCAAGAATTGGTTTGCATACGCTGCTGCAATCCTTGCATATGCAAACCAATTTTTGCTTTAAAGTTAGACTATGTTGTTGTCAAGATATTGATTTCACTGATATTGCTCTGTGACCAATTTTTGCTTTAAAGTTAACTATGCAAACCAATTGGTTTACTTATATTATAAATATTAGACCATGTTGTTGTCAAGATATTGATTTTACTGATCTCTTTTTAGCTTTAAAGCTAAATTTTTTGGGACGGATGCAAGCTTAAATTTGTTCTAAAGCAGATTGGTGTGTAATTGGTTTGATTGTTATGTTTGGTTTGGATGATATATTTTTTTGACAGAACACATATATGAGCTGCATATATGACATTAGAGCTGCATTGATGAGAATAGACACGAGTTGCATTGATCTAAATTCCTAGACTTAGTTCTCTAGACTATAATTCTTCGAATAATATATGAACACTGCATTTTTTCAGCGATTATGAGTAATCATATTTTGCAATTGCAATTGAACTTAGTTTACATGACTGATGTTTTGAAGTATTGGTAGAGTCCATAGGATGATAGTATCAAAAACATGTATCTTGGTCCTAATCTGTGATGGTAAAGATTTGGGAGACAATTTATGTATGGAGAAGTTCCAATGTAATCAATCCTAAACATTTCCAGAAGCGCATTGTTCCATTTAGACTGCATAATCAAATTTCATGAAAATTAGTTTCATCATCAAATATTGTACACAAAAAATTGTTGAACTTAGAGACTATGTGAGAATTTTGATTGTTAAGAGCAAACATCGATCAACATTAGTCAAGCTTTATGTCCAAATTCTATTGCGGATCATGTTTTGTTATTTATTTTGTAAAAAGCTTCTGATAGGCAATGCTGATGGAGACATTAAAGCATGGAATGTTGATGCAAAGAGAGTTATTTGTGATCTCAATACATCTGAAGCATTCCTAAGGTTCTTACCTGAAAAATAATTATGCTCTTTTATATTTCTTTCATGTAAGCATAGATGAAGGTGCATATATAACAAGCACTTTTCTTACTCTTCTGTACTTGGTCTTCGCGTAATTGTTGTACTGTAGTGTCCTGGACTTAAAATGCAGCGCCGTGGAATCAATTTTTGTATCTGCAGCAACATTCAGATGGTGGCTTCTGCAGTAACCCCATGGAATCAATTTATTAGCTTCCTAATAACATAGAAACATGCCCACAGTTAGTGTTGATATGTGCTACGACATGTGGCAACAACATCCTATTGACGACCTTCATTGGTGGTGTCTGCTACACTGTTCACATACGCATGAGTCAATAAGACAACTTATACACCAGATTTGTAAAAGGTACTTTTTCTTAATGAATAACTTTACTTGGAAATAATTATACTAAATTTGGGATCTCTATTCATATGTATTTGTTTGAGACTTTAATCGAAGATATTTTCAATAACTCTATATTTTAATAACAGTTTATGTTATGTAAATTTAGAAGTTAGACTATATCATATAAGTTCTATTTTCAATCAAAGCAGTGCCATTACGCCACTGCTGTTGTCGTTGTTGCGACAATAACACAGTCACTGTTGCTGCTGCAACAATCGGCTAACAGTCGGCGTCGAGTTACTGATATTTTTTATCAACTTACATTGGTTCCTTCCTATTGTGTTTGTTCATATTAGTTTACTTCATACTGGTAAATCTTAAGGCTTTAAGTGCACTGAGCGATGCACATTATACTCGCCAGATGATAATTATTTGGGGCATTTGCGCTATGTAGCCTCTCACTGCTGAATTTTCAAATTTAGTGATGAACAGGTCATAGGTTCTTTGGTATTTGTTATTGTTAGTATTTGTTATGGGGTGGTTATTGAAGTGTAGTTGGATTGAAACCGCCAATATAGATTTAGTAAATAAATGAACTTTTGTGTTACTAGCGCTAATTTCTTGATTTCAGACTATTTTAGATAAGCTCCTCATTTCTTGAAATTAATACGTGAATGACACGACATGAAATTAAACGTTTGAATCCGTAGATTTGTTATTATATTCATTTGGTTTCTACTCTTGATGTATAACAATGTACATATCATGACGAAATTCTTGATGTGAGCTATTGCATAATTAAGGATCAGCTTCGCATATATGAAGAAATCCCTCAAATTGATTTCCTTTGCGAACCTACAACATTTATTGGGGGTGTGCTCAGGGGAATAATGTACTAGACTTGAGCGATGGGATTATTGGAAACAGGAAATACAGTAAAGACTTGATCTTTCAAGCTCTCCTCCCATGGATTGCTTTGGAGTTGTCACCCATAGACTCTCTTAGTGCTCGTTTGGGGGTGCAACAACAAATTTATAAAAGGTATTTAAAGCTCTTGTTCCTATTTATTAGCCCTTGATATTTTTACTTAATGTGAATTTTACATAATGATAATAATTATTATTATTATAATAATTACTATAATAATTAGTATTTTTATTATCTGTTTATAGTTCGTGCTTGAGGAGCTGATCGATTGACCAAAAGTGCTATTGTGCAGTAGCTCCCGTTGTATGGACATTGGCGCCATTATATAAAAGACGATGAAAATGAGATCTTTAGTGGGATGGAAGATAGGAAACCGATAGATCAAGCATCTGCCATTTCTTTTTTTTTCTTCAAAAGTGTTTTCATAAGTCAAGATGATGTATGTTGGTAATATTGAGAACTTATTTTTCTTTTGTAAAATATTTATTTTAGTTGGACACATTCTGTACAATATTGTTGTTTGGCCCTTGCAAAATGTGAAAGCAACTAGAAATGAGTCCTCCATATGTTATACATATCTAAATAGACAATGATATTATATCTAAATTTCAAACTATTAGTTTTGTTATTGGTGTATTTTTTATTTCTTATACAGGACGAATAATCCTATAAACAAAGGAAATTTTGCCCAAAATTTTTAAATTGTTTACGATTATTTATTTTATATAAAAACATTAGACTTAAATTATACATGACTTAATATTTTGAAAAAAAATCTTCATGCCTTCAGTCAAAAGGCAATATGCTTAACTACAGGATCTTGAATAGGCAAATGTCGACTTGATTACTCCATATATAAAGAGGCTACTTCCGTGTCTCGAACCCTAGACCAATCATAGCTTTGACGAGGGAACTTGCCATCGCACCAAGGAATGACTTTGTACTTTTCAAAATTATCAGCGTGCCACAGGCATACCCTATATATATATATATATATATATATATATATATCATACACAAGTCATTCCTAATGATATATCCCTTCAAGTGAAGAGCCGAATCTTAAAAATTAATGTACAAATATCAAGTGAAATAATTGTTTTTTTATTTTAAGAATTTATTGTAAAGAATTTAGTATATTTCCTTGACAAATGTGATTTCAAACAACATTTACTTAATCTAAGATTGGAGATGGAAGTACTAAATTTACAAATAAAGTGGAGCAAGTCACATGTGCAGCCATATAATTCTCCGGACAAATTACATGCCATCACATCATGCAATAACATCCGAGCTGCCGAGACACGTTTCGTCCACAACTGTTGTTCTAAGAGACACGGGGACGAAAAATATACTAAAGAATAGCAATATTAGTAAGAGCGGAAAGTAAAACGTGAGAGACCTCTTCCATAAATGTTCTGACAAGAAGCTGTTAATCACCAAGTCCACCAATTGCAAACATCAAATCAAACTGAAACACCAAACACTAGACAGATCTTCGGAACAAACAAACAAGTAAACAAACTCATTAAACAAATTTTAATGACACGAAAGGTATGTATTCCATCTCGATATGAAGTCTTACATTCACAAACAACAAATCCTTTTCCACATTAATGACGTAATGCAAATTAAACATGTGTTGAATTGAGATTTGATAAAAACAGCCAAACATTGACTGCTCTCCACCATGTCATATACAATTCACCAGCAGCACTTCTTCTTCTGCTTGACATGCAGCAATTAACATATCAGCCGTGTGCATCATGAAATGCCGCACATTGATTATTTAAACATAAATATTATTTTATACATAGAACAGGAATATATAACCAACTCACCCGAAATTTCGCTTCTTCTTGCCTGTCTATGTAAGCAAGCAGTTCCTCTTGCCTCATCAAAGCTTCATGCAGAGCCTGCATGTAGAAGCGTATGTGCGAACATTTTGACAAGCAATCAAGTCCAATAACAGCGAAGAAGGCAAACATAACATGTATACATATGGCATAAAGAATGATCAAGAGTGGACATGGGCGAGGCCACATATATTATGAGGAGGAA
This sequence comes from Sambucus nigra, assembly GCA_949130495.1. NCBI lineage: Eukaryota > Viridiplantae > Streptophyta > Magnoliopsida > Dipsacales > Adoxaceae > Sambucus > Sambucus nigra. The sequence goes on from OX422210.1 coordinate 476,016,076, forward strand.
ATTGCCATCCATTGGCTTTAGATTTTTATTTTTACATGCAGTAAAAAAATGATTTTATATATAATAATATAGAATCCTTCCCCCTCATTTTTGAGAAAAAGTAATCCATTCGTTTGCCACATAAAATTTTGTCCCGTTATCCACAATTAATTTCTTTGCCCAATCTTGGCTCTACCCTTCCATGTAAAGAACAAAAACAATGGCCGCTATTATTCTTTTGCAGCTATAAATTGTCCCACAAATCTCTTAATTGGCACAAGTGATGCATACGCAAGTGATGGCAGGAACTTGTCAAAGTGCAGTCAACAGCCAAATTCTAGCACCCATTAATCAGGAAAAGTTCAAGTCATAACAGTAACAGTTGGCAGTAAAATTGTGGATTAAAAATGCGCAAGCAAGCATACAAAGGGACAATTCTGTATGCATATGATACGGGTGCCAATCATAACAGTAACCCTGTTTTCTTCACTTTACACACCTTCTGTTCTCGATATCAGCAATTCAAAGCATGGTAAGAACTGTCGGACAATCGACTCCTCATATGAATTTTCCAAGTAAATTAAATTAAATAATCCCTAAATTATTGACATGTTTTAATGTGTACTTTAATCTATATTTTTTTAATTCAAACTATTCCAACGACTTAATTAAACCCTTCTTTTGATTTTGTCAATTATTTAACCGAATCGGTCACATTAACAGCGTGACAACGTTAAAAAGTCATTTTACTGGTACCAAACACTCGTGGTCAAACATCTATCTATCTATCTATGCTCTTGCTGTATATATCTTCTCTCTCTACTTCCCCTTTAATTGTCTCTCAATCTCATCACTTGTGTATATACAATGTAATATGTGTGTTCGTGAGTGTGTGGGTGTAACACATAATTAAAAAAAAAAGTGTATGTGTCTAACCTATATTCTAGAAAAGCATGTATATATTGCAAGATATGGTAAAAGAGGCCGAGGAACTCCAGGGAATACATCTAATGTGTACGTCTGTAGAAGTTTAAAGGACATAACAAACAGAAGCACAAGAGACTGGTAAATTAGAAGTATGCTGAAGCAACACAGGGCAGAGAGAAGGAGGGTAGAGAGAGAGAGAGAGATTATGTATGATTCAAGCAATGAAAATACAAAGGGTAAGGAGTTGATCTTCTATAAATGTTGAGTTCAAATATCACCAAAAACGATGAACCAGGCAAGGAAGAGTGAGGTACGGAAAATGGGAGGGGAGTACAACGGGCATCCTATAGCCCGCACGACGCCCATATTGGGGATCTTCAAACTGTTTCACATGAGAAACCAGTGTGATGAAATCAGACAGAACTTCTTTGGTAAGTGGAACGCTTCATCAGGAATGTTTTGTAAATTGTCGGAGATGAGAGAGAGAGAGAGAGAGAGAGAGAGAGAGTATTACTATGGGTATAATATTATAAGGGTTAATTATGGAAAGAAAAAAAAAACTAAAGTTTGGGTCAAATTTCAATTTATCTCCTCACCTTTCAAATGTTTCAATTTTACCCTCAATGTTAGAAAAGTATTTCAATGTCATCCCTCCATTAAAAAACTTAGCAGCCATTACACGTGTCAAAATCTGGCTCTCTCTCTTCTTCCTAATCTCTCTTCTTCCTGAGAACACAGTATACACAATGCAACACGCACACAACAACATAGATGCACGCATAGGCCATTGCCGTGAACCCCCTGCCGGCACCCATCAAACCACCACATGTGCACCAACGGACCACTTCCACAAGCCACCATCACCACCTCTCATCAACCCATAATCACCGGCCAAACCACCCAAAAGCCCAAAGAAACCACAATTACCATTGTCGTGAACACCACCAAAGTCCCCGTCATCAACTCCAACTACCTAAACCACGACAAACACGCCCAAACCCATCACCAACCACCGCAACCCAATTCGAACACAACCTGCAAAACCCAACAACCACACCACCCAAAAATAACCTCTCAATCCACCGTGAACACACAACCGTCAACCATTAAAACCGACACCACCGCAACAAACCTTCAAACCAAATCACCCCAACTGCCGCCATCAACACCGAGAACACCATCTCGAACCACAACCCATCGAACCCTGCACCAATCGCAATTAAAAACACCACCAACCCAACATCAATCATAACCCAAACCACCACCGGTACATAGCCCAACTAACAAGGCCATTTCAAAACTCCAATCAATTTTAACAAAGAGAGAAATCTGAGAGAGAGAGAGAGAGAGAGAGAGAGAGAGAGAGAGAACGTTCAGCCGACAAGAATCAAAATTTAATGTAAATGTGTTTATAGTGAGAGTGAGAAAGGGAGATAAAAAGGAAGAAGAGAGAGAAAGAGAAAGAGAAAGAGAGGGGGAAAGAAAGAAATAGGAAGTGGAGAGAGAGAGAGAGAGAGAGAGAGAGAGAGAGAGAGAGAGAGAGAGAGAGAGAGAAATTTTGACACGTGTAATGGCCGTTAAGTTTTTTCTCTTGAAATACTTTTCAAACATTAAGGGTAAAATTGAAATATTTGAAAGATCAGGGAAGAAATTGAAATTTGACCCAAACTTTCGGGGATTTTTTTTGTAATTAACCCAAATTATAATGATAAGTTAACATAAAGTAAAATGAACTTCTACACTTCTTATAATATAAAATTATTTTGCTGATAAAACATTGATGAAGTTATAAAGGAAGGGAAATCGACACCATCAGATACTATAAGGTGTAATTAAAACAAAAAACAGTTTGGGGTACAAAATGACACACGTTATATGTTCTTTTATAGCTCGGTATATCACGTCATTTCTTCAACCTGACTAATCCTCAAGGGCAACTATAGATCGTCTAGTCTCAACGACTAAGGCAAAACTAAGGGAGACGCATTTGCCAAGATTCAAATTCATGGCCTATGCTACACCTACACTTCATGTGGGTGCTTATCACTTTTCTGTCCTGCTGCTAAATTAATGCTTGGAGGTTAAGGCTTTCACATCACTAAGCAATGTAATGTAGGATTTGTTTATTAATTCATTAAATTTTGAAATTAAGTTGAATTCAGAATTAATTATTTAATTAATTATTAGTGTCCTACTTAATGTGATACACATAAGAATTCAGATTTGATAATAATTCTTTTAGATAAGTCATCTAAATATTAAGGATAGTGATGGTGGGTTAATTTCCTAATCAAATTCTACTGTTATGGATGGTGTGATGGATGGTAGAATTCATGGTCAACTAAGAAATTGGATCCACTCTCTCCTTATATATAGTAGATTATATTCCATCGATAGTCTATATCTAAAGCAACACACTAAAGTTATAGGGAAAAGGGGACAAATTCTAATCAAGGAAATTTTCACAACAAATTGGATCATAGCATTAGATCAAGATAAGTCCCCTTGTTCTATCAATTTAGGCATATTTTGTGAAAACGTGAAGATCAAATATCCTTCTATTAAGAACAACTGCATGCTAAAATTTAATCAAATTAATTAATTTGTGATTAATTAATGTTGTTTTTAAGAATGGTTTTACATGTGGTATCAGAGCTAAAGTTTAAAATCTTTAAGATCTCATGGATTTTCGTTATTGATGTTTGCCTATAATAATATCCAAATAAAATCTATTATGTATGATAGGTGCTTTTAGCGATGTTTTTGCGATGATTTATTTATGTCACTAAATTTTCTTAAAAAAATAACTATGTATGCTTGGGACTTTCAACATGGTCGCTCGGAACGTCTAAAAAAACAAAACGCATTGTAAACAAAATTATGATCCCAAATATTATGTATTTATTCACCACAAAAATTTGTTTTGTATGTTCATGTTGATTCTAATATTCATGTCAAATTGAATTAGATGTTAAACGCGGGCTATGATCCATATGTGTGGATACTAAATGTATGTTTCAGCTTTATTACTAATATTCATGTTTTTGATAGATTAGATGTCAAAGTGTAGGCTATAATTCATGTGTGGACATTAGATAAATGATTCAACTTTATTACTAATATTCATGCTTAAGTTGGATCAGAAACACATGCAATGACTTATGTGTTGACATTAGATGTGTGATTCAGTTTTAATACTAATATTCATGTTTATTTTGGATTAGATGCCCAAACAGAGGCCATAATTCATGTGTGGATATTATATGAATGATTTAATTTTAACTCTAATGTTCATTATCATGTTGGATTAGATGTCAAACCCAGGCTATAATATGAAATTGTGAACTTTAGACTCATGCATGTGAATGTTTAATTATTGTTGTATTATGCGCATTCACTTAATCATAATTAAAATATTGTTGGACATCAAATGCAAATGCCACAAGTACGATAATTATGATAAAATGAATATTAATGGGTGACATTTTTGGATTAAGAAATTATTGGACATCAAACACACGTCATGATTTATGAACTGATTAGCATGCCACAAAATTAAGTATCCTGAAAATATAAACCGCATGTTCCAATTGCATATAATGATGTTGTGTGTCAATTTAATCTTGAAGAAATTTGGGCCTTTTTTGTGTAAGTCGATCCACATACATAACTTTCGACATTATGCATCACGATGAAAGTAAATTATTTATGTATTACTCAATTACTATTATTGACCTAATGTCTTATGCAAGTCCCTCGTCTATTTGATTTTGACACTACAATGGATTAAAATATCTCGTGAATGTCATATTAAGCAATGAAAGATAATGTAAATTATTCATGTATTATGGGTATTTATGCATGCACAAATGTATGTCTATATCTATTATTTATATAATGTAAAGTTTGGTAGTCATTATAGTGCTCCAATAGACATGCATTCATATATCATAAATGTTTAGGTTGTCCATGGGTCCATTTATGATATTGAATGATATTTTATGTTGTGACATACATATTTTTGTTTTCAATCAGTCATTCGGTAGCCTATAGGTCCAATTATAATGATTGAACCAATGTTAAGGAGTGATATTTTGGGAAGGGAAATATAAGATATTAAACATAAATGTCATGGTTTCTTTCATTAATATACCACCAATTAAATATATGAAAACATGGACATGAATAATTTATTTCATTACTCATGGAATATTAAATGAACATAAATGGAAAGTTTTATTACGTATGTATGGAAGTCTGGTATTCATAGTATGAAGGTTTGGTATTTATAACAGTGACACAACTCAAATGTGTGTGAATATTATTTTTTAAAGATAAAGGTGGCAATGGTAACCCATGATGCTTAGAATTATAAAAACATTCATGGGGTATATTGAATTTATTTCTTCAAGCAAGATTATTCCCTATAAGGAATAGAGAATTAATTTTGAGTGACTAAATGAACATTAAGGGTCACATGTATTATCAAAGTAAGTGGCACTAAGTTGTCCACAAATAATGTGTGCATCTGATTGAATAACAATGTACCTGATAAGAATCATATAATTGATATTTTATGGTTACTACTAAAGAAAAACCATAGTTATGAACTATATGTGTATTATAAAGTTGTTAACGCATATGTTGTTAAGTCGAATCATCAATGTCGTGAGCTATTTATCCCATTATTTCGTCCTTTTATTGTATCTTATTTTCTTTCTCCAAAATTACATATTTCATCCGTTTTAATTCTCTCGAGACTAAAAAGGTCGTACCCAGTGCGTGCATAAGGGTACCGCTTAACTACAGGGTCTAGGAGAGGCGGATGTGGGTTGGCCTTAACCCATATATATATATATATATGGAGAGGTTGCTTTCGTGTCTCGAACCCAAGACCAACCGTAGCTTGGGCGAGGGCACTTGCCATCGCACCAAGGTACAACCTCTAGAGACTTAACTTCTTAAAATGAAGTGAAGAAGTTATGTTTCAATTAACTGAGTAAGATCTTTATATGGAAGTTTTAATTAATTAACCCACTATTAATAATGAAAGTGTGGAACACTCTGTATGAAGTTTGAATGAGATTAAACAAATTGAATATTATGTTAATGCAAGTGATAGTTTCACAGTAGAAGACTAAATGTAAGTATGAACTATCCTTTTCATACTAATGGGTTCCTATTATGTACCATATTCGAGCACATTAAGTAAGATTGTGTGAAATATATTGCTTGATTCAAAAAGAGATCGTAAGTATGGGCTAAGGTGGATTTGTGGTAAAACTCAAAAAGATAAATTTAGAATTGAACAAATTCTTGAAATAGTAAAATTAGCTCCTATAGAAGATAAATTGAATGAAAATAAGCTTATATGGTTTGGACACATCAAGCATAAACCAGTGGATGCCCCTGTAAAGAAGAGTGATTTAGTTAGTATTCAAGGTAATGCTAGGGGTATAGGTAGGCCTAAATTAACTTGCTGGGATATAGTAAAAAACGACATGATATCAAGTGGTTTAACAAAAAATATTGCATTGGACAGAACGTAATGGAAAAATAGAATCCACGTAGCCGACCCCAAATAATTGGGAAAAGGCAATATTGAGTTGAGTTGGGTATGTTATGAGTTGAACTATGGTGCTACGAAAAAAGTTTTAGTTCAATGCAAGGATTCCTTACGAAACAAACCAAAAATGCAAATAAGATTATTTTCGTTATGTTCTTGGGCAATAAAGTCATCATTTTGATTTTTTTTAAAACCCTGAATGTTTCCAATTTACTTGAAAGGTATTTATCTAGACTTGATGATGAGGGATTTAAGTTTAAGTAATTAAAGAATCTTTTCGTATATATAACAATACCCTTTTCATTATTTAAGGTATTCCTTTCAATGTTTTGTATAAAATAAAATTTGACATATTTTCTTTTAAAGACCCTTTTGACCCTTCATCATAATGTTGAACTAATCATATCTTTATTGATGAAACTCTTCAATTTTTTAGCAAAATTGAATTTAGATTTCCTTTGAGGAGTTTAATAAACAATGTATATAATTAAGAGAACATTATATAAACTTAAGTAAGTTTCCCACATACAATATTTTAAAAAACAATACTATTATGTCCTTAATCATTGTATATTTATATACGCCTTAAAGATAAGTGGGAGTAAGTGTATACATTTGATTTATCTATAAACAAGTAGGGAATTAGAAAGTAAAGAAATGAAATGTTTTATATGGGTTTTAAGAGTACAATGTATGAAGTAGTGAGCTACTTACAAGATTATATGCTCACAATTAGGATGGTTGTTCATTTAGACTTGATCAGTTATTACGACTCAAACTTACTGGATGTATAAACAATATGAAGTCCACTCTTAATTAAGTATGTTTGTTTTGGCTTATTTGGCCAATATTGTGAAAGAGTGCAAAACAATCCATTTTGTATTATGAAAATTGAGCTTGTAACATGCGTTGAGGCTACAATTTATGAAAAATGATAGCGGAACTTCATTTTAGAACTTTGAGTTGTCGACACTATTACCAAGCCGCTAAAATATTATGATAATGTCGTTACAATCTTCTTTATGAAGAAGTAATAGGCATCCTAAAGTAGCTAAGCACATTGAATGAAAATACCTTTCAATTAAATAAAAAAATTTGAAACAAGTGTAGTTAGAAATTATTTGTACAAGTGTTAACATAACAAATCCACTCATAAATGAGCTATCAAAAAAAGAAATTAATGAATCATGCTTATGATATGGGTCTCAAGTGTAGCCAATAAAGTGTTATTAGCCGAAGAAGACCCTTGTCAATCCATGTGGCCTGCTTGACGAACGTAAGCGACAGAGACATCATAAATTGGTCTGCGGGCATCACGATAAGTCCTTTATCCTATTACAGGTGCCGCAACAACCTTTACCAAGTCCGAACTGGTATGCAACATTCACCCCGGCCCACAAGCACAAACCCCCGTGTTGTGGATTGCTAGTGGTTATTTGCCTGACACTACATTATGATAACAACAAAGTGTTTTTGAATTCCATATTTTTGTCTTTATTGTATACATGTATGTGAGTGAATGAATGACTGTGACAGAGAATCCATATTATAGGTTTAATATGACATTAGTGGCATAGTATATGGAAGGAACCATGCCATACTTAGGGGTGACAATTTTTGAAACAACGCGAAAAAAACGACCCGAAATTGCCACGATATGTCGTGTTCGTGTCGGGTTTTTTTACATGAAGTCGTGTTGTGTCGCGTTCATGTCAAAATTATGAATCATGTTATTGTGTCTTGTCGTGTTAAACGTGTTTTTATTCGGGTTATCGTGTCTATTTATGTTTAATTTAGTGTGAAATTTAAGAAATCGTTATATTCGTGTCATGTCGTTTTTATTTGGGTCGTGTTTGGGTCAACTATAAAAAATAAAAACGAATTCATGTCGTGTCGTATCGTGTCGTCCCGAAACATGGCCCAAAAATCCGAATTGCCACCCATGTGACTCACATTGGTAAATAATTTAATTAAGGTAAATAACTCATGAATAATATTCTAAAGTTTATTCTGCGCCTTATGTTCCTTGAATCAAATCACAGAGTAGAATTATCACATGGACCAAGTGAGAGACTGTAGGATTTATTTATTAATTAATTCAATTTTGTAAATAAGTTAAATTTGGAATTAATTATTTAATTGAAAATTAGTTTCCTAATAATTATGGTTCACAAATGAATTTGAATTGATAAGGATTCATTTGGAGAAGTCATCTAAATATTACGGATAATGATGGTGGACTAGTTTTCCAATCAAATTTTACTGTGATGGATGATAAAATTCATGTCTAACTAGGAAATTGGGTCCTCTCTTTCCCTATATATAGTAGAATATATTCCATCAATAATCTATGCCTAAAGCAACACATTAAAATTATAGGGCAAGAGGGAGAATATTTTTCTGTCAAAATGACGAAGGTTATGCTGGAGCTTTTTGCAGGAAATTGGATCATAGTGTTGGATCAAGGTATGTCCTCTTGTTCTATTAATTTAAGCATACTTTGGGAAAACATGAAGATCAAAAGATCTTTTTATTAAGAATATTTTTTAATTAAGAACAATTGCATGTTAAAGTTTAATTAAATCAATGAATTTGTGATTAGATAATGTTGTTGGTTTTACATGTAAGCAATAAAGACGGCATAATCATCATTCTAAGAATATATCCCGGCCTTCGGAGAATTAAGTAGGCATATGATACTGAAAGATGTAAAATGTAAATGGGTAAATGACCCAGGAGCTTCGCAAGTGCAAGTGACAAGTCGGGCCTCCACTCTACATCATTATACGATCCCATGACAAGTTATAGCAACATGACTAAATCTACACCAGCAGTCGTTTAACAATCTTCACATTTACAGCGAAGAAAATAGAATTTCAAAATATAAGGAGGGTACCTTTTTGGTAGCAATTAACTCTGCTTCAAGGGCATCAACACGGCAGACGGCTGCATTCAGTAACTCCTCTTTCTCAGAAGGCATCTCGGATGGCTTTTTTTGAAGTGTAACGACCTTCTCTTCCAGTTCACCAAGTCTTTTTACAACAGAGGAGATAAGTTCTTCCTGTGCAAAATTTTGAATCTTCTGGTCGTGATCAGATGACGTGTCAGAAAGTTTCTTGGTTACAGGGCTTGTCATTGCTGACTGAAAGAGGGTGAAGAGGGTCATGAAGAAGGCCATAAGCATTGCTAAAATCCTAGCACCAAGTCCTTCTGGGTTCTTTTGAGAAGCAGGTAGTATAGGAGTCCCTAAATTACACAACCCAAAAAATAAAGAGACGAAAATAAGTATCTCATCAGTATTAGATGAACATAAAAGAAACAGCAGCATCTATAATGTGCACAGAAATATGAATGGGGGCCTGTCAAGGATGGTCTCGTCATCATCATCATCATCATCATCATCATCATTATTATTATTTATATTTTATTATATTTTATCGGAAAAAAACCTTCATTAATAAGCGAGCAACCAAGAATCGGGAGAAAGGGGACAAGCAGTCCACCTAAATAAACGCAGGTTTATAAACGATCCTGTACAACAGAACCAAGAAACAACAACTAGATGTTACCTAATACAATCATTACAATTCTGATGCACAGGGGATAGAGGAATCTGTTCAAAAGCTGTGGATGAAAGAGCCCAATTTGATGCTGAAATTTTGATTTTTTTTCCTGTATACTTTTCCCATCTTCTTGACTCCAAAGATTATCATGTTCCTCTTGTTCCACATTGTCCAAACTGCAGCCAAGATGATGCATTTCCGTAAGTGTCAACGTTTCTCCTTCACCCCATGACTCGCAACATCCATGAAAACTAGATCTCTAGCTTTTCTCGGAAGCACACCCATTACTTCGAATTCCCTCACGGCTTTCTCCGAAATGAAGGATGACATTTCGCAATGAAAAAGCAAGTGCTCAAGATCTTCTCTTGACTTCTAGCAAAGCACACACCAGTTTAGAGATAAAGAAGAAATCGATCTTCTCCTTTAGATCATTGCATTAGTGTTCATCTTCTCATATGTGCCACTAACCAAGAAAAAATTGTACTCTCAAGGGAAGACCGCTAGTCTATATAATTTTAATGGATCAAAGAACAAGATTTCAAGGAGTGAGGATGAGTAAAATATGATTTGCAGAAATAGCCCCTCCCAATGTTTAAAAAGGCGGAAGAGGCGAGGCGCTGAAAAAACGCCTCGAGGCTTACGCCTCGATGCGCCTCACGCCTTTTTCCTGAGGCGCGAAAAAAAAAAAATCTTTCATCACAAATTCTGTTTTTTTATAGGTTAAAATTCTTCATTTTTCTAAAATTGCACCCAACTTAAAAAAATGTTGTTTTAATCTACTAACTCTTATTCTTTTTTTATTTTAGTTTAGTTTTAAAGTTGCACTTATTTTGTTTTTCTTTACTAATTTGTTTGAAATAAGTGTATAAATTTGTTTGAGACTATATTTTGTTACAAATATATAGTTTGTTTGAAATAAATGTACAAAATTAACTTCAATATGACTTTTTTTTAAAAGGTTTCTATTTTTTGGTTTTCAACTTATATTAATATGTTTTAACTTAGGTTAATATGTTTTATTATTTTTTTAATAAAGTTGCTATTTTTTTAATCTTAGCTTGAAAATCAATGTTTTTTTTAATAAATTTGATTGTTAAGTTGCATTGATTAATTTATTGTCATATTATAAAAGGACCAATATGTGAATGAAGCTAAAAAAATGATTTTGCCAATACGATTTTGCATTGATTAATTTATTGTCATATTTAAAATAACCAATATGTTCAAATTGATTTTCTTTTTCTAAAAAGTTATATTGGGGGGAACAAAAAAATGTCAAACTATGTGAGAAAGCCCTCAAGGATGTTTTTTTTGTAGTTTTATTTTATATTTCTTTGTTATTTTATTTTTATGGTTTTATTAGTATTTTTTTAATATTATTTTGCTCTTTTTTTTTTCTTTTCGGTGAGGCTTACGCCTCAAGCGCCTCGAGGCTTACGCCTCGCCTCGCCTTTCGCCTTTTTAAACATTGGCCCCTCCCCACTCAACGTCCTCCTCGCATCCCTCAATCCCCTTGAAATCCTAACCCCATCTAATCCATTAAGGGGAACACAAATTGTTCAATTTCATTGTCATTGAGGTTTTATTGAAAAAAAGGTTCCACGCTACAGGTCCATTCGGAAAATAAGCCATAGAGGATATATTACGATATTTGTCCAAGGAGATACTATATAGTTGAGCGAAAAGATTTTGAAAGAGGTATCCCCTCTCTTCAGATCCTCCAAAAAACTAATAGATTCCCCATCCCTCATCTCGAACGCCACTTAATAGGACCCTTATTCTTGGACATTCAACTCCCAATATACCTTAACCCCCACACCTTTTTATCTTTAGTCACGGTTGACCAATCTAAAAGATAATTTTTCTTGTTCTCAATTTCATTCCAAAAAAAATTCTCATTCTTGTAACAATTATAATAGCTACTTATGTTGGTAAATGAAAATTTGATAAGTAGTAGATGGGAAGGCTACTCTCTTGGATGAGTCAATCTTCCTCAAAGACAACTCTCTTCCACCCATCAAGTTTTCCTTATCTTTATCTAACACTGGATTCCAAAACTCAAAAAATAGATTCCCTCCAAACGGAAAACCAATATAGGTAGGCAGCCAATGCTAGGGCTGTCAATGGACCGGGTCTAGACCCGGACCCGATCCGGACCTGACCTGAATTAACGGATCTGAGTAAATTTTATAGACCCTATTATCCGATTACCCGATTAGTTAATGGACCGGATCTGGATATACATGACTCAGATCCGATAAGGACCCGACCCAAATGTGTATATATATAATATAATAAATATATATTTATATATATATAGTCTTACATATAGTATCTAAATATATATATAACTAACTTATATATATATATATATATTCGGGTCGGGTCTCCGGATCCGGGTCTGGATCCATTTTCTGAGACCCGTCGGGTAATCGGTTAAGACCCGATCCGCTAAAAATATATCCGGATCGGATCTGGATATACCCAGACCGATACGTTTACACCCCTAGCCAATGCCCTGCTTCACAACCCACCAAGATGGATTTATCAAGAAGCCATCCTTCCTCCACATTGACTTCCATAACCATAAGCACACTAATTATTACTACTTATCCCTAAAGCTGGGGTATTAGCTATTATTAGGAGTTACACTAGTAGTAGTATTTATCTTTTCCTCTTATACATGGTTAAAAGTCGCGGTACAGGCCTATGTCTCAAACGCCCGATTTTTTACTTGGTTACGATATTCGCAATACGCAACGTCACGCTATTTAAAGAGATCAAACTTTTTTGAGAAAAACATAGAAAACTCTAGAAAAATATGAATAAAATATAGATCAATTAGATAAGTAAAAAATCATCATTTAGTATACATATTATTTCTTAATTGATTATACTATCGCATCACACTTACCCGCTGTAATATTCCATAATAATTACACAAAAAGCAAGCAAAATAGTTTAACACCACCACTAACAACCTTGTCACAATATTTGCACATGCACACAACCATATTATCACCACACCAAAAGCACTTTCTTTCTATCTTTGGAGGCAACAAATAAAAAGCATTTGAGAAGAAATTATACAAAAAAATTTGGCCCAAAAATAGTAACAACATTTTTTAATAAGAAATAAACAATCTCATAATTTTTTTTAAGAAATGATAAGCACCAATAGTTCCAAAACTAAAATAATATTTTATGAGAAATAATAAACACTAATAATAATTTTTTATAAGCAATAACATTAGGGTATACAAGTATTTAGTTCCGTTTGTAAAGTTTTTTTGTTGTTGATCCCAAGTGTTTATTTATTTTTATTTTTTTAGGGTGCGGGGGTGGGGGTTGGTCAAGTTGTAACAAAATATGGGGCGCGTGTCATTCTTTAAAAGGCATGAAAAGACGTGGTTAAAAGCAATTATAAGCGGTTATAGGACTAACTACAAATTTAATGGGTGGTGCCCACTCAAACAATTGAGATGGGACTAAAGCCTAAATCTCTAATAATAAAAACTAATAAGAAATTTAATTAATAATAACTTTTTATAAGAAATTAAAACATTTGATGATAGTTTTTGCATAAGATATTAAAAAAATCTAATACTAATAACTAAACATCTGCTGAGGATATATAACTAATAACTATAATATAAAATATATAAACTAAACATTCTGTGCTGAAGCATTTAAAAAATAGAACAATCATAATAAATACAATACAGAAACCAAAAGGGAAACCTCGCTTATATCTCTTTGACAAAAAGGGAAGAGTCAGCCTCTACTCGGAAGTAGCCGAGCTTTGGCCAAACACCGAGAGTTGTGTGGATGGTGAGGTTCAATTGGAATGGCAATACCAAGTTGAAGTCGGAGATGAAAATGAATGAGGTTCGGTTTTCTTTTTCTTCCAACTCGCTTTTTGCCCCAGCCGAGATTTGGACAGACTCGTTTGACTCGCCTAATTCATCGATATTTCATCCGAGTTTCCCGAAGTATCGCCAATACGAACCAATTCCAGCCAAAATCGTTGATCATTCAACTCGTACAACGTTCGGAGAAAGATGTGAATTCCATACCAAGTCAACATGGCCAATATCGAGATGACGCGGCCAATATTTTGAACCATGCCTCTATTAATAGGTTAAGTATTTAAGTACTCCCTCCGTCCCAAATTGCAGCCGTCGTTTGAAAGTCTTTCAAGAAAAATAAAATACTAACCAACTTTATCCTCCAAAAAAACTTGCAATACATGCACTTGGATCATTGTTCTCTCACGAATATTGTTCGGAAGGGTTACTCCGTAACCACACCTAATTTTATATACTATTTCTACAAACATGACTTAATTTGGGACAGAAAAAAAACAAAAGCTGGACAAAGGGAGTATATGTCTTGCTCTCCAAAACAATTGGTTCAATTAAAGGCCTTTAGTCTCCCCTTTGGAACCAATTACCAATTATTCTGAATTTATGATTAAGAATAATAATTTGAGGGAGAGATCATTATAGTGTTGCGTAAGTTGCTTCCATTGCATTTATATCTCAATCTAAATTTTCTCCCATTGAGCACGACATTCCATGTTTAAGGACCTCTTTCCACCATAATAGATTTGTTATTGCTTCATTGCTATAGTAAACTATACACTACAAAAACTGCCGACATAAATTCTTCGTCATATACTTCACAAACATGAATCGTAAGACCAGTCAGGAGTTAAAATAAGCCAACTTCAAATAATTAATCCGAGTATAAATCACCAAAATAGAAGTTTAAGTCCAAAGGCTGGGGAGGGCAAAGTAGCATATTTGCTACTCTGAGAAGGGGTGCAAGTTTTCCCTCTTTTACCAAATTTTCAAAATACAAGAAGACGTTTTTTTTTTAAATATTTGGCATGCAATATACATTTTTTCACATCCAAAATTTCCGAGATACCCTTTTGCAATCTATTCTGGACAGAAATGAGGCCTTCTATGTGGGTGTCATACACTCGCTCCGGCCCAAATTAATAATCCCATAGTTATTTAAGGGGAAAGGCGCACAAAGGCACCAATGTCTCGCTAGATACTAGGCGCAAGGCGGCGCACGCCTGATCAAAGTGAAGCGTACATTTTACAGAACATGCAAAAACTATATATTTGTAATAATAAGAATATATTGTAATCTAAAATGTGATATACTGAAAATAGAATAAATTACTGCTATACATGGCTATGAAGAGACATATAAGAAGAGATATCTCATACAAAGTATGAAAAAAATCATATAATTAGATAACAAAATTAATTTAACATTTCAAACATTAAATAATCACCAAAGTAGAGATCTTCGTATATTTAAAGCAAACGTTCTCCAATGTTTGATAAGAAACATCAAATCATCACATAAATTGTTCCAGATGCAACACTGTTGGATTCTTTTTTAGCTTTGCAGTACCTATGACTATGAGTAGGGATTATTGAGATTGAGAAAGTTTAACCAACTTACGTACTTTTTATGCTAGACTTCGGTTAGTTTTGTGGTGAGGAATGGTCCAATTCTCCATATTCATTGGAACATATGTAACATATCAATCTCTCCATTCATGTCTTGGCAGCAATTTTCGAAAAAAAAGAATTAACTGGGAACGTCTGAGCCACGCTATGAGCCTGGAACACAAAGGGAGCCCCTTACTAAAGGGGCCTTGTGTGGGGCAAGGCCTCAATGTTGCACCTTGGTGAGACTAGAGCCTTTGACAACAATGAATAGTCCTACTTTCCTTTTAAGGACATCCCAAATTAAGAGTCTAATTTCCTTTTATGGACGTAATCAACTCACCAAATTCCACGATAGTGAACAAGTACTGATATTGACCATTGATTAACTATATCCTTAAAAAGCAGCCATTCAGGAATAGGGACTATTAATTTGGGGCGGAGGGAGTAATATAGAGCAGACAATACTTGCCTCAAACTAATCGAAAGCTTACCTAAAAAAAATAAAAGAGAATTCAATCAAACACTAACAGATGTCCTACTACAAAAGTATATGGACTTCTCTCCGGCAACAAGCCCGGGGTGCGTGAAGGGGGCACTATATTCCTATCGTTAACAACAATAGAATATATAGTAAACACCAAGTGTTTAGAGAGTAATATGGAGTAGACAACACTTGCCTCAAACTAATCAAAAGCTTACCTAAATCTAAATAAAAGAGAATTCAATCAAACACTAACAGATGTCCTATGACAAAAGTATATGGACTTCCCGCTCGCAACAAGCCCAGGTGGGGTGTGTTGGGAGCACTATATTCCTATCACTAACAACAGTAGAATATATTGTAAACACCAGATGTGTAGCATCTAAACATTGTAAAGCAGGAATATCAAATAATAGGTAAGCTTGACTTTCAAACCTTTGGAAGCATGAGGCTTGGGAAGGGATGCTTTCTTCCATCCAGCATCAACAGCCTTGTCGACCATAGGAACGTATTCATCATATCCTGAGAGGCTACTAACATAGCTTGCCGATCCAATTACTTTAGCCTGCTTATTCGTACAAGTATATCAACACCAGAAGTAGATGAAAATTTTGATGAATGTTGAAAGCGCACTTCCAGTAACGTGTACTTCGTAATTGCAACAAAAAGGTTTAATAAACACAATGACAGTTGCAATTTTCAAGATATATCAAGCAATATGAATTTAACTCTGCTCATAAAGATACTAAATAAAATAATACTAGTAGGCAAAAGCAGAAATTTTCTGATAAGTATCCTCGACGCCATTATTGATTGCTATTCATCTTTAACATAGACGACAATAATCGTAAGTGTAGAAACCTACTTCTTCAAGAACAGGAGTCAACCGAAGATGCGATAAACTTCTCACTGCTTTTGGCGAGGCAATATCTTCAGCTTCAGATCCTGACTCAGCAGTAGATGTATCACTGCCTTTTACCTGTTTCAGCAGAATAATATTAAAAATTAAGACTAATCGATAACAGATAAAAAATGATGTGTCTAAGAAAACTAAATATAATCCAAGGGATCGTACCATTGGGTACTGAGGCTTGGCATAAGCAACTACCTTCCCGTCACTGTTTAAAACTTTAACGATTTGTCTCGAATGTCGTGCTTCACCATTACGAACCATCTGCATCATTATATACATTGATTAATTTTTCTCAATCAAAGAAAGATAAAACATAACTGGGTAATCGAAAAACGAACAAGAAGATTCTGTACTGAATTTATAGCTAAAAGGAAGCAAAAATAAAAATAAAAATAATTGCCAAGGCCATAGCAGAACCTTCAAGATTTCTGGATTTTTCCACGGCCCTTTATCAGAACGAAGGCAACCCCCTTGATCAGCACAGGTACACATACCCCCAAGGAATTCTGGCAATTCACTATACAAGTCCCAAAAGTTCCCACAAGTTTTCAGATGGACTATATCAGTTATAAATAAAAAATGAGCAACGGACTTAATATTTCCAAGGAAATGACAAGATTAGCTCAGAATAAGAAGCAAGTAAAATGGAATATCAACTGAAGATGAAATCTAACTCAATTACCTAGCATCTATTATCTCAAGCAACTTGTTCTGATACTTGTTTCCAAGAACCTTAGAAAAGATACCAAACAGAATAAGAACAATACTATAAATGTCAATGGAATTAAAAAAAAAAATATGCAGTAATGCTTCAAAATTGATGTAAGGAAAAAGAACCTACATGAATCTTGGAAGTGGTTTTGGGATCTAGAAAAGTTTTTACAGTATTCCAGAGCAGTCTAAAACCAGGACCAGCATTAATGATAAACATTTGGTGGAGCGTCTGCAATCAAAAGGGTACAAAATCCAAATTGATATTCCGATTAATTTAAAGTTCTCAATAATAAAAATTTTAAAAGGTAGTGTCAAAATATTGACAAGGTAAGAAAATTGAGATTACCTCGGGGTAATTGTCACCATCAATTTTCTGGAGCCGCATAATGAGGTCCCGTGCACTCTTGGTAAAGTTTTTCAATCCCTGAATTATTGAGAATAAGCCACAATAAATAAAAAATAGTAAGGATATTCAGAATTTACCAGATACATGTCCTGAAACAGTGTATAATACTTGGAAGAAAAACTTCTACATAAGCAACGCAATTTTACAGATATGTCAATGGCTATTTTGCAACTATGTAGCGATATTTCAATTTTTATTGATATATGATGAATGTTAATAAACTTTTGAATTTTTCTAATGGTTTTGGGAAGTATTAATAAGTACACAAATGCATTATTTTAAAAAACTTATAAGTAAATTGTATATTCTTCTAATATACAATATATATAATAATGGATAAAAGTGTCCACAGCCTGAATTAATTGTACAAACACAAATTTCATACAACGTTTAGCCAAACTAATATCAGAGCAACAGAAATATATAGACATCACAATGTTAAAACAATATATATATATCTGTGTGTGCACACGCGCAATTTAACACACACACGGGAGTTTATTGCTTTATAAATTAAAAGTGAAGGCTCTATGGCCATAATTATTTTGGTTGTGCCAAAGTAGAGTACATTTAAAGAAACAGATAGTACAGTACGTCACAGCTGCATCACTGATGAACATGCTTTGGCAAAACCCCAAAAAAGAAACACAATATGGTCAGCCATTATAACACAACCAAAAAAGAAACAAAATATGGTTCGTAATGGTGAAACACAATTTCGTACTGATGAAACACAATATGTACAAGCTTTGTACAAAAATTTACAAATAAGCAATCAGCTTAAAAGAGAGGCAGAATGTATTATCTGGCATAGAATAAGGATGACTCCATAGCCAAAGCAAGAGTGGCTTCTGCCAAAGAGATGCATAACTGTTAAAACATACAGTGCAACTAGAGCTGGCAATTTTTGACCCGATAACCTGTTTATGGTAATAACCCGAAATGACCCGAACATGACCCGATTAGCTTGTATAGATTTAAAAGTACCCAAAACTTATACTAAAATAAAAATCTAACACGACCCGAAAATGACGCGACTAACCCGAATTGTGCAACTATTCATCGCATAAATTGCTTTACCAGAAGCTTTTACTGCTTTTGCGATAGCAATGAACTAAAAGAACTGAACTTACATCCATATAAAGCGTAACCAGTAACACTTGAATAATTCAGTGGCAAGAGGCTTTACTTGCTCATCCTTGAGAACAGAGGTTCGACTCCTCCCATTAACATTTATACAGCAATTTTACATGTTCAACAGCCCGGTGATTGTTCACCGCAATAGTTATGCATGCGAATTTTCACCTTTTAGTTATATATCACGACACAATAATGTCGTGAAATTTATGCGACACAATAATATTGTGAAATTTATGAGAATATCCAACACCGTTATAGTGTTCATATTACAAACCTCAAAATGGTAATATTATCGCGTGATGTATTACCAGTCATGATAGTTTAAGCAATGCATATGTGGTAACATACCACGCCCTGGACATCCAAAATTGTTGTGCTTGAATCGATGTGCCTTTTTGCAGCAATTGTACAAGCTGGAAACTTTATAGCAAAACTTTTCTCAAACTCCCGCACATGATATTTGATATATCGATCCATGGTTGTAACTTGCATAAGTTTGTTAGGATCCACTTTGCCTAATCTTTCAATGTAGACAGGTCTTCCTTCCCTATCTACGCCGTGATTACCATGAGGGTAGTAACTCAAAACTTCATTCAACTCTGTAAATTCGAAATCCTGATGAACATCAGCAAAGTAAACATGTTGAGTTAAACACCGAGATCGGAAACAGTGATGACACGGAACATATAATACTATAAGCAAATTATCAGAAGTAATTACCTCCATAATTGTGTCAGTGCCAAACTCTTTCCTCCATTGAATCATTTCAGACCACATATGCTTTGCTTTTTCCATATCAAACTTCCTTGCTTTCAGGAACCTGAAACAAAAACTCCTCAATTTGTATAAACGATGGAGACATTAGGACATTAGCAGAGCACTCAGGGTAGCAAAAAAATCACGCTCTAGTTTGCTCCCATAGTTGTCATAAGCGAAAGGCGCACCAAGGCGCCAAGGTCCCCATGGAGCCTAGGTGCAAGGCGCAAGACGATGCGCACGCCTGATTGAAGTGAGGCGCAAAGTTTATAAAACATGCAAGAGTTATATATTTTGAAATGATAAGATCATTTATGATCTAAAATTTGAAATATATAGTATAAATTACTACTATACACAGTTATGAAGAGACACACCAGAAGAAGATAGCGCTTATACCACGATATGAAAAGAATATATATTTAAATATCAAATTTATTTAACAATTTAATTATCCAATAATCAACAAAAGAAAAGATATTGATATATTTGAATAAAAGATACTCCAATGTGTGAAAAGAAAAATTAAAATCAATATATAAATTGTTCTAAGATGCAACAATGTTGGAGTCTAATTTTGTTTGTTTCTTTTGCCTAAGTAGGGATTAGTGAGAAAGATATATTTTCACTAGGAATCAAGGATTTACTTTGGTTGTATTGGAGTGGGGAATCGTCTAATATTCCATATTCTATTGGAAATATGTAAAATTAATATATCAATTGGTCCATTCTTGTATTGGAGGCGTTATCCCAAAACAATTTAACGAGGCGCGCCTCAGCTGAGCCTTGAGCCTAGGAGCACAAGGCGCATTCCTTATTAAAGGAGCCTTGGCCGAGTGAGACAAGGCGCCAATGTTGCACCTAGGTGAGCCTGGAGCCTAAGCACAATGAGGAGAAAAAATACAGCATGCATCATAATTCAGTACATGAACATCTTAAGCCAAAGCAAGTGTTTGTCTGGATAAGATACCATGCAACACTGCAAATATGATGCTGTGATACTACAGTACTTACTAACCAATATATAATGAAAAGAGGTTAATATCATGATATACTAGAAATACACAGCTCCGTATGAGGGAAAAAACTACATAACAGCTATAATCAATATCAAAAACATGATACACCAACTGAAAATGAACAGGGAAAACCAACGAAAGCAACTCACATGGTTTGAACCCATAACCAGGAAAGCACATTAAATACATCATATAAGATACAAGAGAGAACACTTACTGTGTATGAAGCATCAACTCTTTTGAAGGACACGTGTCCGTGTCATGTAAGACACCGCCACTCTAGGACCCCTCTCGGACACATCTATAGAGTCTCTTAATGTTCCTTCTATTTTCGAAATGCTTAAACACATTGGAGTATTCTAGAGAACATGCTCAAACACATTTCGGGACAGTAATATTATTACCCAGAACAAAATAAATGGCCTTAAAATGTAATGTTTGTTGGTTGAAGTGTGTTCTCTCTAATTAAAGGGAACAAAGTTTAATATTTGTAAAGTATTGGAACAATGTAAATTGTTTATATTCGTAATATATACAACATATATGAACAATAGTCTACGTGTCCCATGTCCGTATCCTACATTTTCTAAAAATATCGTGTCGGGTTGCGTGTCACATGTACATGACAGTGCCTCATAGATCCATGTTAAAGTTCACTCAGATTAGTAAGAAAGGTGGTTTATGCTTAGAGACTAATAAATTGACATAGGGAATAACATATAAATTTGATATAGTGATCTATCTTAAGTGGTAAATTACCAATTCCACGCTTTTTCTCAGTCCAAAGTATCCACCCACTGTACTTATCAATATATATATACACACACACCTAATCAGCAATGCTAAATTGGGCCATCAACTAGAATGAAAATAACCTTTGCAAATGACCATGATTTGCAATAGGAGAAGCTTTAAAAAATATGGAAGTAGCAGATGAGATGATCAAGTAGAGAACTATATAGCCACTGAATTTGCAAACAAGAATTCCATACAACACCGTCAAACTTATGTCATATTGTTACACATGTATACATACATACATACCTAAGACACAATTCTTTGAAAACATGCCCATTATAATGCAGCCACTCTATGTTTGCCAGCTATAATAGAAAATTCAGCATGCATTGAAGGTGGGATCAAGAAGTCATAATTCACATATTCAGTTTCAAATGCTGAAAAATCCTTGCATTAAATTGTAGATTGTTCAAATAACCCAAGTAGTTTTTCCCCCTCCCCCTACAGTAATACCTCCATGACCTTTATAAAGGACAATAACATCTAAAGAATGGGCGAGGGAATCCAGTATGGAAGTACCTCAACATTATATGATAGTCATCATGTTTTTCGGGTAGCAATTCATCCAATATCAAGGTTTGTCGAAATTCATCTACCGCCCGTAGCTCTGAGGCATCCCGAATATCCTCAATTGAAACAGAGCTAACTCGACCATCACTCTTTCTTCTACTGCTCTTTTTCTTGAGAGAATGTTTGAACTTGGTAGATGCATTTAACGCTTTTTTTTTCAATGAACCAATTCTCGTTCTTCTTTCGTCCTCTGAGTTTTCAAAATCAGATTTTCTTTCTCTTCTCTCATCATTACCAGAAGACCCCTCAAAGCCTGTCAGATATGAAAATGTTAATACATAGATGAAAAACTAAAATAAATTGTACGACACCTCCATGAAGTAGATGAAGTATAGATCTGATAAAATATACCTCCCATAATACGTAACTACTTTTTAGAGTTAAGCTTGCACAACTTTGACTATTCAGAGTTTGAAATATTAACTCAAAATAGGATGTGTTCGTTTATCTTTTTCCAGCGGCTTTAGACAATGAAGACAATGAAGTTGCATAATCTCAACAAATAACAACCAACTCAATCCTCCTCAATGGGTGCGTGAAGAATTTATGTGTGTTATCTAACTACAAAGGCCATGAGTGAGTGCCCAATCCGTCCATCGCTCCATGACATACCAAACTTGATAAAATTTATTATAGGCCGAAACGTTGTGAAAATGGTATACACTTCATGTTCAAAAGAATTGATTATAATAACTCAAAGGGGCAAGCAACATAGCAAAGCATCTTCCTAATCGATAATAAGAAACATATAAATACAGTTAAGGAGTTTCCTCTTGTAAATGAACTGACTACGCAGGTAAAGAAGAATAATTCGAATTAACAGTACATAATGCAAGAATAACAAGTATGAAGTGTCAAAACTTCAATCATATACATATCTCCAAGAATACTGGCGAGCCACAACTCGTCCCGCTCTTATACAGATGTCCCATTTACGCAGCACCATTAAAGATACAAAACAATAGAAATGCACAAGTTCTTGCTATGAATACAGATATCGGCAAAAAAGAGACATCCAAAAGGAAACCCTAGCTTCAAACTACAGCGCACCACTAGTTTTATTAAGATATTAATCTTCATCTAGTCCTTCCATTCAGC
The DNA here is from genome assembly GCA_949130495.1 of Sambucus nigra. Classification (NCBI taxonomy): domain Eukaryota; kingdom Viridiplantae; phylum Streptophyta; class Magnoliopsida; order Dipsacales; family Adoxaceae; genus Sambucus; species Sambucus nigra. The sequence goes on from OX422210.1 coordinate 476,039,480, forward strand.
TCCAGGTTTCACACCTTCAGAAAATAAGACATATATTGTACCCAGCCATCGGATTCTAATTAACATTGGCAGAATCTCAGCACTTTCACACTAGTTGAGAGTAATATTCACTACAACTTAAATTCCAAATTCATTAACATATTCTGATGCTCCATATCCAATTATCAATAGGAACACATACAGTAAACCACTGTTTAACATATGTAAACGGAAGCTCAGTAGATTGACCACAAAATGCAAATTAACAACATTAAATTTAAGTAGTCAAAACAAGACAAGCAAACTCACAAGGCCGTGTGAATCGATCCAGTGGTCCCGACATCTTTCCTATCCCCAAAACTGAGACAGGAAACTCTCAAAACTTGATTATCAACCAAACACAACTGCACAGTAAAAGACCTACGTTATAATCAGAAATCATTAATGAAGGTAATATTAAACTCAAAATTCAACCATAAATTGGAGTTGTGTGGTTGTAGTACCTCCAAACACGACAAATCACAATGTTGACCGGATGGCAAAATGAGTCTGCCAAGAAAAAAGCTGATTAAAATGAATCAGACAGTGGTACACTATAGGAAAAAATATCGACGTTAACGGTGGGGACAGACTACAGCTGACAAACCTGCAAGAAAATAGAGTAAATATGATGTAAACGCAGCGGAATATTTACACGCTCACTAATAGAGGAAATAATCAAAAGATTCACTCGTTCTCATTCATTCATGATAATTGTTTTATGCAAAATGAGAGGTTAAATTGGTATTTCTATGCCCTCAATACTCGGTGGGCAAATTAAGCATCATGTGAGAGCGATGTCTTGGGCCTGATTAGGGCTGTGCATGAGAGGCGACGGACCGAAAAAACTGATAGGACAGGACAGAACTGGTTCGAAAAATGTAGGTATTTTTTATATTTGTCCAGTCTTTGGTCATAAAAGCACAAAATCCTATTAAACCGGTCCAGTCGGCAGGTTTACTCATATTATATATATATATATATATATATATATATATATATATATAGATAGATAGAGAGAGAGAGAGAGAGAGATGGATAATATAAAATAAAATAAAAAAGAAAACTCTAATACCCGGACTGAACCGATTCACTCTATACACAAAAAATCCTAAATCTCTTCAATTCACCAAATAGTCGTTCTTCTCTAGTCATTTCTCAAGCATAACCAAGTATGTTCTCTTCTCTTTCTCATCTCATCTTCTCTCCCGATTCTCTGTCCATCTTCGATCTCGCCGGCAACTCCACATGCCACCATCTCTATTGAATCGACGGCAACGGTTATCAATTGAAAATGGAAACCCTAAAGAATGAGAAGTGAATCGTTGACGACTGTTAACAGTTTACTGGCTCTCAAGCCACCCAGTCACCGACCATATCTGTCTCAAGCCACATGGTCTATTCCAAGGCCGGCTGAACTGAACCCCAACGTTCTCTCTCCTTTGTCCTCGTTTCAGATATCATTTCTCATAGCCAGATTAGATCCAACTTCAAGTTCAAACTAAGGTATTTTTTCATTATATATACTGTATATGACGTAAATCACCCATCAAAAAGGCTCCTAAAAATATCTCACACTTTTAGAGAGAGAAATACTTTCTATTCAAAAATTCAAGTCTACCTCAAACGAGGCTACAAGGAGGGTATTTAAGGGGAAGGAGTAGCTTAGGCTCCAAGCGAAGGCCCTAATTATAAAAATGTCATTACTACTCCTTACCTCTAAATACAAAAGCAAAATAAAGGAAAATACACTAATAAAATAAAAGAAAATACAAAAATAAAAGAAAAGAAAATACAAAATGCAATAAAACCTTAAAATAAGGCCCATTTCCATCACTCTCCCCCTCTTAAAACCAAGCTCGTCCTCGAGCTTCAAAAAAATTGAGTGTTCGTAAGGAAATTCCAAAAATTAGGAGTCAAAAAACTTGTGGAGGCCAAAAATTAAATTCTGAAACTTGAGGGATGCCCATCCCATAATTCACTTCTTTATTCCTTCTTCTCTTTCCTCACCCAATCAAACCCTAAAAACTTCCACCCGAGTCAAAAACCATGTGTTTGGAGGAGGAAAAGTGGGCAGCAGGTGGGTTGAAGGGGTTCAGGGCTGAAATGGAGTCGGATTGGGGTTTTTTGGGTCGGCAGCAGCAGGGGAGGTGTTTGGGAAGTCGGCAAGTGTTTTTGGGGCAGCGGATGGGAAATTTTTTGGGCCGGGGGTAGTAGGGGGAGTATTGGGTGGTCGGCGGGTATGATAGAGGCAGATGGTTGATTGGGGGGTGGTGGGATGGTTCCGGGGTCGGCAAATGGGTGGTCGGGTTGCTGTTTGGGGCTGGGATGTGGGTCGGACTGCTGGTTGACTGGTGGTTTGCTGGTTTGGGCAAAAGGGGTGAGGGTTTGGAGCTTTTGGGGCTAGGGTTTGAAGCGGGGGTAGGGATTTGAGTGCGGGAGGTGCAGTGGGGTTGGGGTAGGGATTTGAGTGCGGGAGGTGCAGTGGGGTTAGGGCTGGGAGTTCGGGTGGGTGGTGGGCTAGGGTTTTGAATGGCAGTAGGAGGTTGGATTATGGAAGAGATGATTTGAAGAAGGGTATCAAATTTTTGGTTGAGTTTTGGGTTAGGGCTAGGGTTTGTTTTTGTTGTTCGATCATGTGCCTCCATTCTTGAATCTCTTCATTGTGTCGTTTAGATTTCTTGGGAGCCATTGCGAGTAGCGTACGATTTGATTAAAAAAAAGATACACCGATAAAGTAACACCAATGTGGAGCTTCAACCCCCCCCCCCCCCCTCGATTTGACGTACCTGTCAAAAGGCTCCTAAAAATATCTAACACATTTTTAGAGAGAGAAATACTCTTTTTATTTCAAAAATTCAAGCCTACCTCAAATGAGGCTACAAGGGGTATTTAAAGGGAAGAAGTAGCTAAGGCTCCAAGCTAAGGCATTAATTACAAAAATGCCATTACTACTCCTTACCTCTAAATACAAAAGCAAAATAACGGAAAATACAATAACAAAATAAAACAAAATACAAAAAATAAAACAAAATGCAATAAAACCCTAAAAATAGGGCCCATTTCCATCATCAGTATAAAGCAAAATTAAATATTTCTTCCTCAAGTTCATTCTACGATTTTTCATTTTAGTGAATGATTTTGAATCAATGGGCCTTTTTCAGTCCTAATTTGGATTATATGATTTATGGTTAGATTTTACATCATTCAACCTGTAAATTTTGTATAGTTTGTTTCTTTGTTTAATTCTGGTTAGATTTGATTGATTTGTTTGGGACTTATATATTTGCACCTAGAACTTGTGATTTCAGGAGGAGGTTTGTGAATCTTTTAATCTGTGACTTTTATTTTTTTGTTTTGGAGTGAATAAACCTGAGACCGACCCTAGACTGAACCGGTCTTGGTCTGAAATATTTGGAGATCGAAAAATCGAACTGGACCATGAACACCCTAGGCCTAATGACCAATGCCATGACAACACTAGACCAAACTAACATAATCTTAAACTTTCTAAAGATATATTTATTTATTTTACTAATAGTAAACAATATATTTAACACAATTAAAAATAATAGCTATTCTCGATCCGCCCACTCCATATACATCATTCTCCCTCCTTTGAAAAAGCTTGACCCCCAGTTTTACTGCTGAATTGGATGAAGCCGTGCCAAAAAAATTAATATTTAAAAAATATTTTATTGTTCTTTTTTTTGGGCCAAAAATAAATTTCATCATGTTTGGAGGGCCCAAATAAAATATTATACAACTCATTACAAATTGCAAGTGGCCAATGTTCTCAACCCCAATAAAATCCAACTCTACGCCATTAAAATCCAAAGCATATGAAGCCTCCTTACTGATTGGGCCCAAAATAAACATTGCCCGGTTGGGCAGTTCTAATAACTCATCAGTTGTGCGAATCTAATTGTTACAACTCATTACCAGCTCAGCCAACTTAAGTTCATAATGCAAGCACATCTTATGGCCAATTGCCTTGCTCTAGCAGCAATTTAAAGTCCCAATCTGAAGCCCACTACACAACCCAGAATCAGGGCCCAAGTTAAACTCATGTCCAAGCAGAATCTCAGGGTCTTCACAAACCCTAGCCGCAAACACACCATCGGGTCATATTTGGCACTCACTGCTTTGACTGTCTTCCTCTTCTATCCATCATCCCTGTCCTCTCTTGCCCGATCCCCGATCTAGCCTTATGCCCCGACAAGGACGCCGGCAACCGCCTCTTTTTGTTCGTCAACGACAGATTTGATCTCGTCGGATCCGGCGAACTCGTTATTCTTTTGTTCAACTTCGCCATTGAGTTCACCGGTGCTGACGATGGCTTTGAGGCCTTTAGTCATCGTCAATCTCTTTTCATATCACTCGAACTTTACTCGTGCTCTTCGTTGTTCCATTTTTCTTCCATACACAGGGCCAACCTCACGAATCGTGACCTCATCCTCACGGATGAGGTCAGGAATCGGTAAGGGGCCAAGGATTTGCAAACATCGAGGGTGGGTGATGCCTCGCCACTTGAAATGGTGTTGCCATCGAATAAGGAGTTTGTCAAAGGAGCTTTAGAGATGGGATTCATCTTCTTCATCAAAACTTCCGTTCTACTTCGGATTCAACATCAGACTCCACATACTATTGATGTCTTCCTCGGACGGCAATATAAAGTGGGAACGACAATTGGTCGGAGGTGGTGCTGCCAGTAATTGAGCCTCGTAAAATCCTTGAGCCCGCTCATCAGTGCGACAGCTTTTTCGAGCCTTGGAACTGAACACAACTGCTACATCCTAGATTTGATCAATTTGGGAGGCTTCGCCCACATATCCATCGCATTTAGAACATTTATCGGCCAAGCAACTCTCCTAGCCAAATGGATTGGCTATTCTGAGTTAAAGCCATAAATCCATAATCAGACCTCAAGCTCCGTATCACTCTAATACCAATTTGATGTCAAGCAATGAAATATTTACAAACTCACTAATAGAGGAGATAATCAAAATAACTCGCCCTCATTTTCATTCATTCGTAACAATTGTTTTATACAAAATGTGAGATTGTATTGGTATTTATAAGGCCCAAATACTTGGTGGGCAAGCTAAGTAAGATGTAAAAATTGATGTCATGGGCCTAATGACCTAAGTAATGACATCATTGGATCTAACTAACCTAATCTAAAACTAACGAAATATTTATTTATGTTACCAATAGTAAACAACTAAATAAAATACAATAAAAAAACACTTCTTCTCGATTTTCCTCCTCGTGCCATGTGTCAATCATATACATCAAAATATGATGTGAGCAAAAGCATTTAATCACAACAATGACATTTAGCAAATAAGAGGTTTCCTCTCTCCCATTGTAAAAGCCACTAAAGAGGGCACACCAAAGTCATTCCAAGGGTATATCACCCCATAGCCTGATACTAATAATTAAAAAAGGAAATTAAATAAAAGACACAAAAATAAAATAAACTTAACCGAGTATGCAGGGGAATTGTCCACGAAAGCTCCCGACGACAAGCAAGGGAGACTGATTAGAACTCCCAACAATAATTGGTGAACATAAACTCGGTCTTGATCTCCCACAATGACCACCGTCACACAAACTTCTCGAAGGGGGGCCAACAATGTCAGACGACGGCTTTAAGTCATACACGATGAAAAACCTCGAGGCCAAACATCTAGGGTATGCATTGTACTCAAGTGTTGTAGGTAGGGGTGTGCACGGTTCATTCGGTTCGATTTTGGCCGGGTTTTTTTAGCCGAACCGAAACCGGTTGAAGAACCGAATGGAACCGAAACCGGTTGAAGAACCGAACCGAACAGGATCGGTTTTTGACACGGCCGGTTCGATTTTCCCATCGATTTTTGACAGGGTCGGTTTTATACAGGGCCGGTTTGGTTTTTTCATTTATTTTAATAAAAAATATTTTTTTAATACCTAATATAAATATAAAATTAAAAAATATAATATAATATGCCAACACTAATATAAATATAATATGAAATATAAAATATAAAATTAAAAAATATAAAAATATAAAAATTAATTTGGTTCGGTTCGGTTCGGTTCAAAACCGATTTTTTATTCCAAAACCAAAAACCGAACCGACCCCTTCGATCTTATACCTGATCAAACCGAACCGACCCGACCCTTAAAAAAACCCAGCTCGAAATTGTGCAGTTCAATTCGGTTTTGTCAATTTGGTCGGGTTTTTTGCACACCCCTAGTTGTAGGTTGGGATTTAAGGTATCCCGGCATTCTAATGGCCCAACAAGACTCGTATGTCTCCGACAAGGTGCAGAGGGTGACGAAGAGTTTATCATGTCGAGGTTTTCAGATTGGAAAATTTGAAGATTTGATGGGCTTCGGGCAGGCGAAAGAGGGTTTTTCTCCCTATGACATTATTACAGATCAAAGGGGTAGTGTTTCCGGAAAAATTAAAAATAAAAATTGCTAGGAAACAAAACTTCATTAAGATGGAAACAGAATACAAAATTGGACAGCATGTCCGCTCAAAGAAAAGAGCACAAAAAGGCACATACATATACAGAGAGAGAGGCTCCCAAACAGCTAGGGATGTCGAAGCACCTACCACAAAATCTAGACAAAAAGGGATGGCCCAAAACCATTATAAGGTACATCTATCGACAAATGTCCCTATATTCCATTAGTGCCTTCCCGAAGATGCCCAAAATGACGCCGAGAATTCCTCAAATATCCAAGAATTCCTGCCTTTCCATAAGCCATCTTTATCCACTTTCCTCTCCTCAAATATCCAAGAATTTCTTTCCCGACAAATATGTCAATCAAAAGCCAACACCACACATTTCCAAATATCTTTTCTTCTTATTATGTTTCACAAAATCAATTAAGAAGATTTTCTTCCAGTCTCTGTATTTTATGTCCAGCATCACATTGGTTCCACATCTTTTAGCAGCTTAATCATACTATCACATATGCAACGATCTAGTGCACATTACCCTAACAAAATTTATTATCGTAACCTATAACAATCTAGCTATCTCGCTTTGTATCAATTATAAAAATATGTTTAAGTATAGGAGCACATGGTCCAAAGTCATCATAACTTTCACATTCCTAGGGTGCACTCCATTAACACCAAATTCTCTCATAACTTTCCTCTAAATGAATGAAGTGATTCTACAACTTAGGAGCACATGGTCCAAAGTCATCACTTCAGTTATGAAACATGACATTTCTTTGAATCACAAGTGTTCACCTTCCCATAAGCTACCATCCGAGCGGGAACACTTATAGTTTGGTAAGTATTCAGGCTGTCAATATAAACTTAAATTGTCCAAAGGAGCAAGGTAGTGCTTTGAGATATTTAAATAAAGATTTGAAAAAGCATGTTTTCACCATCAATGTCTATACTCTCATCCCTCATCCCTCAACCCAAGAGAGAGTTGAGGAGGAAGCAAATTGCTGAAATTCAATATCTTCAAGGTTCCTTTTAAAGGTAAAATTCCACAATGTAGTCATTAGATAAAGAGCAAATGGAAGCAATATGTTGGTTTTTGTTAGGTTAGAAGAAATTCGATATAGAAAAGGAAAAGAAATTTGTTTCTGATTGGTTCATCTTCTCTCCAAGCATCCTCCCAAAATTAGGGATGGCAATTTAACCCGACCCGTAGGAATCCCGCCAAGCCCCGACCCTGCCCGATCCTAATGGGGCGGGTTTTAAAACCCGATTAATGAATTATGAGCGGGTATGGGTTTTAAAAAAAAAAAATTTATTAAATGAGGCGGGTTAGGATTTAATTTAAATAAAACCGCCACGTTCCGCCTCACCTGCCCCGTTTAACTTATGCCTACATAAATACCTTTTATATATATATGTAAATTACAATTAAACCGTATATATATATATATATACACACACACACACACTGAAAAACCCCTTTATATGTATATTAATTTTGTAAAAGATTTATGTAGAAACATGGATTGACGATTGAGGGACTGTCTCATATATTGGAATACGAACCATTATAGACTTCTAAGACTATAATGTAATATTTTTAATTTTACTATTTTTATAATTAACCCAACCCGTAGGAGCCCCGACCCGCCCCGTTTATTAGGGTGGCTTAGGAGTTAATTTAAATAAAACCACCCCGCCACACCCCGTTTATTAAATGGGGTAGGTTAGGGTTTTTGAAAACTCGCCCCAAACCCGCTCCGTTGCCATCCCTACCCAAAATCTGATAAATTCTCCGTGTCACCCATTGAAGGAGATAGTTTAGGGCCTTTTTAAAATGTAGGCCCATGGGCTTGTCCCACTTTAGCCATATAGAGGTCCAACCCATTTTCATGCAACCTATAAATGCTTTTATTAACATACTGCCGTAAGCGATTCTTTTTCTCAAGGAAAATGACCGGACCATTTACCAAAAAGAGCATTGTTTGTCCACGTCAAGTTATCCACACCCAAACCCACAATCTATATTTAACTTTTAGAGACACTTTCCCAATTAACTTTACCAAAAATAATCCTCATTCTTTTCTAAACCAATTTATATGTTTTGTTAGTATAAAAAGAAATAACATATATAGAGCAAGTCTACATCCCACGGAAAGATCCTCTGCCACATTCATACATATTTAAAACAGTTTTTCCCATTTTAAATCTAGTATACTCAACCCAGTATATCTCAAACAAGAAGCATAAAGGACAGATTTCAGCTCAATCCATGAGCTGAAAGCCTTAATCTCTCTTAGCCTCACATAAATGGTGATAACAATCCATACACTCAAAGTGAAGATACATGTATGAGGCTGCTCTAGTATCCTGTTTAAATTGAGATTCCATGCCAAACCAGAAACAATATATTTATATTTATAGCTATCATGTTGACCATGGTACATCAGAAAAACTGAACTTCAACTTGTACATGACATGATCCAAAAACCCTCACAATTTTAGCATCAGTAATAAAATGGTTAAACAAGTAATCACTCTCAGCCTGTGAACAATGTAAATAGTAAAATGTCAAATCAGTAAAAAAAGAACGAAAGAGATATATAATATTTCAAAAGCTAGAAATTTAGGGTTTAGGGGCATACGCTGTTCGTGGAAGACGTATCAGAGATAGCATAGAATTGAAGAATTAAAAGACAAAAATGAGAAAGCTTGAAATGAAAATTGAAACCCTAACCTCGTGGTGTGTATGAGAGCGTAGGGTGCGTGGGGTCTAATGGTTAGAGAGAATTAATGGAAGAGATGAGGAATCTGATCTGCCGACAGTGGGTGGAGTGAAAAAGAATAAAAGTTGTAACACAGAATGCGTAATTATATTCTAAGTAATGATTTGGTCACTGGCGGCCGCTTATGTTTATGTACCGATCGATTTACTTTGTCGCGTTTCAGCTCTGACTTGAACGAATCTACTTGAACGTTATTTAGCATGTGTTCTGCTTTCGGATTCCAAAATAACATCCCATTTATAAATTTAAAAGAAAAAGAGCTATTTGTTTGTCAATAAATTTAGAATTTAGGTAAACCAATCCAACAGCCTAAACCGTTCAAATCCCTTATCCTCTCTATCTTCAAATTTGGATGCGCTTTGAAATTTTATAAAATAAATATATTTTTTTGACACTTTAGGATTAAAGAGTGAATGGACTCCCTTCACTTTATATATGGGTCCACGTTTTTACAATTTAAAGTTATTTTTCTTATTTTGTTTTTTTTACTCAAATTTTGAAATTAAATATTTTTTAAAATATAAGTTAGGTTTATACAAACGTTATATATTTGGAAAACTCTCGAGGAAATCTATCAAGAGAGATAAAGGAAGGACATTTGTAGAGAAATCAAATATAGAATAATGCAATTTATCAAACATGCCTTGAGTGCAATGTAGATGGTAAGAGACGCGAGATTTAATTAGTTCATCCAATCGATTTTACCTATGTTTGTGGGAAAATAGAGGGCAGATAGTCTTACTATAAAAAATACAAACTTGGAGTCGTATGAATGTTAGTTGAGAGTTCAAGTTATGGTTAAAAGGATTTTCAGATAACAGATTGTCAATATGCGCCTTCATCATAGTGGGGGTTTTATTTGTACAATTACAAACTCTTAATTAATTACTATTGTTTTATGATGCGATTTCTTCAAGGTTTCTTAAAGCTTATATCTTGTAATGTTGTTGAATTGTTATAGGATTGTATTTGTTGAAGGGTGTTTATCATTATCCAGATAAGTTTTAAGTGATATGGTTATAATAGGCGTTTATGAGTCGGTGGTCGATTGAATTCGGGTTATATATGGGAGTTTATGTCACGTGTTATCAAATTATAAAATCACCACAAGTGCACCACCTATTGTAATATAGCAAGTGTAAGTATGGGTCCATCCCACCGAGATTTGGTCAATTCATTCAAATTATCGACTTTTCAACTAGACAATATTGGTATAGAAATATGATGTAGAAATAAAAAAAAAATTATAGGCCCCTTTTTCTTTCGAATGTGTTTTAAGGATGTCAAAACCAACTTTCTTTTTGAAAAACCTTCTTCCAAATTTTAAACCGCACCAAGTATGTGAACCAATTTTAGTTAGTGTTCTAAAAGGCGGGTTTGGCTCCGCCTAGGCTTGCCTAGGCTTGATGCTTAGGAGAAACCACCCGTCTTAGCCTTTTACACCTTATTCTTGGTAAACGGCTTAAGGCGCACTTTTTTTAAAAATAAAAATACTCTAGTGAAACGATATCGCCTTTTAAATACTTTTTTAAAAAATCGGACCAGTATCTCATTTAAAACAATCAAAAGAGAAATGGCATCCCAAACCTCTCTGTCTCTCGTACCAAAAAACGTGCATTTTTTCTTCTTTTTTTTTTTATTTTTTTTCTTAGTATTTAAAAAAAAAAATATTTTAGTTTGCATGTATTCAGACATATTCTAAGGTATGTATTATTTTAGTATTTTTAATAGCCTTGTTATAGTTAAAAAGGTTAAAATATATTAAAAAGGGCCTCAACGTCTTTTCACGCCTAAAGCGCGCCTAATCTTCAACGGCTTAAGGCTTGGCCTCCACGCATCGGTTACGCACCGCGTTTTTTAGAACCTTGATTTTAGTTAAACACAATTTTATCTTGTTTAATCCTAAACATGCATCTAGGTGATTAAAGCAAGTAAAATAAATAAATTCACAAAGGTGATGCAGGATGTACGAGGAAACCACTAAAGGAAAAAATCTCGGACCGCCCAAGCCAGACAATCACTATGATATGGTATTACAAAGTGCAAACGATAGACTTACTCAACCACTCGATCCCCACAAGTCTTGACGCTCCTTTGATCCTTCAACCACTCTTCCACAGTGCCCATGCAAAAGTTCTTCTACGATGCTCGTCTACAACACACGCGTCTACGTATGTCTCGGTGTCCACCGATGCAGCTTGACACCGTTTACGATGTTGAACACGAACTTCTTTGCTTCTTCACGGCGAACCCCAATGTCCAAAGTGATGAACAAACTCCAACTGTGCTAATCAATATCTATATAGCATATGTGAATGAAAGCTCGGATCTTGAAACTCTAAGGATGTTTTTAGACTATAAAAATCTTAGAAAACTTGTGCAGAAAACGTACTATATGGAAACTAATTTTCTGGTTCTGCAACTTACGAAATTTTAAGAGAAACACGCCTTAAATAATAAACTTGAGTCGGTGCATCGTTCGAATGAAATCTGCATGTCGCTCGAACGAAATGTCCATGTCCCTGAAACGACATGTGCATCTCGCTTGAACGACATGCAATGTCATTTGAAACACTAAACACAAGAGTTTGTTATATACACAACTCTAAATTATTCTTATCTCAGAATAAACGAAGTTTACCATTTTAAAAATATTTTTTAATAAAAATAACATCCTAAAAATATTTTTCGAGTCTCGTAAACATTACGCATTCATACATAACCGATCTCAAAATGTAATGAAGACGTGAAACGTACACCAAAGTAATCTCAACATGATTTATCTTTAAAACTTGGCTGCAACGTCTTCAATAAACTTTATGTCATAGACTGTGTGGGATCTGTAATACCCCGTATTTTTATGCTATATTAATTTGGGAATTTATATAATTTAATGTGAATTAATTATTTAATATAAATCCGGAAATTTATTATGTTATAATTATTAACGCGATGAGAGTTAGTAATTATGGAAAATTTGTTGAATATTACTAATGAGCAAAGTAATATATAATATTGGTTATATTGAATGTCACGAGTGAATAAAATAACAATTTCAGAAATTTGAGTCGGGACGTGCTCGTGTCGCGTCGGGACTAAATATTGATAAATAAAAGCGAATATTTTATAAGTTGTTCGTATGGTCGCTTTGAGTACGCCAACGCGTCCGGAAGGGTCGAGATAGTCAGAAAAGTGTACCCGGAGGGCGTTTTTAGGCCTAATTAGTAACCCGGGAGGGCATTTTAGTCATTTTGCATTTTTGGGTAATTAAACCCACGAAAATTAATAACCTATATCAGCCATTTAGGTTAGTCATTTAGGGTCATAATACTCAAAACCCTAGAACGGCCATTGGAGAAGAGAGGAGAGAGCTCTCAAGGCATTCAAAGGCTCAAAACTCACCCGTTTGCACCGCCGCCACCACCAACGCGTAGATCGCGAGACGGGGAACGCAACCACACCGAATTCGACACCAAACCAGACTTCTGAAAATCCCAGGCAAGTGTTTATCTTGCTTATTTCGTTGATGCATCTTTCATATTAGTTTAGGAATGATTAAGAATGAATTATAGGGAAGAAAAACCCAATTTGAGATAGGAAAATTCATGTAGTTATGGTTTAAACAAAAATTCTGGAAACCCTTGCCATGTAGAGGATTTGCCCACGAAATTATGATGTTTATAAGAAGAAATTTTTTGGAAATACTTGTTAGAACCCTGTTTATGAGAATTATAGGGTTCTTGATAATTATATAAATTTTGGGGCCATTAATCCATGATTGGTGTTAGAAATCTACATGCTTTACGTTAGAAATACCTAGTATGATGATATAATGTTTGTGGTATGAATTTTGGGTCGATTGGGTATGAAAAATATGAAATTGGTGAAGGTTAGGAGATGAAAACAGTAACTGTAAATCTGCTGATTTCGCAGACCTACTTGATCGATCGATCGAGCCCAGACCTTCGATCGATCGAAGGCTCGATCGATCGAGACCCAGACCTCGATCGATCGACCCCTCCTGGCAGACTTCTATTTCCCTTTTTAAATGAGTTAAATTCAATTTATCGTGAAATATTTCTTGGACATCCGTAATAAAATGTTTTGGGAGATATGGAAGACCAGTAGGACATATGAATAATTTTGGGACTTTTAGTATGAGACGAGAATTGTATTTTTGGGATAATTACATAAGGGTCGATGAATTTATGTTTTAAAGAGAGAGACGCGTAAGAGAGTTACGTTGGAACATAAAAAGGACACATACTGAATTTTATACTTGGGAGGATAGAGTCCATAAGAGTTACGTAATAAGTTGGAAAAATTCTTCGAATTAAGGTTAGAGACGAACCCTGATACGCGATACTAATAATGTGAAAATAAGGATAAATGTCGTAACTATGAAAGTTGAGATATACCTAATATTGATATGGTAATATTAGTATAGTTATATAATTGTGTATGCATATACTATCTATGTGTGAAAAATATACCCACACTACTTGCTATCCCTGAGATTACCGCGCTGGGACGATCTTATCCTGTGTTGCCTTATGAGGGATATTAATTCGTACCCTATGAGATAGATATTCTTGGTACAGGCTATCGGAATGATAGTTCAGACGGTCCTAAGAGACGCGGGTATGTGCCATCCTCTTAGAGACTTGGAATCTATGCTTCGCCTCAATATTGTTTGTGTATATGTTAATACAATTCGAGAGTGATTCCGAATTTGTATTCCCCTTAATACGAGTGATACGGGGTTTGGATAGTAGAGTATGCCCGCACCATAGTTTTATTTGGGGTGCTGTTATAATATATATATATATTGTACGAGTAGTTAATATATATATGGAATTTTGAAATTTGGAACTGCCTACTGTGGTTTGGTGAGTAGGACATGGTTGATGACTCAAATTTTAAATACTTGTTTTGAGAAAGTATAATATGACACTGGAAAACTTTATTGGTTACTAAAGTTAAAATGAGAACTTTGATTACAAATTGAAATCTTACTTAGTAAACAATTGTGTTGTTCAGTTTTAAATCTTGCGAATAACCTAAGATAAACTTAATCGTTGGGGGAGATTAGTGTGATATATGATAGATAATCCGTTGGAAAGGTTAGTACGATAGGCGTGCACATTAGAAGAGAGGTGAGAATTTCTCAAGAGAGTGTCGCACTAATATGTTGTTGCATTGGCCTGTATCAATTTAAATACTTGATAAACTAATTTTTAAATCATATAAACTATCGGGCTCTGACCCGTTTCTATTTCTCTTTCTCTCTTGTATATATATGTATATATTACAGGTGCCCAGCCACATGGGCGTCTTGCTTAGGATCTCTTGGAAGGAACGTGCTGCAGCTTAGGTGGGAGTTGCAGGCCACTTGCTTAGACGATTTCATTTACTTGATTCCACATCTATCATTCTCAGTTATCGGGGCATGTGTCGCCCTTTCCACTATTTATCTGTTTTATTGGGACATTTGTATTTCAGTTATTTCTAGTACTGTTGCTATGGGATTTATTCAGTATGGATGTTTTACTTTAAGTCTTAAATGTTGGGATTTTGGATGTTGAATGTTTAACTCAATTGGATTTAATTCCAGGATATTTGTGATATGATTCTTACTTATTGGAAATGTTGTTAATAACTAAATAAATAATTTTTCTTTAAATAAAATTTGGAAAGTAATGTTATAAAAATGGTTTTGACACTTAGCTTAATTAATTAGGGTGTTAAATTGGAAATTTTTTTGTTCGACAGTGATGCTGAGAACGAACCAACTGTTCACCTTGAATTAATTTAATAAAGGAGTGATCGCCCGGTATTTAATTAGGCGGGGTGTCACAGGTGGTATCAGAGCATCAGGTTCTAGTGTCCATAGGATCTGTACGGCTTATTTCGCTTTCAGCTTAACGTTTAGGCTATAGAGCCCTATTTTTAGGATTGTTGTATTCATGTTTTTACGTTTACGTCTTCAGCTTTTTGAGATTTGATAATGACTGTAGACTAATAAACTTCTTCATGTTTCAGATGCCTCCGAGACGTGCACCGAAGGATAGGCGTGCCCAGACCGAGCAGCCAGCAGCTCCCGCACAAGGCACTATGAATGCTAATGAGGTAGCCGCCATTGTTGCTCAGGCGATGAATGCCGCGCTAGCGGTGGTTCAGCAGACTCCACCCCAGATTCAGGCAGTGGCGCCAGCACCAGAACAACTTCCATCTGCATGGGAGAGGGTTAGGGATGCTTTTCAGAAGGCGCATCCCCCTGAGTTCTCTGGTAGCTCCGATATTGTCACAGTCAGCCAATAGAAGAAAGACATCCAGTGGCATCTTCGTATGTATAATTGCACCGACGTGCAAAAGCAGTTGTTGGCTTCCTTTAATCTGATGGGAGCCGCTTTGCAGTGGTGGGAGTCCACTACCACCTTGGAGGAGAGGGACACGATCCCTATTCAGGCATTCTGGGAGCTATTTGACCGCAAGTACTTTCCACCCGCCGTGCAGACTAAGATGAGGCGGAAATTACTGAATTTGAAGCAGGAGAACTCTACCGTTGCTGAGTATGAGGAGGAGTTCACGAGACTTCTCACCATCGTGCCAGATGAGGCACCCACTGAGAGCAAGAAGATTTTGTTATTTGTGGACGGGTTAGCTTGGAGGATCCGTCAGCACCTTATAGGGAATTTATCCCTGAGTACTTTCACTGATGTACTCAATGCTGCGTTACTACATTGCCAGGATCACCGCTTTCATCTTCAGGGAAACAAGAGAGAAGGAGAGTCCAGCCAGCGGGGTAGGACCGGGGGTAATAGTGCTAGTGGGGCACCATCTCATGGACAGACTCGTCAGCACGAGAAGAGTTCCCATCAGGGGGACCCTGCTAAGCGATTCCGTTCAGGTGATTCTATGCAGGGATTTGGGGGTTATAGGCAGGGCCAGCCTAATCAGCAAGGCCAACACCGACAGCAGGGTCAACAGCATTGCCAACAGCGTGTTCATCAGGGCCAACAGGGCCAGTGGCGTGGTGGTAACGGCCAGCAGGGCCGTGGTCAGCAGGGTCAGAGAGGAGGCAAATTCAAAGGCCGATGTTTTGGGTGTGGTAAGCACGGCCATAGGCGCCAGGATTGTCCGAAAAGGGAGCGGGCCCCACAGCAGCAGGGTGCCCGTAATGAGCCATATAGACCACTTTTTCCAACTGCCCTCCCAGCTCCAGCCCAGGTGCCAGCCCTACCAGCCATTCCAGCAGCTCCAGTGCAGTAGGGGCAGTTACAGTATGGACGTGTCTATAACGTCCACCAGGCAGCAACTCCACAGGCACCACCCGCGATTGAGGGTATGTTTCCTATCCATGGTAATATGGGTCGGGTTTTGTTTGATACTGGGGCAATGCATTGTTTTATAGCTACGCATTTTGCGAAGGCCTTGGGGTTGTTAGCCACAGCAGAGAGCACAGTGACGTGTGTAGACTCACCACTGGGGAGTGGGTCGCTTATTTTCTTTATATGCCGGGGAGTGAGGGTAAAGATCGATAGCTTGGTATTACCCGCAGACATGTTAGTCTTAGATATGCATGAGCACGATGTGATTATCGGTATGGATTGGCTCGCAGCTTACAGAGCCATGATTGATTGTTTTGGTGGGAGCATTGTTTTTGCCATTCCGAGGCAAGAGATGTTTGTAGTGGCGATGCCTCGCCCAGAGGGAGGCTCGACCGCTCATTTATATTATATAGAGGAGGATACCTCTAAGGAGGTTGTGATTCCTTTAGACTCGATCCCAGTCGTTCGTGAGTATTTCGATGTATTCTAGGAGATATCGGGCCTACCCCCCAGTCGAGAGATAAACTTTGTCATAGACTTATTACCGGATACTAGACCGATAGCACGCGCTCCATACCGTATGGCTCTGGCAGAGATGCGAGAGTTACGAGATCAGATAGAGCAGCTGTTAGGACAGGGCTTCATTCGCAGGAGTACCTCACCTTGGGGCGCTCCAGTTTTGTTTGTGAAGAAGAGAGATGGTTCAATGAGGTTATGTGTGGACTACCGGGAGTTGAACAAGGTCACGATACGGAATAAGTATTCGTTGCTCGAATCGATGATCTGTTCGACCAGCTGAGGGGAGAAACTTTCTTTTCGAAGATAGATCTGAGGTCAGGGTACCATCAGCTACGTATTAGGGAGCAGGATGTTTCAAAGACTGTTTTATTAACGAGATATGGGTCCTATGAGTTCAGGGTGATGCCATTCGGACTCACAAATGCTCCAGCCGTTTTTATGGACTTAATGAACCGAGTATTCAGAGAATTCTTGGATCAGTTTGTCATCGTCTTCATAGATGACATTTTGATATATTGACACTCCGAGGAGGAGCATGCCGAGCACTTGAGGCAGGTTCTCCAGACTCTAAGAGAGCATCAGTTGTATGCTAAGTACGAGAAGTGCGGGTTCTGGTTGCGAGAAGTACAGTTCTTGGGCCATGTTGTTTCTGAGCAGGGGATTGCAGTTGACCCGAGTACAGTATCAGCGGTGAGGGAGTGGGGACAGCCCACGACACCGACGGAAGTGTATAGTTTCTTGGGATTAGCTGGATACTACAGGAGATTCATTCGGGGATTCTCCAAAATAACGGGTCCATTAACGAATCTGACTCGCAAAGGGGTACCATATGTTTGGGATGACGCTTGTTAGTTGGCTTTCGACGAGCTAAAAGACAAGCTTACCTCAGCACCAGTCCTTGCATTATCGAAGCCGGGTGTGGAGTACCTGGTTTACACCGATGCCTCTTTACGGGGACTTGGGGGAGTACTTCAGCAGGAGGAGAAGGCTATCGCTTTTGCCTCCCGCAAGCTTAAGCCGCATGAGAAGAATTACCCCACCCACGACCTGGAGTTAGTAGCGGTCGTCTTTGCATTGAGGATATGGAGACACTATTTATTGGGGGAGAAATTTCGTTTGTTCACAGACCACAAGTCATTGCAATACCTGTTCACTCAGCGAGAGCTGAATATGCGTCAGCGTAGATGGCTAGAGTTTGTGAAGGACTACCAGTTCGATATACAGTATCATCCGGGGAAGGCCAACGTAGTTGCTGATGCGTTGAGTCGTAGACCGGTAGACGAGGTAGTGGACGTCTGGAAAGCAAAGTGGAAGGAGTTGGGTCACCAGGACGCAGTAGCCCGTTCTTTCATATCCGTGATGTCAGTCACACCCGAGATTGTTACGAGGGTGATACAGACACAGACCACAGACCCGTTTTGCCAGGAGCAGATTGTACGACTCTTAGTCGAGGGTGCTGAGTCCTATTCTGTTAGTTCTGATGGGGGTTTGAGGTTTAATGGGAGGTTAGTGGTTCCAGAAGGGGCAGAATTACGTCATGTAGTGATGACCCAATCTCACGGGTCCCGATTTGTGGTGCATACTGGAGGGGATAAGATGTACCAGGATATGAGGAGACAATACTGGTGGAGTGGGATGAAGAAGGACATTGCTGAGTTCGTGTCCAAGTGTTCTACCTGCCAGCTGGTAAAGGTGGACCATCAGAAACCGTTAAGGTTGCTTCGGCCATTGGAAGTACTCGCGTGGAAGTGGGAGAGTATTTCCATGGATTTTATTACAGGGCTGCCTACATCACAGCGGGGCCACGACTCTATCTGGGTGATTGTAGACCGTTTGACCAAGGTGGCTCATTTTCTACCAGTGCGGACAGATTATACCACGGGTCAGTATGCTCAGTTGTTCATTGCTGAGATCGTCAGATTACACGGGGTGCCCCTGAATATTGTGTCAGATAGAGACAAGGTTTTCGTGTCGCGTTTTTGGGAAAACTTTCAGGAGGCTATGGGTACTGAGTTGAGGTTGAGTTCAGCTTATCACCCACAGACAGATGGACAGACAGAGCGTACTAATCAGATGTTGGAGGATATGCTACGCATGTGTGTTCTTAATTTTGGAGGAGGTTGGGAGCCACATCTTCCACTGGTAGAGTTTGCTTATAATAACTCTTATCAGTTCACGATTGGCATGGCTCCATTTGAGGCTTTGTATGACAGGCCTTGTCGTTCCCCAACTTATTGGTTCGAGGTGGGGGATAACAAGTTGCTAGTACTGGAGGTGATTCAGGAAACCTTCGCGAGGATTGAGATGATTAGGAGCCGCATTTGAGTAGCCCAGGACAGGCAGAAGAGCTACACCGATGCGAAACGGTTTTTCCGGGAGTTTAATGTGGGGGACCAAGTGTTACTGCGTGTATCTCCTATGAAAGGAGTGATGAGGTTCGGGAAGAAAGGGAAATTGGCTCCGAGGTATGTGGGACCATTTCCCATTATCGATAAGATTGGGCCGGTAGCATACAGATTGGGACTGCCAGAGCATTTACATCGCATTCACGATGTATTCCACATCTCGTCGTTGAGACGATATCTTCGGGATGATATGGCCCATACTCACATCGCGATAGATGAGATAGACTTACAGCCTGACAGCTCTTAAGAGGAGAGACCGGTGGCTATCCTAGACTTTAGTGAGAGGAGGTTAAGGTCAAAGATAGTTCCACTTGTACAGGTCCAGTGGGAGCACCATAATGTGGAGGAATTCACTTGGGAGCGCGAGGCAGATATGCGCGAGAGATATCCAGATTTGTTCTTACCAGGTATGCCTTATTTTCCGAATTTCGAACGAAATTCCATTAATGGGGGGGAAGTATGTAATCCCCCTTATTTTTATCCTATATTAATTTGGGGATTTATATAATTTTATGTGAATTAATTATTTAATATAAATCCGAAAATTTATTATGTTATAATTATTAACGCGATGAGAGTTAGTAATTATGGGAAATTTGTTGAATATTACTAATGAGCAAAGTAATATATAATTTTGGTTATATTGAATGTCACGAGTGAATAAAATGACAATTTCGGAAATTTGAGTCGGGACCTGCTCGTGTCGCGTCGGGACTAAATATTGATAAATAAAAGTGAATATTTTATAAGTTGTTCGTATGGTCGTTTCAAAAAAGTGTACCCGGGGGTTTGATTTGGGTCCCGGGGCGTTTTTATGCCTAATTAGTAACCCGGGAGGGCATTTTAGTCATTTTGCATTTTTGGGTAATTAAACCCACGAAAATTAATAGTCTATATCAGCCATTTAGGTTAGTCATGTAGGGTCAGAATACTCAAAACCCTAGAACGGCCATTGGAGAAGAGAGGAGAGAGCTCTCAAGGCATTCCAAGGGTCAAAACTCACCCGTTTGCACCGCCGCCGCCACCAACGCGTAGATTGCGAGACGGGGAACGCAACCACACCGAATTCAACACCAAACCAGACTTCTGAAAATCCCAGGCAAGTGTTTATCTTGCTTATTTCATTGATGCATCTTTCATATTAGTTTAGGAATGATTAAGAATGAATTATAGGGAAGAAAAACCCAATTTGAGATAGGAAAATTCATGTAGTTATGGTTTAAACAAAAATTCTGGAAACCCTTGCCATGTAGAGGATTTACCCACGAAATTATGATGTTTATATAGAAGAAATTTTCTGGAAATACTTGTTAGAACCCTGTTTATGAGAATTCTAGGGTTCTTGATAATTATATAAATTTTTGGGCCATTAATCCATGGTTGGTGTTAGAAATCTACATGTTTTACGTTAGAAATACCTAATACGATGATATAATGTTTGTGGTATGAATTTTGGGTCGATTAGGTATGAAAAATATGAAATTGGTGAAGGTTAGGAGATGAAAACCGTAACTGCAAATCTATAGATTTCGCAGACCTGCTTGATCGATCGATCGAGCCCAGAGATTCGATCGATCGAAGGCTCGATCGATCGAGACCCAGACCTCGATCGATCGACCCCTCCTGGCAGACTTCTATTTCCCTTTTTAAATGAGTTAAATTCAATTTATCGTGAAATAATTCTTGGACATCCTTAATAAAATGTTTTGGGAGATATGGAAGACCAGTAGGACATATGAATAATTTTGGGACTTTTAGTATGAGACGAGAATTGTATTTTTGGGATAATTACATAAGGGTCGATGAATTTATGTTTTAAAGAGAGAGACGCGTAAGAGAGTTACGTTGGAACATAAAAAGGACACCTACTGAATTTTATACTTTGGAGGATAGAGTCTATGAGAGTTACGTAATAAGTTGGAAAAATTCTTCGAATTAAGGTTAGAGACGAACCCTGATACACGATACTAGTAATTTGAAAACAAGGATAAATGTCGTAACTATGAAAGTTGAGATATACCTAATATTGATATGGTAATATTAGTATAGTTATATGATTGTGTATGCATATACTATCTATGTGTGAAAAACATACCCACGCTACTTGCTATCCCTGAGGTTATCGCGCTGGGACGATCTTATCCTGTGTTGCCTTATGGGGGATATTGATTCGTACCCTATGAGATAGATATTCTTGGTACAGGCTATCGGAATGATAGTTCAGACGGTCCTAAGAGACGCGGGTATGTGCCATCCTCTTAGAGACTTAGAATCTATGATTCGCCTCAATATTGTTTGCGTATGTGTTAATACAATTCGAGAGTGATTTCGAATTTGTATTCCCCTTAATACGAGTGATACGGGTTTTCGATAGTAGAGTATTCCCGCACCATAGTTTTATTTGGGGTGCTGTTATAATATATATATTGTACGAGTAGTTAATATATATATATGGAATTTTGAAATTTGGAACTGCCTACTGTGGTTTGGTGAGTAAGACATGGTTGATGACTCAAATTGTAAATACTTGTTTTGAGAAAGTATAATATGACACTGGAAAACTTTATTGGTTACTAAAGTTAAAATGAGAACTTTGATTACAAATTGAAATCTTACTTAGTAAACGATTGTGTTGTCCAGTTTTAAATCTTGCGAATAACCTAAGATAAACTTAATCGTTGGGGGAGATTAGTGTGATATATGATAGATAATCCGTTGGGAAGGTTAGTACGATAGGCGTGCACATTAGAAGAGAGGTGAGAATTTCTCAAGAGAGTGTCGCACTAATATGTTGTTGCATTTGTCTGTATCAATTTAAATACTTGTTAACGAATTTTTAAATCATATACACTATCGGGCTCTGACCCGTTTCTCTTTCTCTTTCTCTCTTGTATATATATGTATATATTACAGGTTCCCAGCCACAGGGGCGTCTTGCTTAGGATCTCTTGGAAGGAACGTGCTGCAGCTTAGGTGGGAGTTGCAGGCCACTTGCTTAGACGATTTCATTTACTTGATTCCACATCTATCATTCTCAGTTATCGGGGCATGTGTCTCCCTTTCCACTATTTATCTGTTTTATTGGGACATTTGTATTTCAGTTATTTCTAGTACTGTTGCTATGGGATTTATTTAGTATGGATGTTTTACTTTAAGTCTTAAATGTTGGGATTTTGGATGTTGAATGTTTAACTCAATTGGATTATGTTCCAGGATATTTGTGATATGATTCTTACTTATTGGAAATGTTGTTAATAACTAAATAAATAATTTTTCTTTAAATAAAATTTGGAAAGTAATGTTATAAAAATGGTTTTGACACTTAGCTTAATTAATTAGGGTGTTAAATTGGATTTTTTTGTTCGACAGTGATGCTGAGAATGAACCAACTGTTCACCTTGAATTAATTTAATAAAGGAGTGATCGCCCGGTATTTAATTGGGCGGGGTGTCACAGGATCGTGACGATAAAAAACTATCTATGACTCAAAAACAATGTTTTGTTCTGAAAATAAGTCAAATACTTACAATGGACTCAATTGGAAATTTTGTCCTTACAAATCTCCCCCTTTGACTATTCTGAAATAAAACCCAAACAGTGAAATACCTTTTTCAAATTTGAAATCGCACCAAGTATGTGAACCAATTTTAGTTAAGCCCAATTTTATCTTGTTTAATCCTAAACATGCATCTAAGTGATTAAAGCAAGTAAAATAAATAATCACAAAGGCGACGCAGGATGTTCGAGGAAACCACTAAGGAAAAAAACCTCGGACAACCCAAGCCAAACAATCACTATGATATGGTATTAAAAAGTACAAACGATAGACTTACTCAACGACTCGATCCCCCACAAGTCTTGATGCTCCTCTGATCTTTCGACCACTCATACACAGTTCCCACACAGAAGTCCTTCTATGATGATCGTCCATAACACACGCATCCACGTATGTCTCGGTATCCACTGATGCAGTTTGGCAACGTTTACAATGTTGAACACGAACTCCTTCGCTTCTTCACCCCAAAACCCAACGTTCAAAGTGATGAATAAACTCCAACGGTGCAAACCAAGATCTATACAACATTTGTGAATGAAAGCTCAGATCTTGAAACTTTAAGGATGTTTTTAGACTATGAAAACCTCAGAAAACTTGTGCAGAAAACATACTGTATGGAAATTGATTTTCTTGTTCTGCAACTGATTAGGCATAAATTCTTCACATTTATCCCCTTAATTTCGGTATTTTTATGATCCTGTGCGGTGTAAATAGCTTGGATTTATCTCATATCTATGATACTAACCCTTTTTGTCAAGTATTTCATATTTTGTGTATCTCTTATGTGTTTTACAGATATTTCATGCAAGAAAGATGGAAAAGAGAACTCAAAATAGTGAAAGAAACCAAGAATCGGGGAGTTAAAGGGCATTTTTGTAATTTTACAACCTTAATCTGGAGGTGGGGACACTTGGAAAGTTGAAGATCTTTCAATTACAAGAACACTGGAAAAAATGGCACCTCAATCCGAGTTACGGTGAAAAAGTTATGCCCATTTGAAGTTGAGAAGAAATCCAAGAAAAAAGCTGTCAGACCCGAACCGAACCGAAGCTGAGAAAAAAGAACCGGTCCGCCCATTTGCCACGCACCAGATCCATTACAAAATTAGTCACGCTCCAGATCCGTTACAAAATTAGTCACGCTTTCCAAGTGTGACAAATTGGCAGATACGAGATTTTTATTTTGTGCTTATCTTTTAGACAAAAGAGTTTTATGTTTTGGGGACTCTTCTAAACGGCCTCTACCCTATATATTTAGTCATTAGGACTCTTTTTATTCAGATTTCATTGATGTAAAAGCTCCATAACAAGTAGGAACATCTAGGAGAAAGATTCACATATTTTGCACCATTAATTCAAGAGCTTTTCGAGTTTTTCTTCAATCTTTAATTTCTTCTTACATGTTCTTATTCTTCAATCGTGGTAACTTTAATTTCCAGCACTTTTATTATTATTCACCATGTTAGGCTAGGTTTTTAAAGGTTGGGATGCATGAACCCAGCCTGATGTGTTAGTGCATGCATATAAAATTAATCCGCTGAATTTAGTGATTGATTATGACCGTATTGCGTAGTTACACAACAATTGTAGATCTTTATATCTCGTTTGCCTCTGGGTACTCGTGATGATTTAGAGTGCAATTCGAGTGCTACTATCGCGATACTGATTTACTCATCCTCAAATTAAGTATGACGCGGGCTTGAACCTCGTATACGTAATGCTTGGGAGTACTAAATTCTGGGTCAAATTAATTAGTTAAATTTACGATTAGTTTTATACCATCAATACACTAGGGTTGGGGGATTGTGTCTCTACCTTAATTTTTCCAATTAGTTTTAGTTAACTTCTTTATTTTTCCCTTTTTCCTTTCTCACTCAATCATCATCTTTTACACTTTATTTTTTGAAATAATAAATCAATTAAAATCTATCAAACATTCCCTGTGGATTCGATACCCAGACTCGCCACTATACTCCGCAAGAGTGTAGTTAAAGTTTAGTTTTTTTTTTTTGTATTATGGTTGGAAGCCGACAACAACGACTAGCGTATTTACACGGACGCTCGATTTTCAACACGATCAACAACTTACGAAATTATAAGAGAAACATGCCTTAAATAATAAACTTGAGTCGACACATCGTTCGAACGAAATTTGCATGTCATTCGAACGAAATGTCCATGTCGCTCGAACGACACGTGCATCTCGCTTGAACGACCTGCAATGTCGTCTGAACCACTAAACATAAGAGTTTGTTATATACACAACTCTAAGTGATCCTTATCTCAGAATAAATGAAGTTTAACATTTTAAAAACATTTTTTGAGTCCCATAAACATTACACATTATACCTAAGCGATCTCAGAATGCAATGAAGACGTGAAACGTGCACCAAATTAATCTCGGCATAGTTTATCTTTGAAGCTTGGCCGCAACGCCTTCAATAAACTTCATATCATAGACTGTGTGCGATCTTGACGATAAAAAAATTATTTATGACTCAAAAATAATGTTTTGTTTCGGGAATAAGTCAAATGGTTACAATGGACTCAATTGGAAATTTTGTCCTTACAAAAAAATAATAATAATAAATAAGTCACACAAAGTATGTAACAAATTTGGGATGGATTACTAGGATTTCGTATTCGTTTAGCGTTTTTACTAGCTTATAACTCAATATTATTCCAACTCTTGTTGCGTACATTTCGGAATATGAAAATATGAAAGTTCAAATAAAATATGTTTATATCTCTTTTTAGATGTCAAAAATTTATATTCCTTTAAAATATCACTCTTAAACATTAAATGTCAAACATAAGTATAGACTATTAAACAATTTAACATGAGTATAATGCATCAAACGTAAGTACATAAAATCAAATAAGGTAAATAAACAATAGTTCCAAAGGTTTAAAATATCACTCTTGTGACTATTTTAATTAGGATTGGGTTTCGGTCGGTTTGGTCGGTAAATGGAGCATACAAATACCAAATCAACTTTTAAATCATCAAACCAAAACTACTAGATTTACCAACCGGTAACAAACTGCGCAATACATCAGTAATATCAATTTTTTTGCGGTAAAATCGGTTTTTCAGAAAATACAGTAATTTCAATAAATTTCTCTTTATGATATTTTTAGTAGTACTCGGTATATAATGGTATTTTCTGTACCACTTTTCTAAACCTACAAACTCATTAATAAAACCTACAAAAATTAAAAAATAAAAGTAATTCAAATTTTTTAAATTTATGAAGCAAATGATAACAAATGTATATAAAGGAAGTTCACAAAGAATAATCATTTTTGCAAGCACATTGCAACATAATCACAGTTGCATCATTAATATTGTTTTCATCCCTCATTGATATCTATGGATTAACAATACCAAAATAGCAAACATAAGTCACCGGTCAAATGCAATACACTGGTATGATTTACCAGAATAGCGAACATCAAATGCATTACACCGTGTGCTAATCAACCAAAATATTAGGAATAATAAAGTAATATCATAAAGTCAGAAACATTGTACTACGTGTTCTCGATAAATGAAATAATATGATTCATTTGATTTAGATTGAAGAACATGTGTAGGAATGTGAGATTGAAAGGGGATAGAGGGAGAGGGATAAAGCTCTTACCAGGTGCAGGTGAGAGAGAGAGAGATGTCGGCATAAAGATCGTAAACATTAGGGTTGATAGAGGAGTTTATTGCATTTTATATAAGTTAAAATGTATGGCTTAAATTGAGTCTAATAAATCAAAGGCTCTCATTTAATATGATAAAAATAATAAGTGTAAAGTTAAGAGCTTAAGAGTGTGGTTGTGTTTGGCTTTAGCCATGGTATTCTTGTTTTATTTAATATGATAAGTTCGACAACATCATCTTGGTAATTTCGGTTTTTCATTTTAGTAAGGTACAGTCAGTAAATCGGTTATTAAAATGTTAAAACCAAAACCAACCACAAAAAATTCGGTAATTTCAGTTTCGATAGTTTCAGTTTCGATAAATAAAAAGTGTATACCATTACCACTTTTTTTCGGTAAGAAACGGTACAGTATGAATTTTTACCATACCATGAAAACCATTACTTTTAATGAATAACAAATTATTTAAGATATTTTTAGAATAAGTAGAAAATTTAAGCGAATTAAACTAATTAAAACATACACTAAGTAATCACGGTAAATTTCACGTAGTCCTAGCAATTAAATTAAGCTTGCATCATAATTAAAACATAAAAATTGCAAGATAAAATAATAATTATCATTAAAAATTAACTTATAAAATTGGATTCCCAATATTTGAATGCCAATACAAAAGTTCCTCCCAAATTTACACAAAAATTAACTCACAAACACTCAAAAATAAAACATAAGGTATAATATTTTTGGTGCTCCTAAAAATTTAACTCTCCAAACTTTTCTTCTCTCTAAAAATTGAGTTGTGGTGTGTCCCCCCCCCCCCCCCCCCCCCCCCCAAATCCTCAATCAAAATGTTTATATTTATAGATGAAGAGTTACTATGGCAAGGAAAAATGAATTTCTTTTTAGTTCGAAACATGACTGAAATCATGGACAAAAGCATAAAGGGAGAAAGAATGGCTGGTGGAAAAAGTTGAGTTAGAGTGGAAAGAAGTTGATGGATGCAAAGTGTTTTTCTGTTTTTATAACCTTTGCACTTCTGTCATTATTCACATCATATTTTTCAAACTGACTTTACACCTACAAAACTTCATATTTTCAAATTTTCCCTAAGTAGAAAGTTGTGAGTCTTGTAAAGACCTTTTCAAAAAGTTATGACAACACCTCAAGGGATACTCGAGCTAATTTATAAAAATTATTTAGTACAAGTGTGTCAACCGTGTCGCGACATATAATAACACATTTTACGTATCAACTCCATTGTTGTCTGAACTCCTGAGGTGCCTATAAAAATGTAAAATAAAAATAATTAATTCAAATTTAGGTTCAGAAAAGTGTAAAAAACTACATAATTACTCTTATTTATATTTTAGCCCCTGAAATTCATATATCACTCTTTTTAACTCGGAATTCAACAAAATTTCAGGGAGAACTTCATATTGACTATATAAACATTTAAAATTTATTTTTAGGAATATAAAGTTTTTGAAATTACGATTTTATCTCCCAAAGTTGCTAAAATTGCATTATTAACTCAAATTATTTTCAAACTTGTATTTTTCTTCTAAATAGCAAAAACAACTCTAAAAACTCATTATTTATAATAAAACGGACCTAACGATGCCTAAATTTATGTATATATAATATAAAATTATGCACTCATAAAATACCCCCAAACTTAAACTTTGTTAGTACTCAAGCAAAGCTAAAAAAAATAAAACCTAACTCACTTTCGTATAAATCATTTTTGTACTTAACATATGCAATAAGTTGTTAAACCCCTAGGTTACCCTAGTGGACAAGTTTTGTCTCGTGAGGATTTGCAGTGAATATACTCACAAAATTTAAAATCTTAACTCAATTTGCAAATGACACAAAAGTAATATAATCAAGTCTTAAATGCAAATTTCATAAATATAAAAAAAATTCACTCTCAATCTCAACTTATTGTGCATGTGTGCATATCCAATATAGCTGTTTATTTCAAAATATTTGATCGTTAAGTTTCTTATCTAAAAGTTTGTTTTTTATTCAAATTCTCACGGAATGCACTTACAATCGAACACTCGGATAAGGTTAATTTTATCTCGATATATGTGAATAAAAGAGTAAATTTCATGCACAATTTCACATATACATAATGAAAAATGGACTATTTGTAGCGGATGAATATGATCTCGAGAGCGAATAATCGATTACTTTTCGAAAACTTTCAATCACACCATATATCCTATTCATCTTCTCTCCACACGAGGACTAACTTCACTTGTGATCAATTAAGACTTTTTTTGGTTGTATTGTAGGCTCAGGTTTTAGTTAGAAAGAATGGATTTTGTAGTTTCAAAATTTTATGAGAATATAGAGGTTTTTCGATATTTTGACTTTTTAAGCACTTTTTCTAACCTCCATTTTCTTTTCTTTTTCTTTTTCGACTCGCATACTCCTTTTCTCTTTTTCATTTCATTTTCTCATTCTTTCTTTCTTCCCTTTTTTCTTCTTCTTTCTTTTCACACATTATTCTTACAAACATTCTTCTTTTGGCATTTTTTTACCATAACTTTACCTTAATATTCTCAGAAAATGGGTATAGATTTTTGAATTTTAAATTAAATAATTATTTTTCTTTTTGGCATAAATGGGCTTGCAACGGAATAGTGTAAAAATGACGATTTTTAGGCTTATTTTTTGGGCTTTCAAAACTATGGCCTAATCTAATTTCTCAATTTTCGTTTAGTTAATTTGTGTCTCAAGTCAACTTACTAGGACATATAGTACTTAAGATTCACATTTTAACTTTTTTTTTAGTAATCGAACAAAATAAAGAATTTGACATCATCGAAGAATTAATCTCTGAAGAAAAGTTTGCGTTATTTTAACTCGAATTTATTTAAATATCTCAAAAATGATGAATGGCACAATTTTTCATCGGGTTAAAAATTTCCGCATTTATTCATTAAGCATATTAACGTTCGCCCCAACATTTATTTTCAATCATATTATATGGCTAAGTCTAAAAAATTTATAAGTTGAGAGATTTGTGAATTAATTCTATATTAGGAAATCATTTCAAAACTCAATTATATTGAAAATCTTTTTGAATTTTTAAAATTTTGAATTTTTTATATGGAGAAAATGACCTCTATATTCCCAAATCTAATTTCTATATTGTCCTCAATGTAAAAGTCAAATTGAAAAGTTGAGAAGTTATTATTATTATATATATATATATATATATATATATATATATATATATATATATAGAGGCAGGCTCCTGTGCACACTAAGTTTGCACACTAACTTTGCACATTACCTTTTAAAAGTGTGCAAACTTAGTGCTGGCGCACACCAATTTTTTTATGTGATATTTTAACTTTTCAACGGACTCACATAAAAAAAATTAGCTCAAAATAACTTTTTTTGCTATTTTTAAAAAATCGGTCAAACTTTCGCAGTTTTTAAAGGGCTTAAAAACTGCGAAAGTTTGACCGATTTTTTAAAAATAGCAAAAAAAGTTATTTTGAGCTGATTTTTTTTATATGGGTTCCTTGAAATGTTTAAATATCACACAAAAAAAATCAACTCAAAAATATTTTTTTTACCACTTTTAAAAGGTAATGTGCAAAGTTAGTGTGCAAACTTAGTGTGCACAGGAGCCTGCCTCTCTCTCTATATATATATATATATTACCACAATGAGAGAATTTCTCCAATACACATTTCCCGAATAAAACACAAAAATAAAAACAAAACTATGATACAATAGCAATGACCGAATTTCATGTTTTACTCGTGGTATGTAGGGTTGTGGAGGAGAATGTCCTCCACTTCTTGATGTCATAATTCCATATATGGCTTCAACCTTTGACAACTGACTTTGAAAATTTAACCATTTTAAAAATTCTCTATCTCAACCGCTCCATGCTGGTAAACTATCCTAATGACAAAGAGACCGGGCCACCTAGACCTCAACTTATCGAAAAAGAGATATAACCTGGAGTTATATAAGATAACTTTTTTTCTAGGTTCAAATAACTTCCTTTGGATGGACTTGTTATGGATCATTTTTATTTTCTCTTTGTGCAATTTTATATTCTCGTATGCATCATTCCTAATCTCTTCCAACTGACTGCGTTGGAGTTTTCGGACCTTTCCCGTAGCAAGTAAGTCAGAATTGAAGGTCTTAATAGCCCAATAAGCCTTGTGCTCTAACTCTACCGGAAGATGACAGGCTTTCTATAGATAAGCCTATACGGGGACATACCAAGTGGTGTTTTGTAGGCAGTGCGATAAGCTCACATTGCATCTAATAACCGTAAGGACCAAACCTTTCAATTCGAATTCATCGTTTTCTCGATGATTTGCTTGATTTACCTATTGAAAACTTCAACTTGATCACTGATTTGAGGGTGATAAGAATATCCTACTTTCTGAGTGACTCGGTACTTTTTCATGAGACTGTCAAAGGACCTATTACAAAAATGGGTTCCCTGATCACTAATGATGGATCGAGGCATACTGAAACGGAATAAAATGTTTTCTCGAATGAATTTAACTACCACGTGACGGTCATTCATCCTACTCGGTATAACTTCTACCCACTTAGACACATAATCAACCACCAAAATGATGTAAAGATTACCATAGGAGTTCGGGAATGGACCCATGAAATTGATGCTCCAACAATCAAAGGCCTCGATAATCAAATTAGGATTTAAGGGCATCATGTTCCTACATGTGATCTTTACTAACATTTGGCATTAGTCACAACTCCTACTATAATCATTCGAGTCGCGAAAAATGGTGGCCAATAGAATTCACAATGTAAAATCTGTGTAACAGTTTTCTTGGTGCCGAAATGACCTCCATATGCTTGGTCATGGCAGAAAGAGATTATTCTTTGAATATCATGATTGGGGACGCACTTCCGAATGATTTGATCGTAACAATACTTGAAGAGGTATGGGTCACCCCAAAATAAATATTTGGCTTTCTTTGGAATTATCTTGTTTAGACCAATATTGTGGTATCTCACTCGTTACAAGATAATTCACAATATCAATAAACCATGAAAGCTGGGAGACAAACATCATTTGCTCTTTGGGGAAGGACTTATTGAGTGGCAAAAAGTTACCAGATGATTCAATGGTTAACCTAGACAAGTGATCCGCCACTGTATTCTCACATCTTTTCTTATCTCGAATTTCAAAATCAAACTCTTGCAGTAATAGAATCTACCCGATGAGTTAGGCCTTAACATCCTTATTGGATAAAAGGTATCGCATGATCGAGTGATCGATGAAAATGACAACATTGTATCCCATAAAGTAAGACCTAAACTTCTTTAGCGCGAAGACAATAATGAGGAACTCCTTTTCGATCGTGGAATAATTCAGTTATGAATTATTAAGAATCCTACTGGAGTAGTATGTGATGTGAGGAATTTTCTCGTCACGCTGACCAAGAACCACATCTATGGCATAATTGGAAGCATCACACATGATCTTAAGGGGCTGACTCCAGTAAGGATGTCGCATAATGGATGCAGAGATCAATACATTATTTAGCCTTTTAAAGGTTTAAAGGCAATCGTCGAAGAAATCAAAGGGCGTGTCCTTAGTAAGAAGATTGCACAAAGGTCGAGATATTTTGCTAAAATCCTTAATAAATCTCTAGTAGAAATCGGTGTGTCCTAAGAATGATCGAACTTAATTCACGATTTTCAGGGGTGGGAGATTAGCAATAAGATTTATTTTAGCTTTATAAACCTAGATACCCTTTTCAGAAATGATGTAACCTAGTACTATGACTTATTTTACCATGAAATTATACTTTTCCCAATTAAGCACGAGGTTATTTTCCTTACACCCCTTCAAAATAAAGGTGAGTTGGTGAAGGCACTCATCAAAACTAGTCCCAAACACTAAAAAATTATCCATAAAGACTTTAAGAAACCATTCCACCAAATGCAAAAAGATACTCATCATGCATCGCTAGAAGGTAGTGGGTGCATTGCATAGCCCAAAGGTTATGCGCCGATAAGCAAAAGTACCAAATGGACAAGTGAATGTGGTTTTATCTTGATCCTCAGGAGTAATGGAAATTTGATTATGGCTGAATAACCATCAAGAAAATAGTAATAGGGATGTACGACTAATCTCTTAATCATTTGGTCTATGAAAGGAATAAGAAAGTGATCCTTCCTTTTAATGACGTTCAACTTCCTATAATTGGTACACACGCGCAAACTTGTTTGAATCCTAGTGGGTACTAACTCATGTTCATCATTCTTTACCACTGTAACACCAAATTTATTTAGAATAACTTTAACAGGGCTAACCTATTGGCTATTAGAGATGGGGTAAATAATACCCTCATCGAGCAATTTGAGCACCTCGGTTCGGATGACCTCTTACGTATCAGAATTAAGTCTACGCTATGCTTCACGGTTTTTTTTAGCATTTTTCTATGTGTATCATGTGCATGCACACCAACGGACTTATCCCCTTAATGTCGATAATGGTCCGTAGAATGGATTCTTTGTGTTCCTTGAGAACACGCAACAACTTACTTTCTTGTTCTTTATTCAAGTCAGACACGATGATAACAGACACGATGATAACAGACAAGGTGTCAGAAGGTCCTATGAACCTATATTCGAGCGTTTCGAGCAGTAGCTTCAATTCAAGTTAGGGAGCTTTCTCAATCGAGGGATGAATAGATGATTTGGAGAGATAGAGTGGCTCAAGCTTAGATTTCCAACCTCCCACTTCCATGACAAGGGCGGAGTCGAGGATTGGAATGACTGATTTAATTGAGTTTTTTTATATCAAATTCGGATCCAAAAAGGTGAGGCATGCCACTAAAGGGTCGTCATTATGAGTTTGCTCGAAAGTCTTTTAGAGACTGCTATCAATTGTCGATGTCCATGAATTCATCACCAGCGGGTCGTTATTTAGCCAAATTGAGCACGTTAATGTCCATAGTCATGTTCCCAAATGATAGGTTCAATTGGACGCTACGACACCTAATGACAACATCAGACGTGGAGAGGAAGGGACGACCCATAATAATCAGAATTTGTGCAATAGGATTATGCAAGTGTTGGGTATCTAAAACCACAAAATCGACGAGAAAGATAAAGTCGCCCACTTTAATTAAGGCATCCTCAATGGCACATCTCAGAATTTTAATAGAATGGTTGGCTAAGTATAGGATGATCCTGGTCGGACTTAACTCCCCCAAACCCACTTTCTCAAACACGGTGTACGACAGAAGGTTTACACCAGCTTCTAAATCTAGAAGGGATTTCTCAATCATGTACTCCCCTATCTTGATAGATCGTTGGATTCCTAGGATCCTTATACTTGATGGGAGTGTTATAGGAAATGATCGAGCTTGCTTGCTTGCTTGGTGAGAAAATCTTTCATGGGAACATTGGTGTTTATCTTTAAGGTACAATGGTCCTTTGGAAATTTGGCATAAGATGGGACTTGTTGTATTGCATCAAGCAGTGGGATATCGATTTGTACTTGCTTGAATACGTCTAACAGCTTATCAATAATTTTAGTTTAACAATCTCATCGGTGAGTTATTATAATTTAATCATTCCACAAATTTCTTCGAATTCTCGCACATGAAGGTAGGGGTCCTTTTTTCGTACTCCGAAAGATGGACAACAATTGAATTATTCCCGACTTGAATTCAAGGTTGTTCGCGTTATGTGGGGGAAAATGTATGCACGAGGGTTGACTTAATCTATTGGGATATAACTAATCTTTAAGGGCACGAATTGCTGACCCGTCTCCCATCTCGACAAATATCAAAATTCTACCTACGGAAGTATCGAGAATGCTAGACTCAACACTAGAATAACGACTGGTAGGATCTCGAAACCAACTTCGCTACACCATGCTCACTTGTTTTTTTTATTTATTTTTTCTTATTGTTTTTACATTTAATATTTTTTTAATTAATTTTTTATAAGGAAAACCAAGGCAAGTACTTTGACTCAAAATCGCATAATTCTTAAACTAATACAAAGCAATTAGAATT
This sequence comes from Sambucus nigra, assembly GCA_949130495.1. Lineage (NCBI taxonomy): Eukaryota > Viridiplantae > Streptophyta > Magnoliopsida > Dipsacales > Adoxaceae > Sambucus > Sambucus nigra. Next base: position 476,074,250 of record OX422210.1, read on the forward strand.
ATCTAATTTAGGTGAGGGAAATTTTAATTATAAAATCTAGTTTTTCCGAAATTACTCAATGGCAACGGAGGTCTCCCAATTAATCTTCCCGATTGGATAGCTTCGACTATTTTACAAGAAATAATTTTAAAGACGATCAACTACGGTTTTCACCTCAAATCCTAATTTTACGTCTAGGTAGGTGGGCGGTTCGAAGATTCATTAAAACAATAAAACTAAACAAGGTAAAACGGAACCGATTTGACAAGTCCATGTTGGAGTAGCTTTTAATTCTAGTCTTGTTAAGATTTTTTCTATGAGTTATATGATACCCTAGGGCCAATATCTAATTAATTTTATATTAAAACTGATGGTTTGAGTTATGCAAATGCTTGGGTAGTTTAGTGATTTTCAGGTCAAGGAATGATGATGAAATCCACCCCTTATCTTGCAATTGGATTTTTGTCCTTAAGTCAAATTTATGCAACGTGCTTACGGAAATATGCAAAAACAAATGCACGTTAGGAGACAACAAAACGTACCTCTTATGTGGACTTTTTACGGTCACTTGTTTAAGCCAAGCCGAAATTTTATTTGACGTTGATTGGAGGGAAACATTGCCCACGTTTCAATCATCTCCGAGAGTACTTTTTGCGTGTGGCAAGATTGCACAAGTATCTTTAGTGCTCTCATACGGTTGCTTGCTTTTTCTGGATTTTTCTTTTCTTTTTCGTTTTTTGCTTTTTCTTCTTTTTATTTTTTTAATGAATATGCTACTGAAAAAGAACACAAAATCAAGTACACCTAGCATAAAGTTCGACATAGAAAATAAAAAATAAAAATAACAGGACACATGCATTAGCGATGTAGTTTAACACGAAAAAACAAATAATAATATGAAAAGCACACCATGAAACAACTTTATATATATATATTTTGACAATAAATTTTTTTATATGCTACTCGAATTTAAAAAAATGAATTTTAAGATTTTTTTTATAAAAATAATAATTTTTTTTAGGGACTAACTATGGAAAATATAAAATCTGAAATTATTAATTTTTCAAATTTTTTATGTTTTTTTATTTTATTTTATAACAAAACTAGTGACAAAACTACTACTTACTAAGAATAAGCTTAAATCTGTTTTTTTTTTAAATAATCCCCAAAAAAATAATATTCTGAAATTATAAGAAAGGTAAAAACTATATATTTTTTATTTCCGATTTTGTAATTTTTATGTGTTTTTATGAGCTTTATTGTACACAAAGTAAAACTAGTGTGAAAGTCAATAACTTTAAAATTGACACAAATCCCCGACAACGGCGTCAAAAACTTGTTGTCAAATTATAAAATTATCACAAGTGTACAGGCTATTGTAATATAGCAAGTAGAAGTACGGGTCAATCCCATGAAAATTTGGTGAATTCGTCCAAATTATCGATTTTCCAACTAGAAAATATTGGTGTAGAAATGTGATGTAGATGTAAAAAATTAAAAATAAATAATAAATGAGTGACAAAAAGAATGTAACAAATATGAGATAGATTATTAGGATTTCACATCTGTTTACCATTGTTACTAGTTTATAATTAACTAGACTAACTCGCAATTTCCTTTTATAACTCAAAATTATACCAACGCTTTTCGCGTAAATTTTGGAATATGAAAATGTGAAAGCTCAAATAAAATATTTATATCCGTTTTTACATGCCAAAAATTTATTTTCCCTTAAAAATATCACTCATAAGCATTAAATATCAAACATAAGAATGGATTATCAAACAACTTAACATAAGTATAATCCATCAAACGTAAGTACATAAAATCAAAGAATGTAAATAAAATAATTAGTTCCAAAGGTTTAAAATATAACCCTTGTGACTATTTTAATGAATAACGAATTATTTGAAATATTTTTAGAATAAGTAGGGAATTTAAGCAAATTAAATTAATTAAAACATACACTAAGTAATCATGGTAAATTTCACGTAATCCTGGCAATTAAATTACGATAGCATCATAATTAAAATATAAAAAGCTGCAAGATGAAATAATAATTCTCATTAATTATCAACTTACAAAATTGGAGTCCCAATATTTGAATGCCAATACAAAAGTTCCTCCCAAATTTACACAAAAAATAACTCACAAATACTAAAAAATAAAACACAAAATATAATATTTTTTGTGCTCCTAAAAATTTAACTCTCCAAACCTTTCTTCTTTCTAAAATTTGAGTTGTGGTTAATATTTATTGGTGAAGAGTTGCTATGGTAAGGAAATTGGTGAAATATAAAAAATGGTTTAACAATAAAAATAAGAAAAATAAAATTCCTTTTAGCTTGAAACATGGCTTGAATCATGGGCAAAAGCATAAAGGGAGAAGGAATGGCTAGTGGGAAAAGTAGAGTTGGAGTGGAAAGAAGCTAATGGATGCGTGGTATGTTTTTTTTGCATTTTCGTCACTATTCACATCATATTTTTCAAACTGATTTTCTACCTTCAAAACTTCATATTTTCAAATTCAGTCGGACTAGAAAGTTGTGAGTCTTTTAAAGACCTTTTCGAAGAGTTATGATACGACTTCAACAGATACTCGAGCGAATTTATAAAAATCATTTAGTACAACTGCGTCAACCGTATCGCGTCATATCCTAACAAATTTTGCATATCAACTCCTTTGTTGTCTGAACTTTTGAGGTGGTTGTAAAAATGAAAAAAAAAATAATTATTTCAAATTTGGGATCATAAAAGTGTTGAAAATTACACAATCACATTTATTTATATTTTAACCCCCTAAATTCATATATCACTCTTTTTAACTCGAAATTCAACTAAATTTTAGGGAGAACTTTATATTTCCCATATAAAAATTTAAAATTTATTTTTAGGACCATAAATTTTTAAAATTATGCTTTTATCCCTAAGATTGCTAAAATTGCATTATTAACTCGAATTATTTTTAAACATGCATTTTTCTTCTGGATAACAATAACTGACTCTAAAAGCTCATTATTGATGATATAACGGGCCTAACAAGGCCTAGATTTAGGTATAAATAATAAAAAAAACTATGCAATCATCACCACACGTCCTACCTACTAGGCCAGGCCAAGATGATCACATTTCCCTTCAATTTCCCCCCAAATTAGGGCAAATGGTATTTAGGCCTAGCCGATTTCGATCCTTATTTAACTCGCATGAGGGTTTCAGGTGTATACTCATGCGCCCCGCTTTATTTAGATTGTCTTATTTCGGTTCCAAAATATACTTTGTGTGTTTAGTTCTTGAGGTCGTTACGATAAAGCTTAATATCGAGACATCTTCATCAAATTTCATCAAAGATCTTTTTTATCATATCCTCGAAAATTACACTTTAAAAAAGTTAGAAGAACCTGAAAGACTTTGTCACTTTTGCCACATTCAAATTAACTTTCTCATAATTGGAAAATTAGTTTTTATGTGTATTGATACGGTTCTTTTGGTATTGGTGATATAAGTATCCATATATATTTTTACATATACAAATATATTTTAGAGGAAAAATGCATAGGTATATCATATGATGCTTTGGTAAAGGTCCAAAATATCATAACCATTTTGTATTGTACAAGAAAACGCTGATGATTCACTTCAGTGAATAAAGTCTTCACTTCAGCGAAGGCTTCCTTCGATGGTCGCGAGTAAGGACAACATTTTTGTTAAATGTTAGCTCAGGTTTACCGCGAACAAAATTAGCTTCAACGAATTATGCTTCACTCTAGTGAACTAGCTTCATTGGATGCGTTCTTTATGAGAAAGGAAATCCTTTTGCAATATCTTGTTGCCTTTTTATGGGAATCCGCGCATATCTAAGTTTGTAACCATGTCCTTTAGACCTGAGTGTTTAGATTTTAGTGAGGAGGCTACTCTTGCCTACATGCAAAATATTTATATATGTAAAATGTTTAATGCTTAAGGGATTTATTTGATTAAAACCATGGCATATTGTATATTTTACTGTATGTGCTTTTTTGTGTGCACGGTGGCTGAGTACAATCATGCACAGGGCTTTAATGGTCGATCCACATGACATGTTACTGACCAATGAGAACCATTCACACAGTGGCCCAGATTTTTGGAGATGCCTTAAATTCATTTTTTTGCTCCAAATCTCAGAAGTTGAACATTTGAATTTTAAGCATACGTTATTTTTAAACCATTTTTTAGCGATTCTCTTGTGATTTCACTTATCCTTTCAAATTGGATAAAATTGACTAGATCCATACTTGATCAATATCTATCATGGATTTTATGAGAAAATTGTTTTACATTATTTCAAAATCTTTGATTCAACTTCTATCTACATCAGAATTCATATCAAAATCATGTCTGAAGTAATATTTATTTATTTGAGCAATTCATTAAAAGAATTAGATCAAGGTGTAATGTCTAGGAGGCTAATGGACTTCATCCCCACTTTTATGGAGCTTTGAATTAATTTTTCATTCAATAGGGGAAAGTGTGAGTGTGCATAGGTAACTACTTATAAAGGAGATAAGTGCGAGGTATTTTCTTACATCCTGTAATATAATCCTTTCAAGTTGAACGAAATATAGGCACTCATATGAGGGTATTCCTCTTTTGAAGGATTTTTCCTCGTAAATTTGGTGTTGTGAGATTAATTTGTTGATGCTCTTGTACTTATTTTCAGATCACACACTTATGCACCTATATCGAGAGTTATTCCGTAATTTAGTAGGTTAAATTGAACTTTAAAGATTCTGATCTAGTTAATTCATAATTCACTAGAGTAGATCAAACCTTGTGTATGAGAGTATTAATTCAAGTCATTTTAATTTATTTTTAATATTTAAAATTTTATTCACACTTGTTCAATTTCAATTTATGGGATTAAATTGGTTTTCTACTTGATTACTCAAATCTAGTGTTCCAAAATTTTGAATTGGGTAAAATTAACCTTAATTGGTGGGTTTTATGTCCTATTCACCACCTTTAGGTTATTAGAGACATTTACATAGATCCTAAGTCGCACCCTCAATTGGTATTAGAGCGGTTTTCTCTTGAATGGATCCGCATGTTTTATCAGATCCTTATCTATGTTTTTGGTGTTTAAATATATTTTTCCCTTATCTATTTATAAGTTTTTTTTATCTAGATTTTTAACATGGGCACAATGTGTATTAAAAATTCCCCAAATCACCCACCTCATTTTGATGGGAACATCTATGGTTGAAGAGTGTGTGTGCTCGCGTTCAAATGATCAAGTTATATATAAAACCCTTTTAACACAAACAAACCCTAAACATGCAGCAGTATGTGATTGAATAAATTGATAATCTACGCAAGAACATTCAAACACATGCAATTAAGGAAAAATCCCCCTCAGGGGCAAAACCATTTATTTTCACTATAATTTGTAAGAAAACGGCTTACAATCGGATTACAATGAAAATACAAGTTGACTAAGAATACCCTCGGGTATCGGATTCTGTAGTCGCGGCTGGAATTATCCCTTTCCAGTAGGGCTGCAATGAAGAAGAAGAACGGTCTCCTCCACAAGGGTTGAACAAACCAAAGTTGTGTTCTTGGGTTGCAAAAGGAGTCACAAAGGATTGGCAAGGATGTGTGAATCAAAACATGAGTCTTGGGACTCAAAAATATGAAGACTAGGTGTATTTGGACTCTCAAATTCGTCTCCTAAAGTCTTGCAAAACAACTCTCCCGAAGTTGGTATTTATACGGAAATACATGAAGAGACCCACGATCTTAAAATGCTGAAATTCTATCCAGCGTACAGGTACCCCGAATCGGTTCGGGTACCCCTGCGAACCGGTTCGCCCCCCCGAACCGGTTTGGGTCTGGGTTCGGGAAAGTGTGCTGGAAAAAGGCTTTAAACACTTAGAAAAATTTCCAGACTTTTCAATGAACATATCTCCATTTTGAATGGGCCATAACTTGTTCACCGTAGCTCGGATTGAGGTGCCGTTTCTTCCAGTATCTTTGTTGCGGCAAGCTCTTCAACTTTCCAGTTGACCGGTCCTTTCGAACGGTGGCTGTAAAATTACCAATATGCCCTTGAACATCCCTATCATGCCTTGTTTCACTGATTTGACTTCTCTTGCGTTCCACTTGTATTACGAGCCTACAATCAAGGAACGTGAAGTCATTGATGCAGATGAGGGACATATTAGTGGAGATAATGCATGCTTGATTCCCGGAATTCGGATAGAGGCCGTCATGTGAGATCGTGAGGTGACGTGCCAAATGTAGCGGCGTACGACATAAATAAATGAAACATTTCGGACATGAGAAAAATGTCCTTACAAATCTCCCCCTATGTCTATGCCGGTACATACATAAAAAATCCGAATTATCAAATATGAAATTTCCTATACAAATCTACCCTCCCATGAACCCAAAACTGGAAAAGGTACAAATGAATAGTCTTCATCGTTTGTTCTTTAATTCTTCAGGAATCTCAAAACTTTTCTCATCAGGGTGTGCAACATATAGATCTGTAATCTTCATACCTACACACATGAGACAAAGCAAATACCACGTGACATATCGAGTTAGAAATGAGAGAACATGGATATCAATATATGATATAAGCAACATCTCAAAAGCTCCCCCAAAATTCAAACTCCCCCATAATCTGATAACTCTTTCTCCCCCTTTTTATGATGTCCCCAAATACACAAATGAGAAGAATGAATCAAATAAGCAAAATCGGGATATCACGGTATACAAAAAAATACAAACTATTTTTGATTTTTCAAAATTTTCATACAAAGATAGGATACCAATATGAACAAATATGATACAAAAATCACACCATGGATTTAGACTCAAACAACCAAGTCATGGAAACGGAATGAATGGGTGTGAACACATTCGATAGGAAAATCAACTCAATCAATCATATGTGCACGATGCATATGTGTACCCCTAACGAATGAGCATCAAAAGTATCCTTAGGTGTAAAAATTTGTTGAATTTAGATGACATCGTCTTATGCAAATCAACAAATCAAAGTCAAATGATTTCCACACCAATAACGTCCAAAACTATAAAGCGCATTTTCAAGCATATCAAGGACGTGCAAACCCGTTTTAAATTCTCCAACCAAACTCCCTCGAATATATTATCTTTTAGAGGTAATCTAAATTCTCAAACTTTGGAGAATTGGTGCAAAAACCTAAATGGCCCATATTTTGGCATGAATATCTTTTTATTGCCTTTAAATTTTTTCGGGCTCTTTTAACCTCTTTGGACCTTGGATATTAAAATTCCTCCATTTTTTAGGTCCAATTTAATGGTGGCTTTTGCGCAAAGAATAGATGATTACCTTTCGCAGCCCCTCCCCGTTATCAAACAAATCACACAAACTCACAAAACGGTTTTTATATGCACAATTTCCTTTTAAAAAATTATTGCGCTTGGTTCGTTTTAAGGACAGGATTGAAGTGAAAACACTCAATCAACATGTGATAAGACAAGCACAATAATCAAACAAATCCGTGCATGTGTGCATTAAAGGAAACATGAGTCAAACATGTAGGAAGTAACACTTAATTACATCTTAATGACTCCAAACATTATAAAGCACATGGATGAATTGACCTATTGTCTCAAAACACTATCAAATAGTCACATGAAAAAATGGAATGATGTTGTGACTCGGTCATCCAAAGTGTTCATCCATAAACGGTGCAACAAAATACAAAAATCTTTTTGGATTTTCTCAAAATTTTAACAAACTAAAATCTTTTTGTATTTTTCAAAATTTTTTCAAAAAAAAATAAAACATACAAAAATGATACATACTAGCCATAGGCAAACAATGACATCATGAAAAGCACCCTATGCTAGTAAACAAGTCAAACCTCAATCATTAGGTGCGGAGGGGTTTTCCAAAGGTGGTGACAGCTTATGAAAAACCTCCATCAATTCTTGTGAAGTATTGACTAAAAACTTAACTTGCTCACCTAAATGTGCAAACTCTCTCATGTAGTCTCCGGGAGCATGTAAAGTATCATGTGAGGGTGAATGTGTGCCAGAAACACGTGTAGAAGCAAAACGTGACACATACCCCAACTTAAAGCAAAATTCCCTAAGGTGTCCTCTCCTCTTGCAATGTGAGCAAACATAAATAGGCCTAGGAACACCTCTCTCAAAAACTCTAGGACGCACTTTCCTAATAGGAATGGGACGCCTAGGTGGGTTAGGGTGAGACACATGTGAAACTGTCACTAAAGTGGGAACCGGCTCGGGTGCTAATTGGGAAGCAGAAGCACCGTCATGACTTATTCCTAACTTCTCACCTTTACCCTTAAGAACCACCTTTTCAATCTTCTTAGGTGCATTCTCAAACTTGACTTTGACCACCCTGGCACGTTCGAGATCACTCTCGAGTTGGGATACACGTGTCGTCAGACTAGACAACGTGTCGATTAAATCACACTTCTCCTTTCTCAAAACCTCATTCTCTTTCTCCAAATCTAAAACCCGATGACCTAAATCCCTATTATACTTCTTTGTTTTCAAGGTCTCGGTGTACAAATCTCTAAAAGCTTTTTGGAGCTCACTTTCATCTCCACTTTCACTCTCACTTTCTCCCTCACTTGAAGCGCTCAAACCATCACTATCACATTCGTGGGCACTATTGTGGGAAAAGGTGGGTGTGCTCACACGACTAGAAAAAGCTACAAACTTCTCACCACTAGTCTCATCACCCTCACTATCACTAAGTGTGGCAGGCATGGCTACTTTCTTTCCTTTCTTTCTAAGCCACATAGGACACTCAAATGACTTATGTCCCTTACCCCCACATTCAAAACAAGTGACGTTCTCAAAATCTTCCTCACACTCCTCATCGGAGTCATTCTCTTTTTCTCTCTCACCACTTTCTTTGGCCTTTCCTTTCTTTTTATTTTTCTCAAAAAAATTCTTTTTATTGGAAGAATTATTTTTGTTTATGTTGAGAAATTTTTTAAAATTTTTCGCAAACAAGGCCATATCATTAAAATCAAAATCTCCCTCAGAATCGGACTCACAAACTTTTTCTTTCTTTTTCTTAAAACGAGTCTTTAAAGAAATGCCATTATCCTTAGCCTTAATGGTTTTGGGAAACATGTCAATCTCATAGGTTTGAAGATCTCCTACAAGTTCTTCCAACTTAAGTGATTTCAAATTTCCCAAAGAGTTCAAAACAGTGACTTTAGGAATAAAGCGTTTTGGGAGAGATCTCAAAATCTTTTTAACTACACGCGTGTTATCAATCACCTCACCCAAATTAAAACATGTGTTAACAATGTCCGACAAACGTGCATAAAAATCATCAAAGCATTCGGACTCAGACATGGTGATAGTCTCAAATTGGGTGGCCAGATTTTGTAATTTTGACTCTTTAACCGCGTTCGTACCCTCATGTGTCAATTTCAAAACATCCCATGCCTCCTTTGACGTGGTGCACGTCATTATGCGTTTGAACTCATCAGGTGTGACAGACCTAGAAATAGCACTAAGACCCTTAGAATTAAAAGAAGACCATTTAAATTCTTCATCAGTCCAAGAAGTGTCAGGTTTCAAGTTGGTTACATTATCAACAGTCACGGTGGGAGGAGTCCACCCTCGTTCAACCAAAATCCAGACACGTTCATCAATGGCTTTTAAAGCCGACCTCATACGGGCTTTCCAATACGCATAATTTGTCCCATCAAAAACAGGCATTTTATAATATGACTTCTCCATTTGAACACGCACTTTTTCAAAAATCAATTTTTTTTTTTTGGAAAATTGATATCTTAGAAAAATTTTGCGGAAAAAAAAGGAATACGCGATAGATTAGCGTAACCTGCTGTGATACCAATTTGAAGAGTGTGTGTGCTCGCGTTCAAATGATCAAGTTATATATAAAACCCTTTTAACACAAACAAACCCTAAACATGCAGCAGTATGTGATTGAATAAATTGATAATCTACGCAAGAACATTCAAACACATGCAATTAAGGAAAAATCCCCCTCAGGGGCAAAACCATTTATTTTCACTACAATTTGTAAGAAAACGGCTTACAATCGGATTACAATGAAAATACAAGTTGACTAAGAATTACCCTCGGGTATCGGATTCTGTAGTCGCGGCTGGAATTATCCCTTTCCAGTAGGGCTGCAATGAAGAAGAAGAACGGTCTCCTCCACAAGGGTTGAACAAACCAAAGTTGTGTTCTTGGGTTGCAAAAGGATTCACAAAGGATTGGCAAGGATGTGTGAATCATAACATGAGTCTTGGGACTCAAAAATATGAAGACTAGGTGTATTTGGACTCTCAAATTCGTCTCCTAAAGTCTTGCAAAACAACTCTCCCGAAGTTGGTATTTATAGGGAAATACATGAAGAGACCCACGATCTTAAAATGCTGAAATTCTATCCAGCATACAGGTACCCCGAATCGGTTCGGGTACCCCTGCGAACCGGTTCGCCCCCCCGAACCGGTTTGGGTCTGGGTTCGGGCAAGTGTGCTGGAAAAAGGCTTTAAACACTTAGAAAAATTTCCAGACTTTTCAATGAACATATCTCCATTTTAAACGGGCCATAACTTGTTCACCGTAGCTCGGATTGAGGTGCCGTTTCTTCCAGTATCTTTGTTGCGGCAAGCTCTTCAACTTTCCAGTTGACCGGTCCTCCGTACGGTGGCTGTAAAATTACCAATATGCCCTTGAACATCCCTATCATGCCTTGTTTTACTGATTTGACTTCTCTTGCGTTCCACTTGCATTACGAGACTACAATCAAGGAACGTGAAGTCGTTGATGCAGATGAGGGACATATTAGTGGAGATAATGCATGCTTGATTCCCGGAATTCGGATAGAGGCCGTCATGTGAGATCGTGAGGTGACGTGCCAAATGTAGCGGCGTACGACATAAATAAATGAAACATTTCGGACATGAGAAAAATGTCCTTACAATGGTCAGTGGAAAGTGAAAATACGAGAATAATTGAGATATATAGACATAAGCGTGTTTGAATTAGTCTTCGAGATATATAGTCCTGGCAATTTATTGATGTCAATAGATTCTTTAAGAGAAAGCCTAAATATAATTGGGGTGAAACAAAATTTGCCGCATGAATTTACAACTCGATTGCTTTAAATGCCTTGTTTGCTTTTATGAGTACTCAAAAGTAAAATCGAATTTTAAATTATTAGACGACCAAAGAGGCTTGGTCTATTCTAGAAGTTACCCATTAGCTCACTTCGAGAGTTAAGAGAGACAAGTTGCAAAGACTTACGTCTTGCTTTGAGATGATCAAAATGAATGAAGAAGAAAGTTTTTATGAGTATTATATTTAAGGAGGTGGTTAATGCATCTTTTAATCTTGGTGAGAGTATCTAAGAGAGTTGTCTAGTTAAGAAGCTTTTAACATCACTATTTTCGAGAATTAAAACGAAGGTGGATACTTAATGAGATTTTTAATACGGATACATGTAATTTTGAGGAGTCAATAGGTTCACTTCAAACTTTTGAGTATGACGAGGCTCAAGTTGTGAAGTCAGATAAGGACTTAACTTTCAAAGCCAAGTTAAGTGAGAAATGAGTAGTTAAAGAAGGTGAAAAGAAAACTAATGTTTGTATTGATAAGGAAATGGATTTTTTTGTCAAAAGGTCTAAGTTCTATAAAAACAATATAAATCATTTTAATTGAAAGGAACTTCGAGCCTATAAAATAAAATTTCTCTAAACGGAAGCCTAAAAGTTATGAAGAGATGAGTTCTTTAAATCAAAAAAGAAATAAACTAAGGGAAGATGGCATATGTTGTGGTTGTGGTGGAGTTTGTCATCACGTAAATGTTTGTCCCAATCATTTAAATAAGTGTGAGGAGGCTAGTGGCTTTAAAAAAAATCATATAAGGATAGTCTTATTGGTTCGGAGAGTGAATCCTCATTGGATTCTTTGAGTGATGATAATTAGGATTCCCTTGGTGATGAGAATTAAGATTCCCTTGAATACAAAGTTAAGCTTAATGAATTGAAAGTTGGTGACCATGAAGAATTTTTTTTGTGATAATCTTATTGACAAAATGAATCAAAGTCCTATATAAAATTTTGTGAGTTCCTTTAACGACGAGTATTGCTTTAAAACCCATCGTGATACTTTATCTCTTGTTAACATTGATTCTATTATGTCTTGTTATCATTCTTCATGTGGTACTAATAATGATTATGAAAATTTGATTCAATATTTTGATTAATTATATCAAGAGTCATTGAATATTTAATGAACATAGATCTTATGTCCAAATTCAAGATATTTAAGTTAAGAAAGAAAATGCTTTGAAAAAGTTTAACTCAAAAATTGAGATTTAGCTGACTTGATGAATATCTTAAATGTTTAAACATTTTAAATCAATAAATATAATGATATTCTTAATAAATAAAATAGTGAATTGAGTTTTAGAAATTGTCGATTGAGTTGAAAGAAGTGAAATATTTCAAAATAGAATTGGATGATAGATCTAATAAACTTGAAAACAAAATTTTGGAACATGGTCAAGTAAAGATACGCAAATTTGGAATTGGATTTTCAAACTCAAATTATAAGTTGAATCACCCTTTGAAACCAAACTGATTAGTCACGAATATTTTATATTAATGCCCTTTATTCGTATACATTCTAGCTAAATTGTGTCCGTTAATTTCTATATCTATATTTATGCTAATTTATTGGATAACCTTTATTATATATATATATATATATATATATATATATATATATATATATATATATTCAAAGTTTACTTGAGCTTTCGGTGGTATTTGAATGCTTAACGGAGCAATTGGTTGCGTTTTGGGTAACTTCCTTCGCTTGACGTTACTTTAAGATCATTTTAGTCATTTCGACATATGGGCTCTTTGCCCGAACTCTTTACAGAAATGGTATATTATCACAACCTTTCCCCACTAGAAAAAATATAACTAAATGTCTCACAAAACACATCCATTTTTTTTCAAAAATATAACGCAAATTAAGATAACTTCAAGGTTTAAGTGCGGGATACTAAAAAACCCAATCGTTTTAAGGAGACATAATTTTAAAAAAAACTCCAAAACAAACTAATTTAATTACAAGTATTACATTATTCAAAAACTGACGAAACCCTGCTACTATTCACCCAATACCTGGCAGTGGCAGCTCTAAAACCTGAAAATGTAAACATATAAAACATGACTCAGTGAATATACTATATCTCTATGTAGTAAAATACTATATTAATATCTCAAATATATAAACATCTCTATCTCTATGTCAATTTAGGCCATACATATATCCCGAGTTTAATAAACCCCATATCTCTCGCCCCTAGGAAATAAACATATCTATGGGTTTCAATAACCCAACATCTCTTAAATTGCATAGAAACTCAATATATCTTAACTTTAATAAATCTATAACATCCCAGCATCTCTTGACTTTTAATAAGCCATAACAACCCAACATATCTTGACTTTTAATAATCCATAACATCTCCATATTATACCTACATATCATACCAATAATCAACTTAGTAAGTACAATAACCTCATATGTGTGTTTACTTATTCTTTCCCTTGTCAGCCTTCGTCATAGTCACCAATGGCATGTCCAAACCTAAGAATCCAACACAATCAATATCCTATAAAATATGATTAACTTTTTATAAACTTTATAATTGAACTAAAATATATCACCCATTCATATATTTTCCCACATTTATAGTCAACTATAATGCTCACAATCATTTCATTTAAGCATTATTGAATAATAACATTTTAAATGCTATAATATTACTAATCCGTGCTAACAAGAGGGTAATATGAGACTAATTAATTTAAATCTTACACTAAATATGATTAAATAATTATTAATAAAATTAATACAGAAAGTCATACTAACATACCCTATAAATCGAGTATAACAATTTAAGTTCTTGTCAACATATTAAATCCTAAATAGATAACCCGCTAAAAATCAATATTTTGTTAATATGGATCTTGACGAGTGACATATGAAAATAATTATAAAAAAATTAAATTACATAATCATATTCCTCTCGTATAATAACACGACTTTTGTTTTAAGAGTCATGTTTGATCTTACTTAGTTAGTTTTATAAAGTATACACAAGTTATTAAGGGACCTAAAATGCACTAACACAAGTTATCAAGGGACCTAAATGCACTAACACAAAATAAACCCAAAATAACAATCTAAAGGAGAAATTGTCTGCACAAGTCAATAAACAACTTTAATTAAAGAAGAATTATGTTATGAATAAATACAAATTTTGTAGAATTTTTGTTCTGTAGAAAATCTAACTTTTCTCCTTTTTCTTTTCATAGCTCATATTTTCTTCTTCTTAAAGAATCCTACGATAAGACTAAGAATATATGCATCTTAACTTAGGATAAATTATAATTTTCACCATTTACCTTAACTTTTGCATAATTACACATCACCACCCCTACTTTATGTTACCATTTATAACATATTAAAATTAATTATTTCAACACTTTTTAACATACCTCTCACATATATTTAATTAAAGAATTTAGAATTACATAATCAACTATAATAATAATATTTAAGACATATATAATAATCGAGTACCGAACTCCCTAATTATGCAATAATTCACCTCATTCAACCAATATAAATATTAAATAATTTAAAGAGGAACGTTGATATTTGCGATGTCACAACTCCCCCTCCCCCCCCCCCCCCCCGAGAAAATTTCATCCTCGAAATTAATTGTGCATGTTCACTTACTAAAAATATGAGGATATTGCTTCTTTATATTCCCTTCTTCTTCCCAAGTCGCTTTCTCAATTCTATAATCACATATAAATATAAATAAATAGCAAGCAAAACAAGTAAGATAGTAAAGGTTTTTAATGTGGTTTAGCTATAAGAAAAAGCCTATATCCACGGTTATGGTATTGTGATTGAGGGGTGGTTATAATAAGCTAAGAGTAATCTTGCTTGTCCTCACTTACCTTCCATCATCTCCCTTCAACTGAGGGAGGTAGTATATTTATAGTGGTTAAGAAACCAAGAGATAAAATGCCTTTATAAATTCAGGCATTTACACATATATAGAATAAATAAGACTATTGATCTTCCAATGCACGTATGAAATGACTGTTGGTAGTCCCATATGAGTGACTTTTCCCTGTCTTAATGATTCACCATCCTGGTTATGGTCGACCGGTTGGCCGACTAAGTGTCTATGATGCCGACCAAGTGTCTATGAAGAGTTAAAGTGGATATGTACGAGGACATGTGTTTCTATCTCATTGGTCTATGTGGATGACTAATTTAACCCACAACAAAAGCCCCCAATACTCCATGCTTGATGTTTTAGTGAAATGATGGAGTATTTACTCTAAAATGTTGCTGAGTGCCCAATCAGGATGTTAGTTGGTAGTCGACCTACAGGACTTGCAATTTTTTCACCGGTATATCAATGCAGTGGCATTTTTGTGAATAATTTGAAAAATAGCAGACCACCAAAGGATACACTGGTCTTTCTGCCCTTTTGGGATACGTGCAGTCGTCAGGAGTTCAATCGTAAGTTCTGTGAATCTTTTCCATTCTTAAGCATCGAGGTGAATCCGTTGGATCTATAAAAGGACTGAGTTCCCCCCCATTTCTCTTTACCTCAAACTTTCAAACTCAACCTTTTCTTAGTGCCTTCAAACTTCCTTTGCTAATTTTAAGATCCTTCTGCTGTTGTAGAGAACTCTCTTCCATTCTTTTGCTTTGTTACTTGCACAAAAAATGGTGTATATTTTTTATGAAGGTTGTTTATAAGAGTTTAGAGAAAGAGGAAAAATCTCCAGTTGGGTAGCCATGGAAATAGGGGATGGTTCCTTAGATGTCCTTGCGCTAGATGGGGGGCATAGGATTCCTACACTATTTATAGCACAACGTGGAATATCTTTCCCACCTAACCAGTTATTTCTTGAATTCTGCTAATACTTTGATGTGGTCCTTGCTAGGGTAGCCCTAAACACTTGGCGAGTGGGGAATGGGGTTAATCACTTGAATGAACTCCACGGAACCCACATAGGGATCACTGAATTAATGTACTATTATAAGTGAGGAACCACATGAGACAACATATATTACTTGAAAACTAGACAATCTAATAGGGTTTTAGTACTCAACTTGCCTGATTTCAATAAAGACTAATGGGATTATAGAGTGATGGTCAAGAATTGGCATCATACCCCCCTTCTTGAGGGGATTAGATATACTAGTCCCAGATTGCCCCAGAAAGGGAGTGTCATAAGTCAACCATCATTTTGCCCTGGTTTTCTTTTACGCCTACTAACTATTTGATAATATGCCGACTAATAATTTTTTTCTTAGTTTTTCTTGTAGAGGAAGGTAAAAAAGAACTGCCCTCGTGACTCGGAGGTTAATTTTGACGAATTAAAATTTCTTAAGTTGATTCATTAAAGACTGGGAAAAGAGCATCCTAGTTCGGCGTTAGTGCTGTTGGAATACAGAAGTTCTATTACTTCTTTCATTTCCCGACTAACAGAAGCTATACCCCAAACCCCCATTAACCTTGAAGAAGAAAAACCCACTTCAACCTCCTCGGTTGCAGTTTTTGAATCCCTTTGGGGCAGAGATAAAGTTTGAAATTGGAGGAACTCCATCTTCTTTTAATTCCTTTTATATCAACACCATCCCTACTTCATTTATCGAGGACATGGGAAAAAGGAAAATTCCCAATCTGATGTTTAGCCTACCTTCTCCCCCACCCAAAAAATCCAACACTGGTGATAAAAGACCAGTAGTTATCAATATTGATGAAACGAAGACCACTGAATCTCAATTTAAGAGATTAAAGTGGGGTCCTTCTCCTCATTAGGAGTTGATGCAAAAAAACCAAGTCGACCAGGCTGCTGCAGATTCTACCTTTGTGGCAGTGAACCCAGGTTTGGCTAGGGGTTTGATTCATTCAGGAGTTCTACTTCCTGATAGGTTGGCAGTCGTTCCTCTGTCTAGGTCCCGTTTATTGGAAAGGTTTAATCAAAACATGGCACTGGTAATTGGTAACCACGTACTTATTTTTAGTAATTTCCACTTTCCTTACTTATATTTGATACTTACCTCGTTGTTGTATTATTTTGTAGTTTTTGGTCGACTATGACCAGTTATTGATAAGGGATGACAAACTGAAATTATTTTGAACTGATGTGGAGGAAGCCTTCAGAGGCTTAAATAAATCCATTTCTACCACCAAGGAGGCCTACAAGAAGGAGAAGACAGAGTGGCAGGATAAATTAAGTCAAGCCGGGGAAAAAGTTAAGTTTGCCGAGCAGATGGCTACCAACTCGACAGTAGAAGCTGCTACTGAGAAGAAGAGGTTTTTAGAGCTGAAGGATCAAAATAAAAAGGATAAGGAGGATGACTTCAATAGGGTTTGGGACATGGCCTTTGTTGCTACTGCTATGTAGATTGAGTATATGAAGAAAGTTTCCTTCAAGGATGGTTGGACCAACCATTTGAAGGAGGTCAACACTACTGCTAACTCAGACTTATTCCTAAAGCATGATCCTGACACCCTTGCCAACCTAAAAGAGATAGTAGATGATGAAGAGGGGACAAGGGAGTCCTCACTGGTTCTTGTTGTTGAAGTTGAAGCCATTCCTCCAGAGGCAGCAACAAAAGACAAAAAAAGGTGTAATTCTCTTCGAGTCTAATAAATGGCTCTGTCCTTTTGTATTTCTTTTTTATGATGTTTGATTGTTCCTTTTTATATTTCAACTGCAAGGAAATAATCATTTATAACACCTTATTATGGCAATGAATGAAATTTTTGGCTTGGTTAGCTCACTTATTTTGTCTTTAACTATGCTTATTCAACCTTTTTGCCAGACTATTATTCTTTTACTCTTATTTTTCAATTTAACTCCGAGAAGACTGTAATAATATTTGTTGAGACTAATCTGCTGAAATGTAGCCTTAGAATTTTTGGATCTAGGAATGAGAGTTTGACAGAGGCCAAGCTAGAAGGTTTACTCTGTGGTGAAGCATCAAACCACATTAGAAAGGGCTACCTTCATTTGCATGGTCTTTTTGATCGGGTTGTGGCCAATAATGCAACCTACTATGAAATGATTGAATAATTATAGGGTGATCAAAACCTCTCATTGGCTCTACTTCACTCTGATTATGAAGCAAAAAACCATGCACTGAGTGCTGGCTATGGTTTTGACAAAACGCTCCAGGATATTTCCTCGGCCTTTAAGAAGAAGGAATTTTTGCTTAACCGAGAAGTGGAAAGTGCTCAGGAGGTTGCCAACATGATGGAGAAGGAATATAATGTCCTTAGGAATGAATTGAAAAGTTTAAAGAAGTCTTATAAAGCTATCCCTAGCAAGGGAGCATCATTTTTGGAGATTGACAATGCCAGACTAATTGAGGAGTTGGAAAAATTGAAGAAAACAAAGTCTGGCCAGTCATGCAAATAAATATTTATTGCTCGACCAACAGTTGATGATGAGAGGACCAAGAAATCCTTAGCCAACCAAGCAAAATTGATTAAGAGTAAGGATGCAATCATTAAGAAATTGATGAATAATGTTGATTGGCTAACCTTTTAATTCACCACGCAACCTAGGGCGGTTTAGATGGATGGGTGTGATGTTTCTTTGGCTCGCTTTGGAGATTTATTAGAACAAGCTCATCATGAGGGTCAGGTTGAATGCCTTGACAGTTATGAAGGTTCCCCAATTCGATGAACTTTGGTTTTGACATGACCCGAATATGATGGATTACCCATATCCTCATTTCGAAATCGATGCCAGTTGGATCGCGACTAACGCTATTCCTCAGAGTTTGGTTAGAAAGTATTTAGGTGACTTCAGTTTATAGGATAACGATACTTATGGTCACCCTCAACACTTGTTGATCAAACTAGGCTCAAGTGATAGGCCGAGAAACTTGAGTTTTACCATTCTTCCCTCAGCCCTTGATGTTCCTCCTGCTGGGCTGGATAAGGCTTAAGGGAAACGTCCAATAGAATGATCCTTAGTATTTTACCTTGTAATGTTTGCTTTAAAGTTGGACTAATGTATTTAGAATAAAAGAACTTATGTTTGCACATATTTGTCTTTTATGTGAATGCTAACAATTCAACTTTCTGATTATTTGGTCGGCTAGGTGGCCGACTAACCTACTTGATTGTTTTTGTGTGTTATTAAGTTTGAGCTTAAATTATTGGGACTTGGTTCTACTAATGCACTTAGGATTATTAAAAGGATTATTTTTAGAGCTAAGTGTTTGCATTAGTTACTATTGGCGACCAAGTTTTTTAGGAATGCCTTAGTATTTTCTTAAATTTAACTTGGTCGGGTAAAACTTTTTGCTCTTGACTTTAGATCATTCAGGAAGTTTTAGGAACTTCTTGTTCGTGACTTGTCAAAAACGAAATCATACATGAAGTTTTGAAGTTTTTCTGTTGTCTGTAGTTTTTGGTGATTTATAATGGTGAGTTCTTTGATTAAATCATGCATTTCGGTTTGGTGTACACACCTAAGTAGAGAAACATTATATCCTCTTTTGTATAAAAGTCCTCGCTCTAGCATATAACTCACTGCCTTGTATCTCAACATTCTTGGTCTTTTGGATTGACAGGTAGAAGACTCTTGTCAATATAATTTTTTTATAGGATCCATAAACGACGGTCTTAACTCCAAATAGATGAAATTGACAACTTCCACATCTATGTTAATATGAGCTAGGATTTTTACTAAGATGTCTCTTCTGAGCTCTATCCGGTTCACTGAGGCTAGATGAGCAAGTGCATCTGCTTGGGCATTCTCTATCCTTGGTATCCTGATCATTTTGAATACTGAGAGCTTGGGGATGACTTTGATATCTTTGGAAAAATACTTGACCATGAGATCTACTTTAACCACTGTGACGCCCCGCTTATTTAGATAACGGGTGGCCAACCCCCTTCTGAAATATAACAAGAATCTCATATGACTCATTCTTAACATCACTGTCGTAGTTTAATTAATTACTAACCACCTATTAGTTTAACAAGCAGTGCCAAATTTTAATCTCGAATTATCATGCCAAAGTACAACCATCCAGTTATAGTCCAATACGTAAATACAACTAAATAAACAATCACGCCAATTTTTGAAGTTTAAATGAATAATATAATAAACTGAGTACCGAATAAACCACCGATTACCAAAATTCAATACAAATATCTGAACTGAAATAACTAAACTTAAAGTAACTGACTCTGAAATAAGAGGGCAACATGCCCAACTGATAACTGAAATAGAGAACCTAGTCTAGAATGAAATAAATGAAACGACTACTCAGTAACCTGCAAGCCTCCACATCAGTTACAATTTCATGTCACTGGAAAGAATAACCATCCTTGGCATCCTTATGGCTAGACATTTAAAAGGTTTGGGAAAATAATTTTACACGGGTCAGTGCTCAAAACCTTTTAAAAATATTTGCAAGTAATTAAAATCCATTAATAAATATGCAATACAACTTTCCATATTTAAGCTGGTGTTGCACTCCCATGAGATACTCCTCACCTCTCAACTACAGCGCGCACCTAACGTATTCATTTTAACTCCCTTAGTTACTCTACCCCGTCTAACTAGTTTTATTGCAAATATTACTAGCACACTACCCTGACTCGAGTTTTGTCCATCTTTGATTTCTTAATTAGCTTACTAAATCGCTTAATTAATTATCTATTCATTAATTATTCTCATAACTGTTCTCCAATTATATAATACACATTCACACTTATTGTATTATGCCCATATACAATTTACTACACTATTATATACATTCAATAGAAATGTCACACATATATACATATACATATACACCACTCATTATATATGTAATCGCATTTATGAATGTCCTCCACATCTTGGCCAATCGGGTCGGAATCTCACCACCGAACTCGAAAATCTCAAACGAACATTGAAGGCAGTCATGGCCTTAAGTCCGTGGTCATAACCATACAACATTATTCCACAAAAATCCAACCTTACATCACATGGGCATGCACAACACCTATGACCCAGGGGAACGATACTACCTCTGTTGAGATTCGTCATAGTGACCTCCCACGACGCGCAACCTCCCTGATAGCATATCCGCTGGGATGGGTATATTTAAATATCATACACACAGATTCTTATTCATATATATAATGTCGTCATACCCATATATATATATATATATATATATATATATATATATATATATATATATTCATAAAATTCAACTAACCCGTTCCTATCACTCGAAGCACTAGCCTATTATACGGACTATATCCCCGACTCTTAAATAATTTAAGTTCTCACTAATTAAATTAATAACAATAGTATCACCCTCCTAAAATACCCGGACTTACCCAACTAGCCCGAATTAAATTAATAACATAGCATCACCCTGCTAAAATACCCGGACTTAACCAACTAGACCATAAATAATATCATCTGAATTCTTTTATCCCAAATTTATTATGTAAAGTACTCAAAGTATTATTCGTCTCACACACGCTAACTTGATTCCGAATATGCCCTATCATCCCAAGGTAGTTACACGCCGCTAAGGTCACTTCTAGAGGTATATGCTATTTTATGGGTCATCCAAACTAACCTGAATTTTCCCAATTTAACCAAACCTTTAAAATAACCTTCACTGTGTTGTTCAGGAAAATCTAACCGGTTTAGCAGTTCACGTTGGCAGTTAGGCCCAAAACAACTTAGTTTTGATTCTGGTGAAATCCAACCTATGTTCTTCCCCAATTTCAGTCCTAGTCACCATCTAAATCATTTTTCTACACTCTTCAATCAATATAGAACATAAAGGGACATCTTTTAAATGATTTTAACATTTAATAATCATCTAAATTTCAGGATTTAATCGTCAATCATTAAATAAATCCATGCCTATGAGTTTTAACGATGAACACCTCAATTTAACCTAATTTCAAATAAAAAACCCAATTAACAATTACTAAACCTATAAATATCTATCAAGATCTTATATTTATCAGATGGGATTTATATAATAACATCATGCATCAATTTACTCTGATATTTATGGAATTTTTTTCACTCCAAACCCCATTTACATGCAAACCCTCAACCAAAATCTGGTTTTCGTAGCGCCTACCCTGATATGAATTGAAACTACTACAAATCTAATTATGAAAGTTAATTACTTGCCTTAAATTATTTGTAGGGTCTGAATATTCCTCGTGTGTGATGAATCAAATCCAGGAGTCCCCGAAATTTCTCCCAATTTGGCCTCCAATATGGCTCTCTCTTGATTTTCCCTTCTTTTTCCTCTCTTCCTTCTCACTTAGGGCTTTATAATAATAAGGTGGCTGCCTCCTATCACTAACACTAATATTTATAAGCCTAATCCAGAAATTATATTAATATGCTAATATAAAATGACCCAAATACCCTTAAGTGAGTCTCGACTGGTCTAAAAAGCTCCCAGAACCCAATTACTTCTCCCGGGTACTTAATTTTGACTATTTTGACCTATTACGGATCATTCGTGCACTCAAAATCACCATCCGAGTCACCAAACATCAATTTACCATCTTATTTTGAACATGACTCGTCACTTTTACCCACTTACGACATAATATAAATAATACAATTTCATTTACTTTTCACATAAATAAATATAATGTTACACATAAATAAATATAATGTTACACAAGTAATTATAATAACACACAATTATTAATCTATTTCTCGCTAATTAATATTCATTCAATTCATTCCATTTTTCAACTGAATTAAATTACTACGAAACGTGTAATTTAAATATTCCCCCAAATATGAGGTGTTACAACACCATCTATTTGAAGTATCTGGTTGGCAATTAGTTGGGAATCGCTATGTGCTATGACATGCTCTTCTACAAAAGATAAGGCTAACTCCAAGCCTATGATTAACTCTTCGTATTATGCCTCATTATTGGAGGCTAGTAATTGGAAATGAAGTGCATACTTTAAATCTATATCATCTAGGGTATTAATGATAAGTCTGACTCCACTGCCAATAGCGCACGAAGAGCCATATACATATATTTTATAAACTGAGATGTTATTACCAAAATTTTCTTCATACAACATTACTTGTTTAAATAGCTTATTGCTCTGTTCATCATATTGTCGAGCTATCCCTTGCACAAATGATGTCTTCTATCGGTCGACGATTCTTTTTGTGTGCTTTGGAGCTGAGCACTCTTTCAAACAAGTCTTTTGTAGGCAAACTGGGGTTATCAACCGTTTCTTGACCTGTAAACTTAGCGGCAAAGTCTACTATAATTTGCCCATTCATCGCGGTTATGGGTTCATAAAGGATTTCATATTCTCCTAACTTTATCGCCCATGCCATCAATCTTCCTGATTTCTCTGGTTTATGAAGAATTTGGCGTAGGGTTAAGTATGTATAAACCACTATGGTATGTGCCTGGAAATAAGGCTTCATTCTCCTTAAAACTTCAATAAGAGTAAGGGTTAATTTCTCCAAACGTGGGTACCTGATCTCTGCACCCCTGAAAGCTTTACCGGTGTAGTACAGTAGTTTTTGAACTCCGTTCTCCAGCTAAACTAACACCGAGCTGATAATAAATTCTGATACAGCCAAATACATGTATAATATTTCGCCCATAAGTGGTCGGGAAAGCAGTGGTGGTGATCCCAAGTATTTTTTCAAGTATTGAAAGGTCTGTTCGCATTCTTCATTCAACTCAAATGTTTTATTGAGCACTTTTAAGAATGGTAAGCACTTATCCGTAGCTCAGGAGATAAATCGATTGAGTGCAGCTACCCTTTTAGTTAATTTCTGCACCTCTTTATTGTATATGAGAGATTGCAATTTAAGTAGCGCCTTTATTTTGTCCGGATTAGCTTCATTCCATATTTGATTTACGATGAAGCCCAGGAACATTCCTTCCTATATGCCGAATACACACTTGGTTGGGGTGAGCTTTATTTGATGCTTCTCCAGTTAATCAAATATCTGACACTAATAGTTTATGTGGTCGAAAACTTTTTAGCTCTTGGTGAGCATGTCATCCATGTACACTTTCATATTCTTACCAATCTCTCCTCAAAAACCTTGTTTATCAATCTTTGGTACGTTGCTCCAGCATATTTAAGACACAAATCCATAACGTTGTAACAGTAAGTACCTCGAATGGTGATGAAGGTTGTATTTTCCTTATCCTACAACTTCATTTTGATCTGATTGTAACCAGAGTAAACGTCCATGTAGCTTAGTAACTTATAACCTATGGTTTAATCTTGCAATTGATAAATCTTTGGCAAAGGAATATGATTTTTTGGGCATGCTTGGTTGAGGTCGGTGAAATTCACACACATACACCATTTATTGTTCTTCTTATTTACCTTCACGATATTGGCTAATCAGTTTGGGTATTTGACATCCTCTATGAATTTAGCCTTTTTTAATTTATCAACCTCATTCTGAATGACGACATTCTTTTCGAGACTAAATACCCTTCACTTCTATTTGATCGATTTGGCATCCTTGATGATATTAAGATCATGACATATGAAGTTGGGGTCGATTCCGGGCATATATTCATGGCTCTAAATGAACACAGTTTTTCACTCTTTAAGGAATGTTATTAATTCTTGCTTGAGGGATGGTGCTCGATTTGAGACAATCTGAGTAGTCCTATCTGGCTTTTTATCATCCAATATTATTATTTATATATCCTCCACCACTTGTCCCTTGACCAAGTCAGCTTCCTCCAGTGGATCCAAGGTATCAATCTGGTAAGTAGTGGTAAGTTTCTTCACCTCATCCTGGTCGGCTGAAGTATAGTAACACTCTCTGGACTCCACTTGATTGACTTTTACTATGATAACTCCATAATGTGTGGGGAACTTCAGATATTGATGAACTGTGGATGGTACTGCTTTACATCTCTTCAACCCGATCATGCTGAAAATCATATTATAGGTTGACCAAATTTTCTTGTCTAGGATAAAGAAATGAATTTTTTCAGTGCTTATCGGTCAAGTGTCGATTAAGACCTCCAACTTGATAGTTCCCAAAGAATTGACCTTTTCATTACAAAAATCGATTAAGGGCCTATGATACTGTTCTAGTTTACTATTTCGTAACCCTAAGTTATGAAAATAGTTATAAAACATAACATCAACCGAACTACCATTGTCCACCAAAATTCTTACAATTCCCACTTCATATATTCTGATCGTGAGGGTAAAGCACTCGTGATAAATCATTTTTGGAGAAGCCAATGCCTAGTTTGACTTTATTAACATTTCTGGGCCGACCATCTACGTTATCCGATATGTTGATTCGTCGGATGTAGGAACATGATTTGGCTTCATTTAAGTAGGCCTTTCTTTCGACAACTTCATCTCGACCAAAGGATGTTATCTTTATATTAAGTTCTAGTTCTTGGGGTTTCTTTGGTTGATCTGGATCATCTTTAAAATCATCGTCCTCACTTCTCTTTCTGTCCTCTTTATCCTTGCAAGGTGATTTTAACCTCCTTTTAGAATCCCGACCTTCTGTTGGATCAACAAACTTGGTCAGCATTCCTCAGCTAATGAGAGATTCGATTTCATTTTTCCGGGAAATGCAATTGTTAGTAGTATGCCCATGATCTTTATGAAAATTAAAATATTTAGACTTGTCCCTCCATTTGGGTGGTGATTTCAACTTCCCTGGTCATTTCAAGTACCTGCTTCCCCTAATCTCCTCCAAGATGTGGTGCACGCCTATGGTTAGTGAGGTATACTCCTCATACTTCTTAGACTTTTCAGCCTTCTTATATTTTTGTTCTTTCTTATCCGAGCTCTTTTAGCCAACAAATTTAGTTATGGGACTCTGCTTGGCAGCTATATCTTCCTCGGTATTCATAATTTTATCGGCCTTTGCCATTAACTACATCATGATTTTAGGAGGATCTTTTGCCAGTGCATAATAAAGCTTTTCAGGGAGTAATCCACTCATTAGGGCAGTGAAAGCAGTTTTCTCCTCGTAATCTACCGTTTCTAACTTCTCATTATTGAAGCGAGTAATATACTCCCGAGTAGTTTTCCATAGTTTCTGGCAAACACTCAGAAATGGGCTACTCTCTTGACTTGTTTTTTCCTAAAGCAGAAGTTGTGGATGAACAGTTTGGCGAGTTACTAAAAGCTAGAATTCTATCTTTGGGGTAGGTTGTTATACCATATCTGGGATGATCCAGTGATGGTACCTGAGAAAGCTCGGCACTGCATCTCATCAGGAACATAGTAGATATCAGCTGCAGCCTGGTACTATTCTACATGGAGGACAGGATCGGTTTTACCATCATACTTAGGAGTAACTACTGGTGGCTTGAATTTGAACGGTGTAGGGAAGTCTAAAATGGCCGGAATGAAGAGAGATCCATTCATGAAACTTCTTTGAAAAGGGTTCTTAGTCTTGACCATTTCTCTAGAGCGATCTTCATATGGATCCCTTCCAAGAGTGGTCTTCTGGATTCAAGTGGAATTCAAACTATGTATTTTTGTTAAGCTCTATTCCTGAGAAGTCTGTTCGGCACGCGTGGATCCCCAGATACTTTCTCTAGAACTGAATGACACTTCGTGGTACTTCCATGATCTCGCCAGTTCTCTGTGATATCCCCTATTTGCTCGGGGTCTCTGACTATCAAAGGCAGAGGCCTTTCTCAACGTCTCCAATGCGTTCGGCTGCTCAGGTGTGAAAGAACGACCATCATAGTAATCAGTGGATCTGATTGCAAAAGTTGTTCCGGGGTGATAGGACTCGTCACGTGAGGATCTGGATGTAACATCCCATATTTTTAATGATTTTTATATTGGGATTAATTAAATTGAAATGGATTTAATAGGAAAATTAATCCGGATTAAAATAAATATTAATTAACAAGATACGGGTAAATATTTATTTATATGAATTATAGTGAGTATTACTTAGTGAACGAGTAATAAAGTAGTAAGAATGCAATATGATGGTTGTGAGTGAGAAACACGACAATCACATAAACTTAGTTGGGACGCGCATGTTAGTCGTGTCGAGACGTAAATTTATGAGATGGAATGTGATTTATATATGGGTCACCCAAATGATCATTTAAAATGCGCTAATGTGTCTGAAAAGGTCGTTATAGTTAGAAAAATGTACTCGGGGGTTTGGATTGGGTCTCAGGGCATTTTTAGGCAAAATCGGCACCCCGAAAGGGTATTTTGACAAAGGTACCAATGAATTTTTAATAGGGTTATATCAGCATGTGGGTTGAGGGTGCTAGTATTAGCAGTTAGAAAAACTGAGTGAGTCCATTAGAGGAGGAAGGCGAAGGTTTTCAAGGCTCCCCATATCACTTTTGCACCACCATCACCACCGGAGTTTAGATCGGAAGGAGACAAAGACAACTCCATCACTTTTTTGCACAAATCAAACCTACAAACTCGAGGCAAGTGTTTATCTTGCAAAATTTGAGTGCATATATTATCCATGTTAGTGTAGGATCGAATAAATTTCATGAATAAATGATTTTGGCTTTAGATTGGGAATTAAATTCATGTTCTTAGGTAGAAATCATGATAGATGTTGATACCAAAATTTACCCACCTATGTGGACCAATTATAAATAGACATGCGTCATCCACTGTGGCAATAATCCTAGTAAAAAAGGAGTAACTGCTGACTAAGGCCTGGAATGCCGACCAACATTCTGAATGCCGACCAACAGCAGGGAGACCGATTAACATGGTCAGTAAAGCACCAACAGTCATATGCTTTATGTAAAATATATACTGATGTAAATGCCTAATTTATTAAGGCATTCCATCCTTTAACATTCCGACTCTGGATCCCCCAAAAGGGCTATAAATACATTGTAATCCCTACAGTAAAAGGGGCCGGAATACAATCCAACAAGTAATACAAGACAGTGAACGTAGGCTATTCCTTTCAGCCGAACCACTTTAAAAATCTTACTTATCTCTTTTATTTACTTATTTATCAAATAATTAGATCTATTCTAGTTTTTTCATCAACAGATTGGCGCCGTCTGTAGGAAACGTGTTTCTAAGCATTTTTCATTCATCTATTTACCAAATATGACTGATATTCCTGAGTCAAGCACTAGGAATGATAGCAACCCGCATGTTCCTTCTACTCCACCAACTCACAATGATTTTACTAGAATCTTAGCTAGTCTCTCCAGAGGACAAGAGGCTATGCAAGATACCATGAGGCAGTTAGCACAAACCCCGCAAGCCATGACACTTTCCTTATCTACTCATGGAAATATGCCACCACCGCCTCCAAGAAGCAGCAGACATAGCTAATCCAAGACAACCAGAGATACTTCCTATCGCCCAGGAGTAATCTCTTCATTCAGAACATCGGAGCCTTATAACGACCACTCTTTTGCTCCTAAAAGATTGAGTGCCATAGAAAGGCTAAGTCGAGCATCTCACTTTGATCATTTGGGACCCAGGGGGAATAGAAATGTTCCCAGAGCATTGTCGAGAAATACTCGCTGACCAATCGATAGACGTGAAGGCTCAACCCAATCTAGATCAGATGCTCGATGAACTACTCATACCGAGAAGCATTCACAGGAGGAGAGTTCGGCATAAACGATTGGTCAGAATGAAAAAGTTACAACACACAGATCTGACATTGGTAACAATGTATGAAAGGGTTCCATCCAACGATTGGATGATAGACTAGGAGAAATGGCTAAGGCTAAGAACCCTTTACAGAGAAGCTTTGTGAAGGGATCTCCTTTCGTACAATCTATTGTGGATTTCCCCACACCTTTAAAGTTTAAAGATCCTGTAGTTACACCCAAATATGATGAGAAAACTTATCCCATCCTTCATATTGAGAAGTATCAGGCAACAGCTGACACCTATGCCGTCCCCGATGAAATGAGATGCATGGCATTCTTAGGGACAATTACAGGACCTACACAAATCTGGTATAATAGTCTTCCTCGATGGCAAATTTATAGTTTCCATTAACTTACCGAGATATTCATTTGTAACTTCTGTTTTGGACATAAACTAGTGAAATGAGTAGCCCATTTACTCAATGTAAGGAAAAAGGTGGGAGAGAGTACTCGAGTTTACATAACTCGTTTCAATAATGAGAAGTTAGAAGTCATTGATTACGAGGAAAAAATAACCATTACAACCCTCATGAGTGGGTTAATCCCCGAAAATCTCTACTACACACTTGCCAAAGATCCTCCGAAGACGATGACAGAGTTGATGGAAAAAGCAAACAAAATCATGAACGCCAAGGAGGCAATGGCAACCAAGAAAAATCCAGAAGTAAAGGCTGAAGGTAAAACTGACAAAAAAGAGAACAAGGATCCTAAGGACCACAGGGAGTTAAAGCAAAAAGGGAATATAGACCAACTCAAAAGGTACAATAATCATACTCCCTTAATAATGGGCATCCACCATGTCTTGGAGGAGATAAAGCGCAACAAGGATGTACGTTGGCTTGAACAGCTAAGAACACCTTCTACCAAGAGGGACAAGTCCAAATACTATGAATTTCACAGGGATCATGGGCATACGATAAATCGTCGCGGTGCTCTTCAAAATAATATTGAAGCACTCATCCGAAGAGGAAAGCTAGACAGGTTTGTTGATCGACCAAACAACGATGGAGCTCGATGAGGGTCAAAGTCTCCATGCAAGTTCAGAGACGAGAAAAAGAGAACTCATGAATATGATCAAGATGATGATCCCGAACTATCCAAGAAGCCTAGATAACCAGAACGCGAGGTATTCACGTTCAATTTTGGATATTTTGATTATCAAATGATTACAGGTGGAGATACAGGCGGAGGGGATCATACTGTAAAAGGAAGGCTTACCTCAATGAGGCTCAAGCTTATTCCTATCTTTAGAGGATTAAAGTAGCCAAAGAAGATTGACCAAGGAAGGTTAACAAAGACAAGCTGGTGATTAGTTTTTCTAAAAACGACCTCTCAGGGGTGCTATACCCCTATGATGATCCTTTAGTAATAAAAGTTAGAAGGTAAGATATAATTGTTTCCAGAGTGTTGGTTGATAACAACAACTCGATGAATATCATGTGATACCCCTATTTTGACAGTCTGAACTTGAAGCTCAGCCAATTAGATCCTTATCACAGGCCTCTAATAGTATTTTTTGGCAAAAAGGTATTTCCTCTGGGGACAATCAAATTAGAGGTATTGATCGGTACATGGCCCGCAAGTCGGACATAGAAGATACATTTCTTTATAATGGACAAAAATGTTCATTATGCCTATATCATGATTATGGGAAGAGTAGGATTGAAGAAATTTAAAGTTGTGTCATCTACAGTCCATCAGCATTTGAAGTTCCTGACCAACTTTAGGGTAGGCGTGGTAAAAGGTGACTAGAAAGTAGCTCGAGAATTTTACTACTCATCCGCCGACCAAGAAATTTTGGAAGAAATAAAGAGAAAGACCACCACTTACCAAGTCGACATCTCTGAACCTAATAGTGAATCTGAGGTTGAAACCTTAGATCTAAGAAAAGAAATAAAATTGGTGAAGGGTGAAATAATGGAAGCAACGAAAAACATTGTATTAGATGATAATAAGCCAGAGCGGACTACTCAAATAGGAACAAATCTCGATCCTGTTATTAAACAGGAGCTAATGACTTTCTTAAGGCAAAGAAATCAGGTGTTTGCATGGAGTCACGAAGATATGCCTGGGATTGATGCTAGCTTTCTCTTCCATGAGCTCAATGTTAGCAAACACCCGGCTATATAGTTAATCAGAGGGGAATTAAAGAAAACCTGGAAAAAATCAAGGCGTTGATTGAAATGCAGTCCCCTACTTATTAAAAAGTTGTACAAAGGCTAACTGAACAAGTATTATCTTTGAACATATTTGTGTCTTGAGCTACTGACAGGTGCTTGTCATTCTTTAAAGTGCTTAAAAAGATATTTAAATGGAACGAAGAATGTGAAAAGGCTTTTCTGGAATTAGAAAAGTGCTTAGGATCACCCCCATTGATCTCCGGAATAATTTTGGGAGAAAAATTATACTTATACTTGGAGGTCTCTGAGTTAGCTATAAGTTCCGCCTTGATTCGAGAAGAAAATGGAGTTCGAAAACCAGTCTATTACATGAGCAAGGCCTTCTGAGGAGTAGAAATCAGATATCCACGCTTGGAGAAGTTAGAGTTGGCACTGATTGAGGCTTCCAAATGAATGAAGCCCTATTTCCAATCCCGTACAATTGTGGTGCACACTGATATGCCTATTAGGCAAAGCCTTCACAAATCGGAGAAGTCTGGGAGATTGATGTATTGGGCAGTAGAGTTGGGGGAGTATGATATTATGTATAAATTAAGGTCTTCCTTAAAAGGCCAAGCTGTGGTAGACTTCATTGCTGAATTCACTTATCGAAGGTTCTCAAGAAATAGGGAATTCAGGCAGAGCGTGCCCTAGAAAGGGATACCCGACTAGGGCTATCACCGAGCAGCCCACATCAGAGGGAGGATCAGGAGAAATCATTGCCGATCTACCAGAATCTTCCACCAGATCACAAGAAATGTCCAAGAAGTACGAGGAAGCGGGGAGAAAAACATTCCACCATTGAATTTTAACAGACCAAGCGTTTGATAACAATCTTCCCATATGGAACTTGTATGCTGATGGATCCTCTTGCACAATTTTAAGTGGAGAATGTATAATACTCATGACTCTCGATGGGATAGATATTGAATATGATCTACGACTAGTTTAGGGTCTCAAATAATGAAGCCGAGTATAAAGCTCTCATTGTGGGCCTAAGTTTAGCTCAATTGCTGAACGCCGAGTAAGTTGTTGCGCACAATGATTCTCAGTTGGTGGTGAATCAAATACTGAGTTTATATGGAGTCAAGGGAGAGATAATGACAAGATACATTTCCAAAGCATTGGAGGTTATACAGAAGTTTCTAGTTGTTCAGATGAGTAGAATTGCAAGATTGAAGAACGCCCGAGCTGACGCACTTGCTCGGTTGGCATTAGTAACTAGAATTGAACTCCGAAGAACTATTCCCATTAAAATTCTAGTTAACAGGAGTATTGATGAAGATTTAATGATTAATTTCATCATAGTGGATATGAGACCATCTTGAATGGATCCCATCAGAGCTTATATTAAAGAAGGAGTCTTGCCAGTAGACCAAATCAAGGCAAAAAAGTTGAAGTATAAAATAACAAGATATGTGCTGGACAAAGGGGTACTTTACATGAGAGGATTGACAGCTAGATTACAACATTATGTTCACCCAACAGAGGTAAAAGACGTGATAAAGGAAGTCCATGAAGGGTCCTGTGGAGCATATATAGCAGGCAGATCACTATTGCAACGGATTAATACACAGGGATATTATTGGCCAACTATGAGAGCAAATTGCACAGCCTTTGCCATGAAATGTGACAAGTGTCAAAGATATTATAGCTTTCGTAGAACTCCACAAGCTTCTCTGACTCTAATCACTTCACTTTGTCCATTTTCTATATGGGGGATAGACTTGGTCGGACCACTGTCGACCACCCGAGGAAGATTTAAGTACTTGGTCATTATTGTGGATTACTTTATAAAATGGGTTGAGGCAGAGCCCTTGATAGACATACAATATGAGAAAGTCTACTAGTTCATCTGGAAGAATATAATTTATAGATATGGGTTGCCTTATGCTTTAACTATAGACCATGACACACAGTTCGATAATGAGAATTTTGCCAGCTATTGCGCCCAGTCCAATATCTAAAAGTTGCACTCTGCTCTAGGTCATCCTCAAAGTAATGGACAAACTGAAGTTATGAATAGAACTCTGCTCAATGGACTGAAAAGAAGAGTTGATGATGCCAAAGGGAACTGGATTAATGAACTACACTCCATTCTATGGGCATACTGAATAACTCCAAGGACTGCTACAGGGAAATCCCCATACATGCTGGCATTTAGAACTGAAGTAGTAACACAAACTGAATTGGGTTTGCCCACTTATAGAGTGTTCAACTTTAATTATCCTGTTAGTGATT
Source organism: Sambucus nigra (assembly GCA_949130495.1). Lineage (NCBI taxonomy): Eukaryota > Viridiplantae > Streptophyta > Magnoliopsida > Dipsacales > Adoxaceae > Sambucus > Sambucus nigra. The sequence continues at coordinate 476,107,402 of OX422210.1, forward strand.
TGATGCGAATGTTAGATTTGGATATAGTGGAGGAAGTACGTGAAGATGCAGCCTTAAGAAATAATGCTTATTAGCAGAAGATAACACATTTTTATAACAAAAGGATGAAGCCGACCAACTTGAAAGAAGGATTTTATGTGCTAAAAACAGGTAATCCATAAGAACAACAAACTTGAAGCCAATTAGCATGGGCCATATCGTATTTCAACAGTTGTCCAACCAGGTACCTATATAATTGAGACATTGGAGGGAGAAGAGTTCAAGAATCCATGGAATGCTGAGCATCTTAGGAATTACTACCTGAGATATAATGAAATAAATTGTACTCATGTTATTCCAGTATCAATAAAATAATGATTTCCACTATTTTTTTTAATTTTTTTTGAATACTAGTGCCATGCACCACTATATACTTGATCGGTGAAAGTTGAAAGTCATACATGGTCAGAAAAACTTCAAAAGTTGTTCAAAAATCATGATCCTTCGAAACAACAACCGTATAGTTGGTTGGAACTCAGAATAGGTCCTTCGCAACAACAACCACATAGTTTATCGGAGATCAGAACAACACCCACATAAGTAAAACTTGATCGGCAGAAGACAAAACCCCAAGTAGAGCAGGATCTTAAGTCCTCAAAAAACTTGGTCAATGCAGTTAAGGATAAAATAAGATTTTATCCAACTGGGCAAAATAAAGGAAGAACGTTGTGAAAATTCCTAAAAAGTAATGTAGACGCATATTCCACATACGCCTGGTCCCTACTGGTAACTAGTTCGTAACCTAAAAATCTAGGTGTATTAGTAGAACCTATGAAATACATGGGTAACTAGTGCTAAACTTAGATTTTAATCTAAGTGTACTGGTAGAACTATGATCTCATTGATAATTGATACTAAAATTGGGTAAAAGCCTAAGTGTGTCAATAGAACTGATGAATTGAAGAGGGCATTCACATTCAGAGATTGACAAGGTAAGTTAATCAAATATTTCATTCATTTAAATAGTCATTACATGATATTGCTCATAACTGAATTACAGGAATTAAATTTATTCTAAGGGATGCTTCCCTTCAGCCTTAGAAGAGCTTGATGCTGGTTCCATGCTTGCTAGAGGATCATCTAATGTATAAGGGGAATTGATAAAACTGAAAGCACTATTATATTACTACTACTTGGTGTATCTTGCAGATGAGGAGGTGAACTCTAACTCCATGTCAACAGTTTCTAATATGCTACTTAGCAATTCAGGAGTCAGGTTTGGGTCATTCATTTCTTCTATGGCATATCTCTTATTGTCAAACTTAGTAGGTAATGACATAAGAATCTTTTGAACGATTTCTTTCTAGTATAGGTTATACCATTTGCATGTAATTTTGTAAAAATGTCGGTTAACCTAATATAGAAATCATCAAAGGATTCATTGTCATCCATAATCAGTGTATTATACTGTTGGACAAGCATTTGTGCTTTTTCGGCCTTAACTCATTCATCACCCTCATGTGCGGTGACTAGAGTGTTCTAGGGCTCCTTAGAAGTAGAGCAAATAGATATTCTTTTAAACTCGTGCTCGTTAATGGACATAAAAATATCATTATTGCCCTTGTTATTATTGAGAGATTTCTTTTTCTCTACAGTAGTAAATTTGCTAAGAAGTTTCTTAACCCTTGTGGGATCAATATCAGACAAAGACTTAGTTGGATGTTCATAACCATTTTCAATCATATCCCAAACATCATCAACAAGAGTTCCTTGAATGAAAACAACCATTCGTACTTTCTAATAGGAAAAGTTGTTTCCATTAAAGAGTGGTGGTCGAGAAAGGTTACCTAACTTCTCAAATCTTTCATCCATATTCAGAAATGGATTTCAAAAATAATTTCTAGAGTTTCAGGATCAAAATATATTTTGATAAACCCGCTCTGATACCACTTGAAAAACTATGTTTACAAGATTAATAACAAAAAGTTATAAGTTTAGTAAACTCCGAAATAAACTCGTTGAATGAAACTCTTTTCAAAATAAACACTACATGCGTTAAAATAATTTTTCTGAATATGATCTTTAGACTTGTTAGATAGAATATCTTAGGTTTTTAAAATTCAAAATCTACAATTAAGTCTCAAGTATGACATTGTTCACCAAAGTAATTAAGAAGATTCAAGCAAATAAACACAAGATTTTTAACGTGGTAAAACCCTAAAATTAGGAAAACATCCACGGCCCCCTCTACGGAGCAAAATGAAAAAGTCCACTAAAATCACAACCAAGTTACAACACTAAAGCATGCAACTAAGAATTAAAATATAAGATCAGAAAACGTACCTACCCGAGTTACCCCACTCTTAAAGGTAATCTATATTGATTTGTTCTTCTCCATGCAGCTTCTGTTTTATCATTGAATTCCGGATCCCAGCAGCCCCACAAACAAAATATCTCACCAAGAACCACAACTCCTAAGTGTTCGTGTTCGTGTGAGAGTGATAGTGTTTGTGAATTAAACTAGATGCAATAATTCTTCTCACGCCTCTCAATCAAATACAAGCAATATCCTATTAATTACAAACAACTTCTATATGCAATGAAATTAATCTCAAATATACTTTGAATTCAAGACTTCCAAATTTTCAGATTCGGAATAAAAAAATTCAAATCAAGTTTTGTTCAAAATTATTTATCTCCAAAATATATTTCACTAATTTGTGAAATTAATATTTAAAACAAAAAAACTTTCTCAAATCTGAATATAAGCCACAACAACAAGTCTTGAGTTTCAAATTTATTTGAAACTATAATCTTGGGTAAAAAAAAATCAACAACAACAACAACACAAATGATCCAAGAACAAATACACAATAATCCTAACAATTAGTGTACTAAAAAGGTCCCTAAGAGATATAGGGTATAAGGAGTACAAATCTGAAAGTGTTTTGCATTTTTCAGCGAGTTTTTCGATGAAGAAAATTCTGGTGAAGACTTCTTCTCTCCCTCTGTTCAAGTCCGGCACTGGTTGGTCCAAGGTGGCTCTCGATTTTGGGATAACTTCGACAGCCTTTGGTTTACAGACAGCAACGACGTCAACAGCAGCTCCGCTGGTGACGTCGGTTTTCAATTTTAGGCAGATTCGGCGAACGGTTTACAACTCTGACGGTTTAGAACGGATCTGTCGGCGTTGGTTTCGAACAGTAGTGGTGATTGCATTTTTCTCGGATCTCTCTTGTTTCTGACGGAGGTCCAACGATGTGACAACCTCGATTCCGGTGATGAAACTTTGGCGACAATGACGCCTCTCTCTCTCTCGTTCTTTCCGGCGACTGGAGCACACTCTCTCTCTTGATCTCGATTTTGGCTTCTCTCAAAGGAATGGAGGAGATGAGTTTTCCTCTCTCTTGTTCTATCAGTCGCCACTTTTTTCTTCTAACTCCTTCCCTTGAAAATTACTAAGAGATGTTATATATGAGTGCCAAAAGAGTTTGTTAAAAATAAAGGATCTAGATCTAATCTTCAAGATCTAAGGGTGTAGAAAAAAAGTGGGATAACAAATGTGATTGGCTAAAAGGTGTTCACTAGGATTGAGGCACTAATAATATGATCCATTGATAACCACTCAATCTAAGGTCACAAATGAGTCTAACCACCAAGACACTGAAGAAACACAAAAAGCCTTATTAAAAAAATAAAACACATGTTTTTTTTTAAAGTCTTGGAAAAATTAAATCTTTCGACTCAAAAAAATATTAGCCAATTAAAAATTTAACCAATCAAATTTTTATCATAACAAATATTCTTATGTTAACCTCAAATATATTTTTAAAATCATATTTTAATTAAATAAAAAATCATTTTAAATGATTAAAAAAATATTCAAATGAATTTATTTTTCCAAAAAAAATATATTTGAAGCAACACCACCACCATAAAAAAATATGCACACATAATAAACACGTATAAGCATTGTATGTGTCCTAATTGTGGTTCAAGAGTTGTACTTTACCTTTTTGTGTCACATTGGAGAACTTGAACTGGGATGCTTTTGATGAAGCTTGATGCCTTTTTGAGATGGAGCAACTCGAAAAAATCTATTCTATTTTGTCTCAATATCCAAACTAGTCGGAACTCCTATATGACACAGACTCAAGTAAGTCAACTATATAGTGTTTTCTCACATTTTAGTCACTCGTTTTAATTAACAATGGCCTTATGTTCGGATTTGTTTATTTCTCAGGTCAATACGCAGTTGCAATACAAATAATGTTAAATCAGTGTAATTGCGACGCAATAGCGGTTAAAAGCATGCATCGAAGAAATTAAGGCGACCGTGAAGTCTGAAGTCCATTTATGAGTTTGCCCGATGAGTTCCGATGTCTCGAACCCTGTTCCGAACCAAACCTAAGCCTACACCGAGCCCAGACCATCACCCGAACCTGTGTGTGTTTAGTTTATGCCTTTTTTAATTTTTTTAGATTTTTAGTTTGAGTCATTTTTATTTTTAGGATTTATTTTAGATTTATTTAGGATTTATTTTCTATTTCTTTTTACTTAGTGTAGTTTTATTTTGATTTTTATTAGTTTTTAATTGTAGTCTTTATATTTAGTTCTACTAGATTTTATATTTTTAGGACTGTAGGTTTTATTTTTACCTCTTTTGTAGTTTTTATTTTTATTTGAGTTTTATTTTTAATAGGTTTTATTTATTTTTAGAGGATTTATTTTTTTAATGCATCGAGTATTTGTTCTCCTTTATTTTTGTTTATTTTTAGTTTTTAGTTAGTTTATTATTATTTTTGCGTTTTGTTTTATTTTATTAGTTTTTATGTGGGTCGTGTTTAGTTTTTAGCGTTTGTATCGTCTGTCGTGTTGTTTTTATTTATTTATAATTTTTTTAGTGAGTTTTATTTTTATTTTTAGTTTGGTTTATTTTTTATTTATTTTTAGTTGTTTTTATTTTATTAGGTTCATTTTTTTAATGGAGTCACAAATTAAACACACACTAAGTAAACTCAAACTTAAACACACCCCTACACCACACGCACACCTAAACTAAACACTCACACCCTAATACCATACACTCCCATACACTACACTACACACTAACACTTCCCTCACCCTCAGGCTACACTAACCTACATCCTCACACACATAAAACCCCCCACCATACTATTCATCATCTTCCCTACCACTCTCTCTCTCTCCACCACCAACAAACCCACTCCAAAAAAAAACCATCACCACCCATTCCCGCTCGGGTACCCACCAAATCGCCGACCTCCATTAACCCAACACCGGCGACCTGCTCCGCCAGAAAACTTGAACCCGCCGGCGATACCAGCTTGATCTCGGAACCACCAGCGAAACCCATTACACCCAACTCGGCCAAAACCATAAACCCGGTACAAAACCCATCCCTTCCCAACCGGCTTAAACCCGAGCTCCGACGCACACTCCGTCGACCTGCTCCGTCGAAAAACTCGAACCCGTTGGCGACCCAATCGAATCCCAACAGCCACTATCCTCGAACCAAACCCGAATGAAATCAAGAAAACCCATTTCCCATTTTCAACCCATAAGCCAAACACGATTTCTCCACTACCAAAAACAAACCAAAGAAATAAAACAACAATTAAACCCTTTACCCCACATGTCTTTAACCCACTTCTTTATTCTCAAAAGCCAAAAACCATTCCCCAAAAATCTGCAAAAACCCCACTAATCCACCTCACCCATCTACTCAATCTGACCAACCCCATTAACAAGACCATCTCTTCAATTTAAAAGGGGGGAGAAGACACAAGAAAAAAAAAAAGGACAGTGTGGAGAGAAGCTTTGGAGCTCCAATTTTTGGAGCCATTTTTCGTTGTAGATTGTACAAAATTTTTATTTTTTTCTAATTTTTTTATAGAGTGACTTGAGCGAGACAAAAAATATTGGGACATAAATTGTGAGTTGAGTGATAGTTTTGTGTATCGTAAAACTCAGATTTGTGGGTTACTATTCATGTCAAGTTTGGGAACTTAATATCAAACTCAAGGAGACTTGATTTGTTTATTTATTCTCATTCTCATTCTATTTTATTTATTATGCCTCTTATTGTGTCATTATTACATTTTATATGTAATAATACCAACATGAGTGCCTAAATACCCCATTCAAGGGGTGAGATGGAACCCTTAACTTAGTTATTTTTATTTTTTGTTTCTTTATTTATTATGCCCTTTTGAATATTAATATTTAAGTTTTATGATTGTTATTTACACCTCGAGAGATGGTGAATTATTTTCGAGAGAAAATCGTAAATTCATATTATAATATTTATTCATTAATTAAACTAGGGATAGGCAATTTTTGAAGGGTATTATAGTTTGAATTTTTCTACCCTAAAACTTTTTTTTATGATTTAAAATACTTTTAATGAATTTCCTAGCGGGTGATTTATTAGAAAATGTTTAAATATAATTTTTGTGGGTATGTGAGATTTAAAATATTAATCTTCTAAAAGGATTATATGTAAATATACATTTGCAACGAGAGTTGATTTGTAAATTTATATATGTTTTGGGGTATTTCAAATAGACAAACTAATTAATAAAAATAAATAAGTTAAGTGGCGAAATTTAATCCCTTGAATTATCTCATAATTATTTTCTCCTCATATTTAGCTCACTTTATCATTTTCTTTATTTTTAGTACAATTTTAATTTTTAGTTCATAATTAGTAGTATAAATATACATTCAAAATTATTTGTTGTTCCATGTTTGTGACTGTGATTAATTGTTTAATTATGCTTGGCTAGTCACCATGTTCAAGGGGTGGGATGCACTGCGTATGATATTAATTTAATTAATTGATTTCATTAATGCTATATTTCTAGGAAAATTAATTTTTGACTGTCACCAATTAATTTGTGTAACGAGAGTTAGTAAATTAATTGTACAAATTAATATTTGAATTTAGGAATCGAACTAGAGATAGGTTTTTTCGAAATTTGTATATTAATTCTGTGTTCAAATTTGGGAATTCATATCGTTTTTATTAAATTGATCCTAACGGGTAATTTTCTTGAAAATAGTATAATTCTTAATTTTTCATCGTGTGACATTTTTAAATTAGTTTTCTGAAAAAGATATTATTAAATTTATTATTGTAACGAGAGTTAGATTATCGATTTAATATTATTTTAAGTGTCCATTACCGAACTAATATCATATACATGTATGTAAGTCTCATAATAACCACACAAAGGATTTTACCTATGGGGGACCTTCTTGTGCTTCTATCAGTAAACCCATAGGATTTCCTCACCTAACAGATTTCAAAATATACATACAAATAAATATGATAATAAGGAATCACTACGTAATCACACTACCCGGTAGTCCATTAAAAAACTCGACCGATGGATCAGGTAACTGACCTCTCTCATTTTAAAGTCTAGATCAACTGAACGTATGATAAAAATATATATTATCACGTCGTCCTACACCATTGGCTATAACAAATATTGCCCTATGGATCAAGTTGTCATGTCCTTCACTCACAAAATGGCAACCAATTGAACGTGTGATATCTACTTCCACAAGATCATGCGTCAATAATCTGGCATACGGTAAATGGTCATGACCAATTGAATCCAAAACCCCAACTGATATATTCACCATGAGAAATGATTATGTTCACATAAGCACTTAATTTATATACACGTACATTTAATATATATATATATATATATATATATACAGGATATCACATACTATCAAGCGTACCCAAATCATCACAATCCCTGAATGCCAGATTATCAATTTAATTTTGGTTTACTATCTCTCAAAACCATAATAATTATAAACAATAGAGTGGGATACCTCGCACCCTCAAGCATACCCCAAATCACTCCAATCCCCAACACCGGATTATTCATTACGTTATTAGGTTTATCAACTCTTAACCCTTATTAATTCCAACTCTTAGTTTATTATGTCTCTAAACTGTGAGCACTTACCTCTCTCTCTCTCTCTCGCTCTCTCTCTGTCTCTAAACTATATATATATATATACTCTATCTCGTAACATACATATATGACTCTGCATTTAATTACTAAGTTAGTTGCATGACCTAAGTAAAATTGAAAGTTAGTTTTAAGATCAATATCATAAAAACAATGTTTAATTAATGAAAGTTCAAAGTTTTAAACCTAGCTCATCAATAACATATAAGAAGTTCAATTCCTTTACGATTTCAGATTCAATCAACAAATTAACATGGGGCTTTTACTTCATAATGAAAATATACCCTAGTACAAGATTTGTATTCCATATTTACATATCGATAACATTCAATATCATATACTCTCCATAAAAGTACAAGTCCTCAATGCATAGGCAATTAAATCAATTCCTAATAAATCCATATACATAAACCTGATTAAGAATAATTAATCTGACCCTAAACATGCATTATAATTTCATATCAATCATTGGAAACATGTATTCTAAACAAGTTATAGATTTAAAAGTGTATTATAAGAGATTTCTTGCCTTAAAACGACCAACGGTGAATTCTCTACGCTTTAATTCATTGTTTTTCCTTCTCAAAGTTCCTCTTAAGTTTTCTCAATACTATAGGGGTGCTAGGGTTTGTGTTTAATGTCAAGGATGATTAATTAATGAGGCATAACTCTATTAACTACCTCTAATTTTTGCACCTCTGTGTAAGGCCTATTTTCGAGCCCCCAAATGGACCCAACATACTAACCAAAATAGCCAAAAACTTAACATAGGGTATACCTACCCCCTGGGCCCAACTTAAGACGATAAAAACATGTAACAAGGTCTTCGTATCACTCTAGAGTCCGCTCCAATTGGTTTGACCACATATCTCACAGTAAAACCTCACAACGCAAAATAAATAACCTATTAATTATTTTGTGCGTAATTGCATATAATCTGTAGACACCCCATTCTATTACCCCCTAACTCTCCTTAGGTCCCTAATACCTCCCTCCATCACTACAAACCTAGGTCATGTCTCGAGTACTGACTTAAAAACCACCGGGCACTCCCCGGCTCAGTTTAACCCAAAAGTCAAAATCTTTATCTCGATCAAGATTGAATGAATCTTCAAAGGGCACTGAATACCCTTTATAATGGACCTCCCCGTGCATGATTCCGACTTACCATGAGGACAAACGACCCGTTTGCGTCCGAAACTTGACCTAGAGGCCACCGGGCTCCCCCGGGATCTGTTTGACCTATGTTAAGTCTTCAACTCAACCGGGGCTGAATGAATCTTCAAAGGGTACTGAATACCCTTTCCAACGGTCCATCCCGTGCGTGATTCCAACTTACCATGCGGACGAACGATCCGTTCGACTCCGAGAGGTCACCGAATGCTTCTCGGGCCCGGTTGACCAAAGTTGACTCCCCAAACCGGGTCAAACTATTTGGAATATCGAAGTACATCTCCTAACCTTTCCAATGGTCCACCCCGTGCATGATTCGGACTTACCATGCGGACAAACGATCCGTTTGCGTCCGAAGGATCCCCCGTCCAATGGACCGACTAATGCTTCTGAGCCATATTTGACCCAAATTTAACTCCCTAACCAAGGAGCAGTCCAAAATACTTTCAAAGGTCTCTGAATTACCTTTCCAACGGTATGCCCTGTGCGCGATTCTGACCAACGGTTTGTCCTCGACGGCCGATTTTCCGAAAAAGCCTGAAGCGCACTGTCAAATGGCAGGTTCCAGACCCTGCTTATCGGCAGGTGCCGATAAGCAGGAATGAGTCTATGCCGATCGGCACTTAACTGGGCCTATAAAAACAGGCCTTCACCTCATTTGCAAGGGGAGCCCATATCTGATAGAAATCTCTCTCAACGCATCCCAGAAACCTCTCCCGAAGGCAGCGTGATTTCAACTTCGAAATCCCCTTTTTTCTTCCACTTTTCATCACCCTTTTCATCAAACTTTGTGAATTAGTCACTCTACATCATCATCCAAGTGCAAGGGCTGCTCTCCAACATTCAAGATCAAGCTCAAGATCTTCAAGAAGGTCCAATTTTCTCTAACTCTCTCGTAAATTCCCAATAACTTATTTTCTTACTTAGCGATTTTATTATCTCATCTCACAAATCCTAATATATTTTTATTTATTATTATTGCACATCTCCTATTTTCATATAAATAAAATCTAAAAAAATAAGAAAAAGAGGGTTTGCTCATAAATTCCGAATAGGGATTCTCATACTTTTCGCACACTTTCCTCACAACTAAAACAATTTTTCTACACACACACACTTACAAATAAGAGATCCCCCATTTGGATTTATGGGATAAAACCCACCCCTCATTTTTTATGCGAACTACGTGGACTTTGATGCCTTTATAGGCTACGTAGGCGTCTCGGGTAAAACCCGAGACTCGAGTCCTTTTTTCCCACTTTTTCTCTCATATTCCTTTTTTCTCTAAATCTAATCTTCCTATTAATTTTTATATAGATAGTACATCCCCGTCCTTGGTCAACTCAGTGGTGACCACTTTTTTCCTTCTTATCTTATTTTATCCTGATAGTGGTGATAATGCATTATCGAACAACGACTTGATTTCCATTCTCTCCATTATCCCTCAGTCGGTGATGCCTTTGATCATCGAGCGATAAGTGGAGAGTACAACCTTCATAGCATGGATCCATCCTCGTCTGAGGATGAAATTTAAGGGAGAATAGATATCCACAACTAAGAACTCGATCATCTTAGAGATTTTCCAAGTTCAGGCATGCATAATAACGTTTCTTAGTGGCATAGTCATTTTTTCAGTGAAGTTGACCAAAGGGATGATCGATTCTTTAAGGTCCTCCATTTTGAGATTGAGATGATTGAAAATTTTCATTTACATAACTTTTGAGGAACTTACTTATTTGACTAGTTGGTTATCCACGTTCTAGTTAGTAGTTTCGAGAGTGATTACTAGTGCATCGTGATGTGGAGTTCTGACTCCGACCAGATCTTCCTTGGTGAAGACTACATGTTTGTTCTAGTCAATATATACTTGAAGTCAGTACTTGGATAGCCTCCATTCGAACATCATTTCCTTCGATCTTATTTGGAATTTATGCCCCGTGAATGAAAATAAACTTTTGTCCCATCTCATCACCATCTAGGATGTTATCAGGCTTTTGGTCGGCTTCAAGGATAACTTTAGTGCCCTTATTCTCCACATAGTCATCCAAGTGGTCAACTTGGGCCAATTCTTCTAAGTAGGATTTAAAAGCTTTGCAGTTGTTTTTCTTGTGCCCATGATCTTTGTTATTGGCATATCTAAAGGCAGTGTTCCTCTTGGATGGATCTCCCGTCATCTTTCTCTACCACTTGAGGAATTATTCGTCTTTTATATTGTTTAAAATCTTGTAAATGGGCTCGTTGAAAAAAGTGTTTATCGCTTAGTAAGTTTTGGTTGGATATTTTTTATCACCGTTATTAGATCCACCATTACGATATTGTCCCATTATTAGGGACATTCTCTTTGTCACATTAGTTGTCCCTTTAGATCGATTATTATCGTGTTAGTTTCCCGTGACCTTATCTTACACCTTTGCATACTTTTTTGTCCTTGACATGAGGTTGTCAATGGTGTTGGCCTGCTTCTTAGCGAGGGATTAGTGTAACATAGAGTTTCTCGACAACCCAATCTTGAATGAATCCATAACTACCTATTAGGAGAAATTGACCTCATTATAAGTTTCCCAATTTCGCTTGGCATATTCTCATAAGGTTTCCTGGGACTTCTTTCTTATAGTGAGAAGTGAGTCCATCATTTTCGAATAGGCACTGCTAGTGATGAATCGAGCAATAAATGCCACTACAAGCTATTTGAAATTATTGACCGAATTATGTGGTAGCTATTCAAACCATTTATGAGCGATATCCCCCAGGTTAGAGAGGAATATGAGACACATGAGGGCATTATTGTTGTTTTATATGGTCATTTCTTACCTATATTAGCGGACTTAATATAAAGGGCCAGTTCTCCCATTATAAATTTTGAATCTAGGGGTGGATAATTTCTTAGGTGGCTTTGGTTCTTTAATTGCTTTGGAGAATTGAGACTTCATTTGATTGATAAAGGCTCTTTTGGGCCAGTTTTTAGTGGACCTCGCCCCATGATGAGCGGGATGCTCATCCATATCTCTCTTAATGAAGTCAAGAAGATCATGCCTTAGATAACCTTCGTCCTGATCTTATCATGTTAGTGGATGCTTGTGCCTGGAGTGTTCATGATCGTAACACGAACTCCTTCCTCGACTGCGAGTTTTACTCGCCTAAGGGCTAGAAGTCCGACCATGAACCCATTGAGATCTTTCTCCATTCTCTTAAGTCTATGTTTCAAGCATGCATTCTCCTCCTCTTAGAGACATATGGCTTCCTCCTGTTAACAGAGTCGCCGTTCTTAAGCATTGACAAGCCACGAGATCTGGGTAGATCGTTGCTTTGATCAGAGCATTCTTTCCGTGTTTTTTAGCCTGAGTTAGGAGTGTTATGACTAATATTAGGGTGGACATTATACCTCACTCTAGATGCCAGAGGCCGATTTCTCTCATCCTAATGCTCTCCATCGAATGGCGTATGTGCAATGTGAGGGTGAGACATATCTACTTGAAGGCTTTATTAGCTGAAATAAGGAAACTTGGTTCCCACAAACGATACCAATTGTAGGGGCTAAAATTCTACTAATATTAATCTCAAACAAACATAGATGAATAGTACATAAATGATCACACAATACAATAATATACATGGTTCGGCAACGTGCCTATGTCTACGGGGTGTTATCTCTCTTTTTATTGATCAACTCACAATAAACATAATTTTATGCCCCTTTTCCTAGGATGATGATTTGTGCCGGACTCTAGGACTCTTATATATAGTTGTGATAATATCAAATAGGTCTTGTCCCGAGGTTGTCGCGGATCGGGCTCCCCTTTGTTCTTATCCCAACTCTGATCCATTATCATGAGTTTCATGGAAGTTGTCACTCATTCGGATTATCCAGATAATTACCCCACACTTATAGTATTACTAATTGTTTTTTACTCCTGTCATTATTATATTAGAATCGATTAATCTATTTATGGATTTTGAGGGGTGTTGTAGTTGGTATCAGAGCATTTTAGGTTCTAGTGTCCAAAGGTCTTGAGTACGTCCGCTACTTTTTGCGTTGCGTTCTCTAATTACTTTTGAGATATACCATTAGGATTTGTACTCTTAATAATGATAACCTCTTATGGAGGTTCAGGTCATTGGTTTAGACGAACGACTTGAATAAACCGAAGTGTATCAGGAGCATCCTTATTTTGATTTCATTCTTGATCCGTCTTGCTCATGGTGTTGGTTTCGATCGCGTTTGGGTTGAGGCGAGTTTTCAGTGTAGGTGGGTGGAGGTTGGTTAACAATGGTGTTTACATTCGAAGTGGGTTCAGAGTGAATGAGGAGAAATGGGTTTCCACTGGATGGATTTGAACCCCTTGTCATTTGAAATTTATTTATAATGGTGGTGTATTTAAATTTTTTTTTTTTGTTTTTGCCAAATTCTAGATCTTGGATTTATTTGCTCAGATTTCTCTTATCCTACATATTTCAATTTTTTTAAATTTATTTAAGATTATCGATTAAATCTAATAAAATGTCATTTTTCCATATTTTTCAAAACCAAAAAAGAAACTATGACTTTTCTGGTGGAGTCATTTTCATTTTTATTTTTGAGCTTTTTTAAAAAAAAAAATTTATTCATATTTATCAATTTAATAACTTCTACAACTTCTAGTTTTGCTAGATTTTTTTATTTGGTTTTTATGTGAAGTTCTTTCAATATATTTTGTGTAATTTCCAAATGTTTAAATATTTTATTTGTTATTTATATATTTTTCTAGATTTTAATAATAGTTTAAAATATTAACATGATTTGAAAATTATTTTCTAGTAATTTTTAGAATTTTTAAATATATTTTATTTAATTTCCAAATGCTTTAAAAACAATTTAAATGTTTTCTACAATCGTCACTAATTTGAAAAATATTTTTATCATTTACACAAATTTAAAAAAATTTATTTAGTTTTTACAGATTTATAAAGATGTTTATAAACTTTTCACATATTGTTTTATCACATATTTATTCCTTTTTTATTCCATAATTTTAACGATATTTATTAAGCATTTCACAATTTTTTAAAATTATCTTTCAATGTTTTTCCTATATTTTATGAATTTATAATCTTTTCTCTCATATATTATAAATATTTTTTATCATTTTTAATTTTATTTTTAGGGTTTTCTCTATTTTCCTATTTTTTATATATTTTTTAGATTTTTTAAATGCTAGTGTTTAATTTTTAGAATATATAAATACACATTTTTTAAAATTCCAAATATTTACATATTTTTAAAAAGTCTTTTGAGGATTTTCTTGATTTTAAATTATTTTTTTACTATCTAGTTATTTGTTTTAAATGTTGTTGCTGCAATTCTTTGAAATGTTTTAAAAAAATTGTTAAGATGAAAATGCCATCATGTACCCTCATATGCTAAGCACATGATCACTTTTCTGCCCAAAACATCAACGATGTTAGTGTTAGAGGGTTACATGACGTTGTTTTCAAAGTTGAGGGGGTTAACTCCAGAAAATAAAGTTCGTGAGGTGAATGGGTAAACTTGAGGGGGTAGGTGTAATTAACCCCAAACCCTAATTCTATCCACTTGACTCCAATTATAATACCCAAAAAATTAACATATAGATTTCATCTCCAAATTTAGATTTTTATGAACCTAAGATTCTCACTTCTCTAATTAAATAATTTAGATGAGTTCTAAAATACATCAGTTTAATCAAATGGACTAAATAGAAGAAAATTTGCTTAATGATTAGAGCTCAACCCAAATATTGTGTAACTTGATGATTCTCCATCTTATCTCTAATTATCCAAATCTTCCTCTTTAAATTTATTCTCCAAGCTTACTCTTATCAATCCTTGCCTCTTCCTCTCCCCAGTAGCCTCCCTCTAGGTCTAAGTTTAGGGTTTGTAATCATGTTAAAATGCTATTAGGTTTAGTATAACTTTATATTTAAATGCTAAGTCCCGTCAAACCTAATTTTAAATAAGCATATGGACTTTAAAACTCAATCGAAACATGTCCAAACATACTCCAATGGGTAGCCCAACCCATGGGTACACTTTTTCAATGGTGTTACCTCATTTGGGCCTCTAAATAAGCCAATAAATTATAACCAGAAGTTACAATTCAAAGCATAATTTAATTTACATCATAAGTCAAGTTTCATACTTTATCACGAAAATTAACCAATTAAATTTTGTAAAAAAAATTGTCCAACCTATATTATAATTTCCAATGAACTTTACTAAAATATTCCATTAAACTGATTATTCAAAATTTCCACTTAAATTTTTATTTAAATTCTCAGGGTATTACAAAAGTCGGCGTTATCAACAAGGTTTGCAAGTTATAGCGTGATTGATGGTTTAGTGACATCATTGCTTATTCTTATGACTATAGTTTCAAAAGGTTAGTTGTGAAGATGATGTATTATTAAATATATGAAAGGTTTATGTTTTCCTTTGTATAATAAATAATCTATACCAAGTGTAAGGAGTCAGTTTGACCCAAGATTTATTGCGTAAGGGCTTTCTTATAAAAGCTACCTTCTTAAGTGTACGATTTACTTTTTTGTATTTTAATTTTATCAATATGTTAATATATGCTAACAAATTGAATCATTTTTGCAAATTATATTTTGTCACATAAATAGTGAGATAATCTTTTGCTTGAATATGGATAAACATAAACAATGCATTTTTAATTGAAAATAATTTTTGTTTGGGTAGATATCGTTAAGAGTTGACACACTCTTTGTATATACGATCAAGGAGCATTCTCACCAGATGGAGTGTGGAACTTCATTTGGTCTAACAAGATATTTCCTTGATGAAAATATTGTGTGTTCAAGTATAATCGAGGTCGAGGCTTTTGCCCATAATTCTTCCTAACAACTAAATTTTAGTGCATTGATTTGGATGAAGAAACAAATAATTAGACAAAAATGGCTAACTCTTATTGTGTAATACCCCTTGATTTTAAATAAATAATTTATTGAGAAATTTTAAATAATTTATTCAATTTAGAGAATACTTTTTTTGCAATAAATTAAATTATTTTTTTTGTAATAAATCATATTAGTTAATTTTTGGTATTAAATTAAATTGCACATTTTTCTTATTAACTCATTGAATAATTTTTAATGTTAAAATGATGGAATTAGATTTATGTGATAAATTATGTTATGTGTTGGGTTTTGATTTTTTTTGTGTGATTTGAAATCCCAAAGGGTGTTAAAATGGTGGAAAGTTGGGTTTATGGGTTGAGTAACACATTGGAGCAAGGTTGAGAGTATTGGAGTGTGGTTTTGGAACCCATAAGGTGAAGATAACTTAGGGTTAATATAAGTGACGAAAATACACAATTAAAATATAAGTTAAGTTAACTTACTATTAGTATTATTATTATTATTATTATTATTATTATTATTATTATTATTATTATTATTATTATTATTATTATTATTATTATTATTATAAAACCCTAAACTTAATTGGGAGGCTACAAAGATAGTTAGCTTTTGGAAGGAGGTTAGAGGAAATTGGAGAAGAATGATCATAAGGAATTTGTAAGGCTAATTGAAGAACATCACATAAGAATTCACTATCTACATTGAATTTTATATTTTTCACCTCCACCAAACAAGGGAAGAAATGTTATTTACTTCTCCCCTTTGATTTGAATAGTAAATAGGAAATATCATGTAGATTAATATAATCTAGTAAAATATTATATTGAATTGAGAAATATGAATTTGGATCATATTGGTATAGTATTGAATTGTTAGGAATTTATATATGGAGTGAAAGATTCTAGTGCTAGGGTTCATATTTAATTTATAAAATTGGGTTTAAATAGATTGGGATAATGGATTATATCATGAATTAATATAATAATTTTGTCATGATTATTGTTATATTGTTGTGACGCAAATTATTATATGAAATCCATTTGGATTAAAGAACAAAGACTTATTAAGAAAATTAGCGTTCTTACACATAATACATAATTAGAAAAGTTAAACTGATAATTGGTTGATTTAGTCATATAATTCAGATTTAATTATGTTAGAATTATTACATATTTTAAATACACAATGGTAATTGGATCACGATGTTGGGTATTGGATATGATTATATGAGTTTTAGAATATGGGGTTCATATATGTAGGTTAATCTTATTGTTGGGAAAGATTAGTTTGGGATTCATATATTTTTTGTGTTAGAAGTTGCATTGAATATGCTATAAATCCTAAACGTGTATTATAATTTATGTTCCTAAATTGAATTAATTGAGATTGAAATTAAGGATTTTTGGGTGGATAACAAAAAAAACGGTTTGGTTCAAAGAATTATTCGGAAGACAAAGTTTCAGCCTTCAAAATTGGATTGTGTTCCCAAGAATGAATTTAATAATGTACTCTAAATCGTGATTTTCAAAATATACCTAAATAAATATATGGAAGTTTGATTTCAGTACAAAAATAGTTCGTTAATTGGGTTGATATCACAACCCAAAAATGGACCATGGAGTAGATTTATGAACTGGACAATTATTTTCTCGTGCATTGGGTGACTTAGAATCTACCTAGGACCTTTACAGGTTAATTAAATTATATTTTAAACTAATAGGGGTCTTGTGTAGGGTCACGAGCATCACATTAACCAAATAGGTAGAGTATGTTGGAGGCCAAGCTAAGTGTAGTAATCGAGTGAGGATTATAGATCATATAGGGTGAATTTTTACTTAATATTGGTTACGATAAATCCTGTAGGTATGTTTGGGGTAATATAGTGAAGTTACCCCATCGTGAGAGTAGTTGGGTAAAAAAAGTCTTCATGAGTTTGGATTTAGCTTAAGTTATATAGTGACTGTACCAAGAGCTTAGGAATTTTATTTAGGATGATAGTGTGTTAGGTGTACTGAGTTGGAATGTTTCTAGTTGGAGTACTCTTGGTAGGATATTCATGATGCACTTATTATTTTTGGAGGTCTAGTTATTATAATAAAGACTATACGTGTATGTAATCGGAGTAAGGTTGAATTCAGTATTAGTTTCATAGTTGTATGATATCGTATTTACATTTGTTGTTGTAAGGTTACTACAGAGAGGTTTCCAGAGCAGGATAATTTAGAGATGACGATTGAACGTCGGTTTCGTATATTTTTAGTGTGTGGGTATTTTGTGTAGTTGTAGACCTTACATATTTACATATATATTATTCTCCTTCCTTTGTGTGGGTTCAAAAACTTTAGTAAGTGGAGTATCATTTTAGATATTAGTGTTGTTGTGATAGATGCCTTGCGGTAGGTAAACCATCATGGAATTCATTTAGAATGAGAGGTTGCATGGATTCCTACTATGTTTTAATGGTCAATATATGTACCTATTGTGTTGTGATAAAACGCGTTGAGGTCTAATATATTCTAAGGTGATCATTATGATGACTAACTATTTGTATACTTATTTCTTGTACATCGAGATTATGCGTATATCAATAGGTTAGAGAAGTCAGGTCATGTGTATATGTCTTGTATTTACATGGTTCTCTTATGCAAGAGTATGATATTGCTAATTTTTTATTATGTGACACCCCATATATTTTAATACTTAGGTTGATAAAGTCTAATTATTAAATTATACATGTTGTGAAAATAATTGAATACCATTCTCAGTAATGAAAGAAACAAACGAGACATATGCCAAAACAAAGGATAAGATATCAAAGTAGTCCAATATAAGACTCATAATAGAATGTCCAAAATCATAATAGATAAAAAGTTCAATCATCCAAACATTAACGTACAAATACAAGCCAATTATTGAGTCTCAAAATGATACAATGCCAAAACCACTATCCAAAATACATACTAATTGAAAGTCTAACAAATTATATCTCTCTCAACTAAAAAGTAAATGAAATTTCTAATTATAGAATACACATATTTTAATCCATAAATGAAGTTTATTGGAACATGAAAAGATGATGTGTGCTAGCCGAAGGGAGGAAATCTAAACGGATGGTCCAACTTTAGCACCTAAAAGTCAACATGAATAAAGATAGGTCATAAACCAAACAAGTTGCTAACATATGCAACTTCAATAAGATATACATAAAAATGGTAAACTCGGAGTTTAAACAATAAGAATAACCCAATGTATATTATGCAACCTCACAATGCATTTAAATTAACTCAATTCATTTCATCAATTAATTATGCTCTTAATTAATTAACATGTAACCGAGATGCGCCCCTTTTCCATAGCCATATCAATAACATGTGGTATGCCCATATCAAACCATCTCACATCCCTTAATGACCTTCTTCATAGTGCCGAAAAACCTGTATCCACCTTTATACATGGTACCAAAACTCCACAACACAGTGTGACTTAACAACAATCCATAACAAATCGTACTCATCTTGTAGGCCAGCATACGGGTGTTCCTTCTTGGAACTCACCCAATTATCTATGTTTTTTGTTATATGTTCATTAATAAATCTCCAAATTCTACTCATCAATTAGATCTTATGACATAAATACTGTATGTGAAAATTTTGATCAGGATCTTGGTCTCGTATCGAAACTCGGGAAGATTGTACTCTTGTTTTATATTCCAAATGTGGTTTTCTTTCTCTTGTTGAACCTTTTTTCATATAAGTCATATATCAAATTTTGCATTTCAACTTGGTTCGAGTACTCCTTTATTATGGAAATATCATCTTCAACAACTTTTTTTAGCCCTTTCCTTTACGTTCTTAATTATTGCATCTGCAAGATTTTGATATACTTGGTGTTGCTCTGAATATTATCATTTTTCTTAATTATTTATTGTTATTTATCTTTTGAAATACCCACTAATGTTTTTAAATGTTACATGTAACATCAACGTGGATAATTATTAATTCTAATTCATTCAATGACTGTTTTATCTTGAGGTTTATGATTCCTCCTTGGCAGCCTATTTTATTTTCATGTCTTTATTTCAAGTCATATTCTTTACTAGACATGGTTTAGTTTTGATTTGATATTTGTTCCTAATTAATCATAAATATTTTGGGACATCTATAAGACAAGTCATGGGTGAGTGTTTGACATAAAATATTTTATTACAATTATTTAAAAGAGAATTTTTAGAGTAGTTCTAATCAGATCATCATTTTCAACCAATGTGTATAAAAGTTGATAAATAGTGGGGTCAAAAAGAGCATTGATTAACACATACACATTTGGTTCAAAATTATGGGTTGAATACGATTTTTAAAACTCTTATAATTCTTTTCGGATATTTATCTGGGATCAAGAATTGCACTGGAAGATTCTCGTCCACGTGCGCCCCATCCACAAGCGCCTATGATTAGTGGAGAATCCTAATCGATAAAGAAATATTCAATAACATCACTTGTAATGGATGATCATGATTATGTATAAGTCCAAACTCTTATGAATGTCTATTAATGGTGCTTACGACTATCCTAAGATGCCTTATACATGTAAACGCATTCCACATGAATGGGGCATGCATTATTATAACGCAAAGAAGTACTACAACTATGTCGACCTAAGTTCTTGAGAAATAGAGAACAAACTCGAATACCCCGTGGATGTAGGCACATTGCTGAACCACGTACATCTTGATTTGTGTGTGCGATTTCAATCTCCTTACAATTATTATCTTTGTTTTTATTATGTGCATTTAATATTATTACTTTTAGGAAATTACCACCTACAATTAGCGTCGTTTGCGGTAACAATATTAGTTCTTTACCACTAGCCAAGTTTACTGCGATATCTCACTTAGCCAACTAAGATCTCCAAAATATCGATGATTAGGAGGGTCATCATGAGCATCGCCATAGGGACCATGAGTGTCACCATATAGACTATGATAGTCATGATGACCAAAAAGGATGTCATTCATATGCTCCATCCCATAGGGTTAGGTCAAATACTGATGACTATTACCAATCTCCCAACACACGCTATTGTTCTCAAGAGGATAAGATGGTCGAGAGTGATGAGCCCCAATAATCTAACAATATCTCAAGGCTCGTCAATAATTATAAGAAGCACCTTAGATATTAGAAGGTTGCCACCAAATATCAACATGAGCAGAATGCTACGGTCTAATGACGTCTGGATAGGATAGAGAGAAAGGTCCAAAAAATAAAAGTAAGCGTTCCTCAGGTCGCACACTGCTAGTCCTTAGGCGAATAAATCTCGCAGCTGAGGGAGGAGTGCCCCATGATGTATAGAAAATTATCCACATGAGAAGTTTCAAGTATTAAGATCTCGCTCCAATAAGTGGAGAGGAGAAAAGGATCTCTGTGACCTGGTCAGAAGAGTAATGGACAAGCAACCTACCTACTAGGGAGCATAGATGACCAAAGAACTCGCCAGATGAGCCCTTATTAGCCTGATGAAATCACTGTTCAATCGGATCATTAATGAATTTGAACCTCCTAAGAAGTTTGTTGGATCCCAACGACCAAGAAATATTGCCAGACTATGATGTTGTGGAACAACAGCAAGAGTTTAATCTACCGCATATTTCTCTCTAGTCTTAGAGATGCTTATCAGAAATGGTTGAAGAAGTTACCATAGCAATAGATCACTTCCTTTAAGCAACTAGAAAAGCCTTTATGACCATATTTATCACTAAAAATACTCATCCGAAATGTATGGACTCACTTTTTATGATGAAAACGTAGTCTCAGGAAACGCTCGAAGAGTATGCCATGATTTACTGAGAAGCGTATAACAAAGTGAAAGACTGCACCGAGCAGGTCATGGTAGATTTATTCAACATTAGGTTGTCGAGAAGCTCCATGATCCATCAATCCCTTACTAAGAGGGAGGCTATTACGATTAAGGACCTCATGGAAAAGATTGAGAAGTACACAAATGTAGAAGATACAATGGCTGGAGTTGCCCAGGAAGCTGATCGGGCAAAGCCATCTAAAAACAGAGATCAAGAAATAACGACTAAAAAAGGAGGGAAAATTTATATTGGGAAGCCAAAGGTAATTGAGATGAAATATATCGAGAAGGTGTTCAAAGACATAAACACGATGTTTACGAAGCCGGTCTACAAGATATTTTATAATATTATTAGAGGTTGGTAGTATTTTAAGTTGCCAGAGAAGATGATAAGAAATACTAAAAAGAGGAATATGACACTGAGGTGTGCATACCACAAGGATCATGACTATAAGAATTAGAATTACGAAGCCTTAAAATCCCACCTTGAGGAATTGGCTCAAGTCGGGCACCTCAATGAGTTTGTTGAATAAAAAAGAAGGTCAGGCATAAACTATACGCAACTAAAGGATAAATAATGTAATAGATGAACACTCGGGCCATGAGATCACAATAATTTATGGGGCCTCAAACTCAAGTCAGATCAAAGGGAATGCCCTCAGAATGGAGGTCAAAAAGTTCACAATAGTAATAGAGGCATTCCAGATCGACTCGGATAAACCCACCGCAGGAAAATGTTGGAAACCTGAGGAGATTGATTATTCCAAGCACATAGTATTTACCAATGGAGATCTATTTAGAGTTAGGAATACTCATCAAGATGCCCTGGTAATCACTCTCAGAGTTTCCAACTGGCATGTGGATAAGATGTCGATGGATCAAGGGAGTTTCGCAGAAGTGGTGTACCTTAAGATTTTTAATAAATTAAATTTGAAAGTAAAAGACCTGCAAGAGGCTAATCTTGCCCTGGTCAAATTTGTAGGAAGGGTGACCTTTCTTCTTGGGAAGGTTATTCTCCCAATTCGAGTAAGAGGAATATCCAAACTTGTCGAGTTCCTCGTGGCTACATAAACTTCCCCTTATAATGCAATAGTTGGTAGAGTTTAGGTACATGCCATGAGGGAAGGGTCATCCACCTACCATTAGAAGTTCAAGTGCATTACTAAAAAAAGGATCATGGAGATCATAGGGAACTAGGCCTTAGCTCAATAGTTCTTAATAGATGCTATCTAACCAAACCAGGAAAAAAAAGAAAGTTATGGATCCAACAGAGGGATATGTGCCCTTTAAGTAGAAACTAATGTGTGGGCGATCTGGTGTTAAGGAAACCAAGGTTACCCCTACCTATCGAGACATGGATCCCCTCTAGGAGGTGGCCTTTGACACCAACCAGTATAAGAAGAATATCTTGAACGAAATCATACTCATTAGAGAAGATAAGTAAAAACTGGTTTCTTTCCTCAAAAGCAATCAGGAAATTTTTGCTTGATAACCATGTGATATGTCAGGGGTTAGTCGAGAGGTTATGTTCCAAAAGATCCATATGGACCCAATACATCCTCTAGTGGCCCCAAAGGTGCGAAGAACTTCCCCTAAAAAGTTATGGCAGTAGAAGTGGAACTTAGGGAACATCTAGAGGCATGGTCCATCAAGGAAGTTCAATTCGCTAAATAAATATCAAATTCTGTGGTGGAGAATAAGATAAATGACAAGTGGAGAGTCTATATAGACTTCACTGACCTAAAAAAGGCGTGCCCAAAGGATAGTTTTTCTTTTTCTAAGATAGACTAGTTTGTTGACGCAACCTCTAACCACTAGTGAATGAGATTCCTTGATGCCTACTCAGGGTAACAATAGATCACACTCTTCAACCCTAAATAAGAGAAGACTTATTTATCACCACATCAGGACTGTAATACTACAAAGTGATTACATTCTAATTAAAAAACACTGGGATAACCTACCAGAGACTTGTGACTAAGATGTCCAAGCAATAGTTGGGAGAGATAATTGAGGTGTACATAGATGACATACATGTGAGGAGAAAAAGGAAGGAGGATCACCTTGCAGATCGAATAAGAACTTTTTATGTCCTTCTCTACTATAGAATGAGGCTGAATGAAGTCAGTGCTCCTTTGGGCTACAATCAAGAAAGTTCATCGGATACCTGGGCAGTCAAAGGGGGATTGGGGCAAACCCCGATCAGATAGAAGAAATAACAAAGGTGCAACCTCTAAAAACTATATACGAGGTGCATAATCTAACTAGCATGCTCATCGCACTCAACAAGTTCATATCAAGATCTTCAAAAAAGTTTTGACCTTTCGTTTAGATATTGAGGAAAGAAAGGAATGGGATATAGAATAATGAATGTATCTAATCACTCGAATAAGTAAAAAAGTATTTGAGACGACCGTTACTGGTGACAATCCGTAATGAGGAGGGGACCTTATACTTATACTTAATGGTTTCTAGTCATGCAGTTAGCTCGGCTCTAGTTTGTGAGAGGAACGAGAGTTAGGATCCCATATATTATGTGAGAAAAACCTTTTTGATGTTGAGAAGAGATTCCTCCCACTGGAAAAGCTTGCATACATACTGGTGATGGCCTCTCATAAGTTAAAGTATTACTTTGAGGAGCACATGATCATTATCCTAACCTTCTTCCCTTTAAATATAGTTCTCTAGAAGGACGACCTATCTGGATGGATATCCAAGTGGTCGGTGGAGTTAGCGATGTTCAACATCCAATTTTAGACTAGGACATTAATCAAGGGGAGGGTTATAGTTGACTTCATTATTGTATTCTCCAGAAACCAGGAACCAGTAAAGGTTAGCATCGAAAAATGAAATAAAGGATAAATAGACCCTTTATATCTGTAGAGCCTCTAGTTTCAAAGGGGTAGGAGCGGGGATAGTGCCGGTATCCATGGAGAATACTATCGTTGAATAAGCAATACGTTTGGGATTTGAAGCCTCCAATAATGAGGTGGAGTATGAAGCATTGATCAAGGATTGAAATAAGGCACTCTCTGTGGGCGCACGTAACTGTAATGTCTTATGTGACTCAAGGTTGGTATCAAAATAGATATGCATAGAATACAATGTCAGGAATGAATGCATCGCTACATCTCTTAAAGAGGCCCAACACCTGGTCGCTCAGCTCAACCACATGCAATTGCAACAGTGCTCAAGAGGAAACAACTGTCATGTAGATACCTTAACCATACTTTCGTCAGTTATGAAGGGATGCATGAAGAAAATAATTCAAGTGGAATTCCTAAACCTATCTAGCATCAATAAGAGGAAGTTGGTCGATCATATTATGGCCATTAATTCGGCCCTAAGTTAGATGGATCGGATAGTTCATTTCCTGAAAGAGGATGTTCTGCCTGATGAAATGAAACATGCACATAAGATCCGTGTAAAGTTTACTCGATTCTATTCCTAACCGAGGGGAAGCTTTGTAAGATATCTTAATGAGGACCCTACTTGCAATGTGTTCATAGTGGAAACATCGTCTAGGGCCTCTATGAGTTGCATGGAGGAATATGTCAAAGTCACACTGAGAGAAGATAATCGACATTTAGTGTTATGAAAGAAAGGTACTGGTGACTAGATTCATCTAAAGGAAACTTATGACTAGATTCATCTGAAGGAAAATCATGACTAGATTCATCTGAAGGAAAATCATAAATCGATTAAGTATTCCATGGATCATCATAACGGACAATGGGACTCAGTTTGAGAGTAATCTCTTTGAAAGTTTTTATAACGAACATAAGATTGTACATTATTATAGTTCAGTGGTCTACCCTCAAAGAAATGGGAAAGCATAAGGTTCCAACAAAATAATCCTCGGCGACATAAAGTAGAGGTTGGAAAAAACAAAGGGTGCATAGGTCGAACAGTTCCCCACATTCTATAGGCATACTAAGATACGCCCAAGAGATTAACGGGGAAACACCATTTTCCCTAGATTATGAATGGAAGCTATAATTCCATTAGAAATAGGCCTACTAAGATCTCAACATCGAAGTGATCAGAGCAAAACTTGAACTAGCTGACGAGAATAGATAGTTAGCACTTATAAAGCATGTCTCCTACCAATAATATTTAACCAAGAAAT
Source organism: Sambucus nigra (assembly GCA_949130495.1). Lineage (NCBI taxonomy): Eukaryota > Viridiplantae > Streptophyta > Magnoliopsida > Dipsacales > Adoxaceae > Sambucus > Sambucus nigra. Next base: position 476,133,450 of record OX422210.1, read on the forward strand.
ATAACATGGGGGACAAGGAAAAGAGCTTCAAGGTTAGGGACAAACTGTTAAGGAAGATTGTGGCAAACATGAGGAAGCCCTCACATAAAACACTCGGGCCTAACTGGGAAGGTCCATTCAAAGTTATCAGAGACAACTTGTAGGGAGCCTACCACTTCGAAATAATGGAATGCAGGTGTAAGAGGGGAGTCCTCTTGAAGTTTGGGAGTATGGTAATAAAAATAGTGTCACAACCTTTATAAATATGGTGATAAAATAGTAACCCAAATATCATCAACAATAAAAAAAGAACACACAATAACAAACACTTATATTATACTTACAAATCTCTCGTGTATCAATCAAATAATAATAAAATAACCTCATAAAGAACTCATTAAAAGGGAGATAGAAGTAAGAACCTTAGATACACCTTGGAAGGTAGCCAACACACCAATAACCTCAAATTTCTCTCTGGTTAGCAAATAAAAGATTCGCAATAAATGTCAATGGTGGGTGGACAAACTCTAGTTTGCAATAACTTCTTTGTGATATGTTTTTTTACTCTCTCTCTCTCTCTCTCTCTCTACAAAGGACGCCCTCCTCTCATAAATGTTTGAGGCCAGTAATTATATCCCCACGCCACTAATGGCTCAATCCTCATTAGTGTAACACCCCACCTATTTAAATATCGGGTAATCAGTCATTTATTAAATTAAATCGGGAGTTACAAATTGGTTCATTCTTAGCATCACCATCGAAAACCAAATTAATTACTAATCACCTATTAGTTAATTAAACCGGTGCCAATATCTTTCATTAAACAGATAACAACAAGCAAAAAATAACATAAAATATGAAGTCTAATCCATCACAAGATATAGATAAATAATGACTTGCCGAATAAACCATTTGCTAAAATCCAAACCAAATAAAATCTAATAACCAAATCCAAAGCAAGTCTGAATTGAGATGATAAATCTAAAAGGGTAATACGTCCAACTAAAACTATAAATGAAATAGGTTCCTACACTAGGAATGAATAATAGATGCATCTAATCCAAAATTCTGCAAGCATCAACCTGTACCGCAGCTATATATCCATGAAGTAGAATATCAAGTCGGGCGTCCTTATGGATGGACACCTAAAAGGTTTTTAAAATATTTTTATATCAAGACTTAGTACTCAAATAATTTTGAAAATATTTATCAAGAGTTTATCACAATTCAAAATCGGTTATTAATTAGACATGTTAGGTTCACGTACACTCTCTTGAGTTTCCTCACCCCTCAAATATTGTTCATGCCAAACTTTCTCTACTTAGCCAATGTAGTTGTACTACCCAAGATAACTAGACATAAGTATGTATCTGGACTAATATCATCTAAGTCCCCATACCTCCTATACAATACGCTCATCAAATTAACATTTCTTGTGTGTTAAGCATTGAAATTATCATTTCATTTCTCTTCTCTATTATTCAATTAATTATGTTTCGCTACTTAATTCATTCTTTAGATATACACTATCTATCAGTCTACTGTCACACATAAGTAGAATAATCACGACCGTATATATATATATATATATATATATATATATATATATATATATATATATATATATATATATATATATATATATATATATATATATATATACGGTGTCTCTCAATCGGAACCCTGTGAAACAATAGGCATACTCTGCTATCAGTCCGAGTACCTCTCGTACTAAATGGGGACTACTGGTTCGTTATGTCTCCTCGAACCCAAAATCAAATATCAAACGATGGAGGAGAATATAGTTATAAGCCTTTGGTCTATGCACATACCTAACAGACCCAAATGACACGTCGGTCTCACTAATACACGTCACATAGCGAGCCGCCCTAAGTTTTATATTCTGGGGAACCAATCCAGATCTCACTGGAATCGTCAAGGTGGGATCGCCCACTATGCGAGAACCTACGGTGATAGAAAGGAGTGTAGGTATGCTAATTCATAACATAAATCATATAGTTACACACACAACCTATATATATACATATTCAGTAGGTATTCACACAACCTAATTATCATCCTTCGTACATAGTATAATTCACTCACATACTCCCGTACTTATTATCATACGATTTAACTCACTATCATATTATTCGAGTATTATTATCTACTCTAAGGGTCCTCGTTACCCCGTACTTTATTTCAGTAGCTAAGTCATCCTTGCCCTACTGGTTCTTGCCATAAGCTCACTCACACTTTCCCGTAATTACATTCATATTCTCACGAATTAATTACTTTGTCGTTAAATCTCGTTTAATCATCGTATTAATTCTCTCGATACGACGAAACTCCCATAACCCTATCATAGCCTACTGCAGTAAAATATCTCTTATTATATTCTAACAATCTCCTAAAAAAATTCCCGATAAATATTTAAGAGTTTTAGGCACAAAGGGAGATTTTACATTTTTATGGGAACCGAAGCGGTTCGCCTCTGATCCGAATCGGTTCGCCCCTCTGAACTTGGTCTTCTTCGTTTCGCATATGTGTTTTTCACCATTAATACACCTATAACTTCCATGTTTCTCCACGAAACTCCAAACCAATTGTCCCAAATCCTTGTCACAAGTACTAGGAAAGTTTTTAACGTAATTTTTGCATCAAAACATTACGAATAACATTCAAGAATGGATTTCAACATCTAATCCTCTAGATCCCTAGGTTTTCATGTTCTTCCTTTATTATTCAACAAAACCTATATTTAATTTGTGGATAATCATAAAAAATATCTACTTTATATATCCTACAGATATAAAATCTTTCTACATGCAATTCATACCCAAACATGCATTTAAATCAATATTTTCTTCCAAAAATCATCAAAATAATCAATAAATTGAAACCCTAGTCACATGGGTATTATAACTTCATATTGAGTGCAATAAACACTTGCCTTAGTACTGTAGACTCTGATTTTGTGGATTAGAAGTTAAGTTAAAATGTTTTCTCTCCCAATCTTCCTTCCCAAGTGTTTGTGGTGCAAGACTCCTCTAAATTTCTCAAGACCCTTTCTTAAGCTCGAAGATTGGTCTCTAATGATTTCTCTATGTTTTCTAACATCTAAACCCTAGACCAAATCCTTATAAGATGATTAAGAGTACTAAAATTCGTGGGTCTCTAAACCCCATAATGTAAAATGACAAAAATACCCTCATATGGTCCCGGTTTAGCTTAAAATCGACCCATGACTAAATCGACATCCCTGAGTATACTATTTTAACTAATTCGATGCTTTCGGAATCATCCATAATCTCACAATCATCATCCGAGTCACTCTAAATAAATATCCCATCTCGACCCCAAGTTAGTCTACACGTGACTCCTGATTGAGATAAATTCTAATTATGCCTATATCACTAGCTATGACGTAATTTCTAATCATTAACCATTTACTATTTACTCAGTAAATATAATTCATAATATTAATCTTTATTTGACTCTCGATTAATATTTAATAATTACATCATTATTCAATTCAATTACTTCTCTCACGTAATTTAAAATAAAATCATTTAATTAATTTATTAATTAAATCTCAAATATGCAAAATATACAGGGTATTACATACTCCCCCCCTCCCCCCCCCCCCTCTTAAAAGGAATTTAGTCTAAAAAATTAGGTCATACCTGCAGTAAACAACTTTGGATTCTTCTCTCACATGTCATCCTCCCGCTCCCAAGTAGACTCATCAATGTTGTGGTTTCCCCACTGCACTCTGACTAGAGGTACCACCTTAGACCGTAGCTTTCGCTCACTGCAATCTAGAATATCCATGGGTCTTTCCTCGTATGAGACGTCTGGCTACAAATCCATATCCTCGAGTGAAACATGCCAGAAAGTTCTCTCGCTTCTCCTGTACTTCTTTAGCGATGCCACGTGGAACACATCGTGTATCCGTTGAAGATGCTCCGGCAATCCTAATCTATATGCTACCGGTCCCACTCTCTCGATAATAGGAAAAGGTCCCATGTACCTCGATGCTAACTTCCCCTTCTTGCCAAACCTCATAACTCCCTTCACGGGAGGCACCCGTACCAACACCTAGTCGCTAACCTCTAAATCAATGTGTCTCCGATCGGCATCAACATAACTCTTCTGCCAATATTGAGCTATCCAAATGCATCCTCGGATAAGCTTAATCTTGACAGTTATCTCCTGTATGATCTTTGATCCCAATAACTTTTTGTCCCCCACCTCTAACCAGCAAGTGGGCGAACGACAAGGCCTCCCATAAAGTGCCTCAAATGGCGTCATACCGATGGTAAATTGGTAAGAGTTGTTATACGCAGACTCTACCATTGGAAGGTGTCACTAACAACCTCCCCCAAAATCTAGGATGCACATCCTCAAAATGTCTTCCAGCATTTGGTTAACCCTCTCAGTCTGCCTGTCTGCCTGTGGAAGATAAGCGATACTCAATCGCAAGTCTGTGACCATAGCCTCCTAAACACTCTTCCAAAAGTGAGAAACAAAGACACTATCTCTATCAGATATAATGTTAATCGACACCCCATGCAGCTTCACTATATCTACAATGAAAAGATGCTCATACTGACTCGTCTCGTAATTGGTGTGAATTGGAAAGAAATGGTCCACTTTGGTCAGTCGATCCACTATCACCCAAATGGAATCGTGACCTTTTTGTGATGTCGGTATCCCAATAATAAAGTCCATCAAAATGCTTTCCCACTTCCACATGGGAATCTCGATCGGCTGTAGCATCCCTGAAGGTCCCTCATAGTCAACTTTCACAAGCTGACAGGTAACACACTTCAAAACAAACTCGGTTATATCTCGCTTCATACCTGACCACCAATATTGTCTCCTCATATCCTGGTACATCTTATTCCCATCGGGATGTATTGCAAACCTTAAACTATGAGATTATGTCATAAATTCATGACTCAAATCCTCATCCTCAGGCACTATAAGTCTCACATTAAATCGTAGACCTCCCTCTGAGCTGAGCGAGTAAGACTCTGCGCCCTCGACTAATAACTTTCGTGCCCTATTCGAACATAATTAGTCTGATGCCTATGCCTTCACTACTCGCATCATAATCTTGGGAATGATAGATAAAATTACCATGCATGCTCGGGAAACCTCATCATCGTGACGAAGCTCACTCCATTTCTCCGTCCAGACCTTATCTCTCCTATATGTCATTGGCACAATGCATTTTCCACCACGTTAGCCTTACCAGGATGATACTGTATATCAAACTAGTATTCCTTCACAAATTCTAGCCACCGCCTCTGCCTCATGTTCAGATCTTTTTGTGTGAAGAGATACTAAAGTGACTTGTGATCCGTGAACAAAGTGAACTGCTCCCTCAGAAGATAATGTCTCCATATCCTCAACGCAAAAATTACCGTTGTTAACTCAAGGCCATAGGTGGGGTTATTCTTCTCATGGGGCTTAAGCTTTCGGGACACATAAGCTACAGTCCTATCCTCTTGCTGCAATACACCCCCAAGTCCCCATAAGGATGTATCGGTATAGACCCGATAATCCAATCATCTCCTAGGCAAAGAAAGTATGGGTGTTGATGTCAACTTTTACTTTAGCTCATCAAACATTAACTGACAATGATCACTCCACACAAACGGTACCCCTTTACGAGTTAGATTTGTCAACGGATCTGCAATCTTTGAGAACCCCTTGATGAACTGATGATAATACCTGGCCAACCCTAAGAAGCTACGAATCTTGGTTGGTATCGTGGGCTATCCCCACTCCCTCACCTTCAATACCTTACTCGGATCAACAACAATGCCCCTGTCGAACATGATGTGCCACACTTCTCCAATTTTGCATACAATTGATGGTCCCGTAACGTCTGTAGAACCATACGCAGATGCTCTCCGTGCTCATCCTCAGTACGAGAGTAGACCAAAATGTCGTCTATAAATATAATCACAAACTGGTCTAGGAACTCCTTGAATTCCCTTTTTGCGAAAACGTATCTACGTATCTGATACAAAAGTTCTTCAAGTTTTGTGTTGAAAAACACTTATTTAATTCACAACAAAACATCCTGCAATATTATTTTTGTGAAATAGCTTAGAACCCTAAAAAGTTTTGTATCTTTGCATACACCTTTTATGGAGAGGATCTCCATTGCTGACTTGTGATAACCACGGGGAATCACCACTGAAGACGAAGGTTAAGGCTGACGGAGGACTGCGGTCATGTGATTCTTGCGAGGATCATAGTTGTTGTTTCTTAGAGATTTTTGAAGAATAACGCGCTATACTTGTGGGGGTTATCAAGTAGTCTACAAGTATACTCTCTTGTAAATTTCTAAGTTAATAAGGTTTTTTCCTTTGTTTTTTTTCCCTAAAACTTATCCTTGTCATATTTTCTTGTTTAATTTATCTGTTTTATCACCATAGATGAATGATTAGGATAAAAGGATAAAATATGTTTAAAATTGGCTTTCGTATTTAAAATTGGTATTGCAATTTTTGTTTAGAACCACCTGGGATTATTTGCACATTTACAAATTGGTATCAAAGATTTTAGTTCGGGATTTTGTTTTTACATAATTATGTTAAACTAAGGGTGAACTATTCCATATAAGTCACTTATCTTCATCCTAAAGTGGAATTTTTCAATGATGATGTCATGAGGTAACTCGGGATAAAGTTGATGAAGTTCAGTCTTGACATCTAGATCATAAACCTATCTAGAGAAACTGTGAACTAAGAATGAACATGGTTTTTGGTAAAACTAAATAAAGATAATTTAACAAAATAGAGGCACATGTGTATACATATACTCTTACAGGATATACTAAACTTCAAGTCTAATTAAATATCAAAGAATATATTTTGGTTAGATTTGGAAAGAAAACAAATAAGTTTAACACTTGAAATATGTAGAAAGTGAAAAATTGGTTGTATAAATACCCATATTAATTCCTTGATTATGAATTATCTATAGCAAATAATTCTCTATATGATTCATTTCAATTGAATTTAATTTATAAAAATTTATTGCAATTCCATTTATCTAAAGTTGGCTTATTTGTGTCAAAACATTTGAATCTTGCATTGTTAGGAACACTGATTTATATTCATATAGATAGAATAGGTAGATTAGTGACTTGATTCACATTTAAATTTCCATGAACATAGTTTCACATCAAGCAGTTTTAACACGTCTACAAAGCTTCCAATGCAGTTTTAAACATTATATCCTTTTTCAGCTCTTTGTATATCTAAGATATTGCACACATATACATGTATTCATTGTTGAAAATTAGTTTTTGGACTAATTGTAGAAAATGAAAATATTAAGTTGTGTGTAAGCTTTAAATTGAGGGCTATACTACATGCTTTTAAAAGATCAGACTTTATTCGAATTCGCCATTATGTACAATCATTTGCACGTTGACATTTCATAGCCATCCGCACGGTTGAGAAAGATTTCGGCCTTTTATGTTCAGTCCAAATGTGTGAACGAAGCATTTTATACTGTGTGCATGATGAAGTCGATATTTTAAAATTGTCTATATATATCAATTGTTTCCACCACATTAAAGACACTTGTATCACTCAAAATAATCTTTATACTTTGTGAAATATTTAGAATTTAAGAGATTATACTCCAGCTTATCATGCAATTTCACTAGTCTAAATAAAATTGAGTGTTATGTTAGATCTACACCCGATCTTAGCTTGAGAGGAATTTTACAAGAGTGAATTTATTTGAAAGCCAATATAGATTAGATTCAAACATATTTCTATATTAAAATTTTAGTCTAGATTGGATCTCTCATCGAATCTAATCTAAGTGAGAGGATTGCTGGAGAATTAGTTCACGGTGTGATGGCTAGGAGGAGAGTACGACTTCCACATTCTCTCCACGGAGCTTTAGTGAGATATCTTGTTTGAAATGGGGAAAATTTAAGATGTGCGTAGAGAACTAATTGTTAGGGAGCACTTGAAAGGTACTTTTTCGCATCTTGTAAATATACATTTCAAGTTAAATGAGTGTTAAGTATGCATCGAGGTATTTTCTCTGTGTTGATACCAAATTTAGTCTGCTGACATGGACCAATCACTTGAAGACACGTGTCAACCTGTGTGGCAATTACAAATACTTCCAACTAACAACATACTGCCACCGAGCTACTCAAACGCCCCGAGAAACTCAAGCATACCGAGCAGCTTGGGTGCCCTAAGGAACTGAGGGTTTCGAGCAACTCAGAGCTCCGAGCAACTAGAGAGTACCGAGCAACTTAAGCGGTCCGAAAAGCTTAAGCGGTCCGAGCTACTTGGCATGTAGAGCATCCAAATCAAGAGAATCAAAAAGACGAATGTGCATTAAATGCTCATTATTATCCTACAGATGTATATGTCTACTAGATAACAACGCATTGTCCTTTCACATGTACAACCTCAAGGCTATAAATACATTGTAACCTCCTCATTAGAGGGGGACTCTGGATCTCTTGGTAAACCACTTATCGAGAATTCCAGGCAAACATTCAGCAATATAAAAATAGTGGACGCAGGCCATTCTCATACGGCTAAACCACTTTAAAAATCCTTTCTCTTATTTATTTATTAACTTATTTATCTGTGATTAAATAATTAGAGATAATATAATTTTTTACATCAACAGATTGGCGTCGTCTGTGGAAAACGACTGTACTTTGCATTTTTTACCAAAACAATTCATCATCAATGGCTGATAATCCGAAATCCAGTAATCGAAACACTAGGATCCCTCCAAACCTTTCTACTCCCCCAAATGTTCAAGATCTGGCTGGTATAATGGCTAATTTAGCCCAAGGCCAAACAACCATGCAAGAGATCATGCGTCAACTTATACAAATTGTTCAAGGCGGAGTGCCGGCCCAATTAGGATAACGAAGTGTCCAAAGAAATACCCGTCTACCCTCTTCACGAACTAGGCGAACTTTATTCTCAGAGGAATCTCAATCTAGATGCACCGAATCATATCATACTGAGAGATCTAATGATCCTTATTATCAACCTGGTCGGACTTCATCAATACGAGCTACAAATTCTCAACTAAATGTTACTCTATCCCCAGAAAGGACTAGTGCTCTAGAAAGGTTGAGTAGAGTCTCTCCTTTTGATCGTTTGGTACCTAGGAGGAATAGAAGTCCTCCTAAGATTACATCGATGAACTCTCAACGACCATCCAATCTAAGAGAAGGCTCTGCCCAATCACGACCAACTGCTCGTAATGAAAGATCCCAATAGGAAAATTTAACGTGATTAGTTGCTCGAACCAATAGGCCCGAGGAGGGAAACGACGCATGGAAAGGCTCTATTCAAAGGTTGGAAGATAGATTAGGAGAAATAGCTAAGTCCAGGAATCCTCTACAAAGAACTTTTATTCAAGGGACACCATTCGTACAAGCAATTGTGGATTTTCCCACACCATCAAAGTTCAAAGCTCCTATAGTAATGCCTAAGTATGATGGAAAGACTGACCATGTCCTTCATATAGAGCAATACCAAGCTGCTGTCGATATCTATGCAGTTCCAGACGAGATGAGATGCAGGGCATTCTTAGGAACTCTCACCGGGTCATCCCAGATATGGTACAATAACCTTCCTCGGGGGAAGATCGCGACTTTATTTCAACTAGCAAAGCTCTTTATTGGGAACTACTATTTTGGAGAGAAACCAGTCAAACGAGTAGCACAGTTGCTGAGTGTTAGACAGAAGGCATGTGAAAGCACCGGGGACTATATTACTCATTTTAATAACGAGAAACTTGAAGTAATTGATTACGAGGAGAAAATAACAATTACTACTCTAATGAGTGGACTGTTGCCAGATAAATTATACTACACTTTAGCCAAAGATCCGCCTAGGACCATTGCAGAACTGATGGCAAAAGTAGCCCAAATCATGAATGCCGAGGAAGCTATGGCTACGAAGAAGAATGCAGACACTAAGGAGACCAAGATGGAAGATGGTAAAACCGAAAAGAAGGATCAAAAGAACAATGGTGGCAACGGGAAATCAAAAGGAAAGCAAGCACTGGAGCAGATGAGGAAATTTGGAAATTATACTCCTTTGAAGGTAGATATAAATCACATTCTGGAGGAGATCAAGAACAACGAGGAGCTAGTCTGGCCAGGGAAAAAAAGGCAGATCCTAGCTGAAGGGACAAGACCAAATATTACGAATTCCACAAAGATCATGGTCATACGACCAAAAGTTGCATAGCTCTCTATAATGAAATTGAAGCACTCATCAGACGAGGAAATTTGGCTAAGTATGTTTATCACTAAAATGGTGGAAAGACCAGTGACTGAGGAAGGCAAAGGTCTAAGTCTCCTCGTCGAGGAAAAGAAGACAAAAAGAGAAATCACGAAAAAGATCCAGAAGATGACCAAGATGACCCTGATCTCCCCAAAAGACCAAGATAGCCAGAACGTGAGGTATTTTCAATCCATTTTGAATCATTTGAATGTAATTTTATTACAGGTGGAGATACAGGAGGTGGAGACCTGACTGTGGAGAGAAAAGCTTACCTCAACGAGGCTCAAGCTTGCTCGTACATTCAACGAATAAATTTGGCTGAAGATGATCGCCAAAGGAAGGTGAATAAAGAAAAATTATTCATTGGTTTCTCTAAGAACGATCGGCCAAGTGTACTATATCCCCATGATGACCCATTAGTGATCAAGATGAGAATGAAGGAAGTGGTGATTTCATGAGTACTAGTGGATAATGGTAGCTCGACAGATATCATGTTCTATCCATGCTTTGACAGTTTGAATCTGAAGCTAGCCTAGTTGGAACCATATCATAGGCCCCTCCTCAGCTTTACTGGAGAGAAGGTTTTTCCACTTGGGATGATCAAGTTGGATATGTTTATCTGTACATGGCCTGCTTGTCGAACAGAAAGAGTACGCTTTTTCATAATGGATAAAAATGTCCAAACATCTTATAGTATCATCATGGGAAGGGTAGGTCTGAAGAAGTTCAAAGCAGTACCATCTATTGTACATCAATGTTTAAAATTCCCAACCAACTTTGGAGTAGGAGTGGTGAAAGGTGACCAGAAAGTAGCTCGAGAATGCTAGTATTCATCGGCCGAATAGGAGGAACGCGAAGAATCTAGAAAGAAGGCTACTACTTATCAAGTGGATGAAATAGAAGATGCAGAGATTGAAATGTTAAACCCTAGAGATGAGTTGAAGGGACAGGTCATGGAGGCTACCAAAAATATCATTCTGGACGACGAGCATCCAGAACGAACAAGTCAAATTGGTACATCACTGGATGTATCGATAAAATAGGAAGCGATAGAATTTTTAAGGCGCAGAAAGCAGACTTTTTCATGGAGTCATGAAGACATGCTAGGGATAGACCCGAGTTTCCTGTGTCACGAGCTCAATGTGAACAAGGAAATCAAGCCAGTAAAGCAACGAAGAATGGTATTCAGTCCTAAAAAGAACCAAGCTATAAAGGAAGAAGTGGAGAAACTATAAAAAGCTTTCTTTATTGAGGACGTTAAATATCCTGACTGGCTAGCAAATGTGGTGATGGTGAAGAAGAAAAATAATACGTGGAGAATGTGTGTAGACTTCACTGATCTTAATAAGGCGTTACCAAAGGATCATTTTCCTTTGCCCCGAATTGATCAACTGGTGGATGCTACCTCGGGGTATGAATTATTGAGTTTCATGGATGCTTTTTCTGGTTACAACCAAATTAAAATGAAGCCTGAGGACAGGGAGAGTACCTCTTTTATCATCCCAAGGGGAACTTATTGCTATAATGTTATGCCTTTTGGACTCAAAAATGCAGGTGCAACATATCAACGACTGATGAACAAGGTGTTTGCGGAGCAAATCAGTCATAACATGAAAGTTTATGTTGATGATATGCTGACGAAGAGCAAGAAAGCTGCTGATCATCTAGTTGACTTATGTAAGACATTTGATCAACTAGAGAAATATCAAATGAAGTTAAATCTCACCAAGTACATATTTGGGGTACTAGAAGGTATGTTTCTCGGATACATTGTTAACCAGAAAGGTATTGAGGCAAACCCCAAAAATATCAAGGCCCTATTGGAGGTGCGATCTCCAACTACGAATAAGGAAGTGCAAAGTCTCACAGGGCGAGTCGCACCACTCAACAGATTCATGTCACGAGCAACAGACAGATGTCTCCCATTCTTCAAAACACTTCGAAGAACTTTTGAGTGGAATGATGAATGTGAGGGGGACTTTCAAGAATTGAAGAAATATCTGGGGACACCTCCATTGTTATCTACACCAGTGATGGGAGAAAAACTATATTTGTATCTGGAAGTTTCAGAGAATGCAGTTAGCTCGGCATTGATAAGATTGGAGGACGGAGTCCAAAAACCGGTCTATTACACCAGCAAAGCTTTCCGAGGAGCAGAAATCAGATATCCAAGGTTGGAGAAGTCGGCACTAGCGCTGATCGAAGCAAGCAGAAGAATGAGGCCATACTTCCAAGCTCATATTGTAGTTGTGTATACTGATATGCCATTAAGGCAAGCTCTGCATAAACCGAAGATATCAGGAAGATTGATGTACTAGGCAGTAGAACTTGGTGAGTATGATATAGTTTATGAGCCCAGATCGTCTCTTAAGGGACAGGCAGTAGAAGATTTTATCGCAGAGTTCACCCATTCTGATACTCCTGAAGAGCAGAAGCTTAATACAGAGCAACCGTGGATGATATAGGATCGTTAAAATTAACCGCCGACCAACTTCAAACTATGGAAGATCAAGAGAAGATAATCAACGAGCAGCGAGAAGAGCCGGAGGAGGACAAAAGGAAACATAAAATATTCCACCAAGGAACTCTGTCTGATAAAAAATTTGATGATGAAGTACCTGTATGGAATTTGTATGTGGATGGATCATCCTGCACTATAGGCAGTGGAGCAGGAATTATGTTAAACAGTCCGAATGAGATTGATATGGAGTATTCTCTGCACTTTTAATTTAAAGCTTCTAATAATGAGGCCGAATATGAAGCTATGATATTGGATTTAAATCTGGCTAAAACCATGAAAGCATAGCAAGTCGTTGTATTCAGTGATTCCTAGTTAATCGTAAATCAAATTCTGGGGATGTATGCAGCAAAAGGATAATTAATGATCAGGTATCATGCAAAAGAAATGGAGATTGTATCGAGTTTTACTACATTTCAGTTGATTAGAATACCAAGATTGGAGAATGCAAGAGCAGACACTCTAGCTCGTTTAGCATCGGCCACACGCACCGAGCTATGAAGAACAATCCCAATAAAAATCCTGGTTGGTCGGAGCATAAACAAAGATCTGATGATGAACTTCATTGCCCTCAACTTGGGACCATCTTGGATGGATCCCATCAGAGCCTATATTGAAGAGGGGGCTTTGCCATCTGATAAACTTGCAGCCAAAAAACTGAAGTTTAAAGTTGCTCGTTATGTATTGACCAGTGACATTTTATATAGACGAGGAGTTATAGCAGGGCTACAAAGATGTGTCCATCCCTTCGAAGTGAAAGATTTGATCGAAGAGGTTCACGAAGGGTCCTCTAGAGCCCATGTAGCAGGTCGGACGCTTTTACAAAGAATAACAACGCAGGGGTATTACTAGCCAACGATGAGAGCCGATTGCATAGATTATGCTAAGAAGTGCGATAAATGTCAACGCTTTTCTTCTGTCCGAAGAACTCCCCAAGCCTTGTTAACACCCATCACGTCCCCTTGGCCATTCGCCATGTGGTGGATTGACTTGGTCGAGCCACTTCCAATGACCAGGGGAAGATTCAAATACCTCGTGGTTGCTGTGGATTATTTTACTAAATGGGTGGAAGCCGAGCCTCTCATTGATATGACATATGACAAAGTCTATTAATTTATTTGGAAAAATATTATTTGCAGATATGGTATCCCACATGCATTCATTATTGACTATGGAACCCAATTTGACAACGAGGAGTTTGCTGCATATTGTCATCAATCCAATGTATTAAAGATCCACTCTGCACCAGGCCATCCCCAGAGCAATGGGAAAACTGAGGTGACAAACAGAACGCTACTAAATGGTTTGAAAAAATGACTGGATGATGCAAAGGCAAATTCGATTAATGAGCTACACTTTGTATTGTGGGCTTATCGCACCACCCCACGAACAGCAACGGGAGAGTCCCCATACATGCTGGCATTTGGGAGTAAGGCTGCCATACCTGCTGAATTAGGTCTACCTACGCATAGGGTGCTTAATTTCAATTCTCCCGTGAGTGACTTGATGAGAAGATTAGACCTGGATATGCTCGAAGAAGTTAGGGAAGAAGCAGCAATTAGGAATGCAACATATCAACAATGAACAGCTTTGTTATACCCAGCCATTCAAAATTCTCTGGGTTATTTGTGAAACTGATAAGTTAACCTCTCAAGTTGCTCGTGGAGTTTCTTCATTAGTATTTCTTTACTTTCCAGAGCAGAGCTTTGATTAGAAAGTTATTCGGTGAAGTTCAGAATCTTCTTAGACATTTCTGCCAAGGCCTAGTTCTTCGCCATCAACTGAACGACTTGATTCTCTAAAGCCGACTAAGTTCTCGCTTCTTCAATAGTGACCCGACCAACCCTAGCTCATCCACGAGAAGATCTTGCTCTACCACGAGTAGATGTGGAGGGTCCAACTCATTTCAAGATTTCTAACTCATCCCTTAAGTTGGCATTTTTTACTTCCAAAAATGAAAAATCATCATTTACTAGGACGAAGGCTCCCGAGGAATAGGCAACATATTTGAGTTATTTTATTTCCTCTTGCAAAGCAATGTTCTCCTGCTCCAACAACTTGGTGATATGCCTATGCTCTTCAATTTCAAGCTTCAGAACACTTTCCTTCTTCTCGTGAGCAGAGATGAATTTGTCATACCCTTTGTCAGCACTCAATTGTTGATATTTTTTCTCGTATCCTTAATGCAAAAGGGAAGTGGATTCATTATATTGCTGTTGGAGTTCCTCGATAGTTCCTTGGATATCTTCAATCATCTCATAGTAGGCCACATTGTTGGCAACAACACGATCGAGCAAGCACTTCAAGTATTGGTAAGCTTCAACTGCTCGGTCAGAAGCTCCTGATCTGAGGATGTCAATTATCTGGGCCTCATTAAGATCTGTATGACCAACTTTAAAATAGTCATTGCATTTCTTCATCAATTCTGTGTCATGAGTTGATAAGAGCTTCATCCTGGCCATAAACTAGCAAAGAGAAGAAATAAAAATCAATAATGATGCAGACAGAGCAAATAAAAGAGAAATTCAAGACGAACAACCAAAGTTTGAATTTGTATTCATCATAAGAGAAAATACATAGTTCAAAGTTACATTCAAGATAACAACAAAATAAAAAGCCCGAATAACTTTACACCTTCTCCTTGTTTCCTACGACTTCCTCAGAAGGTTTGGATGAAGGGGTTGGTTGCTCGGAAGATAATGGTAGCTGCGTGATAGAAATACTGGTTGGTTGGAGTTGCTCGGAAGGTTGAACAACAGGAACAGTGGGGACTTGATCTCCAGTCATCATAGAAGATTCATCTGAAGCAGCTTCATCCTCTTCTTCTTCTCCAGGAGAGGGAGGAGGACCATGAGTGTGCTGCTAAAATAACTCAGAATTCTCAGCAACCTGCAGCTCCTGCAAGACTGCTACCCATCCATCCCTAAAATATTTGACACCTGCATACTCCATTTGAGAAGACATGACAACCAGACCCTTGTTCCAGCCTTTGTCCCAACCAGCACTGAATGATTTTTTAACTGCAGCTTTCCTTTTTGCCTTCTCCGAGGAGGTCCTTTCGCTAAGGAACTCCTCGGCAGACTTCAGCTTTTCTTCCACCTCCATTTTCTTTCGCTCAACATATTGAAGTTTAACAACTTCCTCTTCAATCGACTTAATATTAACCTCAAGCTCCTTGTTGCTTTGTTCAAACTCCTTCAACTTCTTCTCTAATTCCTTGGAGGCATTCACAGCTTAATCTCTGTCTAGCTCAACGGACTTAAATTATTTCTCCCAAGCACCTTTATCTTCCTCATATTTTTGATGAGAATCTTTCAAAGATTGGGTCAGCCCAATAAAAGCTTCCTCTACTCCACCCGAGGAGCTTGAAGCCCTAATAGCTTTATCCTTCTTCAAAATGCTGTTGAAACACATCACCAGCTGAAAAAAGAAATAACTTTAAGTCAATACATGAACATAGTATTAAAAAATAAAGGGGTTAAGCTAAAGATAATTACTGAAGAAATGTGTTGAGCAGCCAGTGTAGTAAGTTTCTCAGGAGAAAAGTTGTCTTCAACAACTTGAACTTCTGGAACAGTCCAGGATCTTAACAAGCTCACAGCAGAGCTCGGAGCAACAAAAACTAGAACACTACCTTCAACATTTGAAGGTTAAGAGATAGGTTCAGCAGGTCTCTCAGAAGAATTTCTCTTTAATCTCCTCAGAGTAGCAGGAGCATCTTCAACTAAAGATGTTGTCTTTATTGGTGAAATGACAACAACATCACTTGAAGGAGAGATAACAATAGTCTTACTCGGAGCCACAGGGGGCTTTTTGCCAGCTTCCTGGCCAACAACAGGAGGGGGTACATCTATTTTCTTTGTCCCCTCATCTAGGACATCTTTTTTACTCTTCTTTGCCTCCACATGGGCAGAGGCAGACTTGTCAAAAAAGGAAGGAGCTCTTATTCTCTTCATCAGATCAGTGATATGAATATTCCATTCAGAAGAAGAACCTTCCACACTAGTCTCAGAGGCTGGTACTTAGTCAAGATCAACCACCACTGGACAAGGACGAGCAGTGAAAGATGAAGTGTAGCTTTTGTATTGCAACAAGTAAGAAGCAGATCTAATATGCTCCTCAGCAACAGATTGATGCAAGCTCCAGATAAGTTTTAAATGCTTTATATTAACCTCGATTTCTTTTGGAGGTTTTCTTTTACTATCAACTGTAACAAACAAAATCAAATGTCAGTGATGCATTTTATCAAATACAAAGAAAACAAGATTTCAAAAATAAAAATAACCTATCCCATTGCCATAAAGTGGACACCTGGGACCTTGGTATACATTATCTCCATTTAATGGAGGGTGTTGCCAATTTTTCATCACAACCCCATGATCAAAATAATCCCTATTGGCATCGGGAAGATTGACAACTAAAGCTCTATTCAAAAACCTAGTTTTTAAATAGAATGTGGTATCACTGATAACCCATCTATAGCAGTACATAATCTCTGAAATCCCTAATCGAGTTCCATGAAGTTGATTCAACCTATGTAAGCCATTAACTATCCTCCATGTATTTGGAGCTACTCTTACAGGTATAACATCAAAATATTGGCAAAACTCCAAACACAGGGGATTTGGCGGGAAAGAAAAGCCACATTCGTCCATAAAAAGACTTGGGAACCAATGTCCCTCAGCCAAAGAAAAATAATCAGAAGGTTCAGAAAGTTCTTCCAAAATAACCCACGAAGGGATTGAAAATTCAGACCGAAATTTGTCCAGTGATTCAACAAGATAAACCATAATGAACAAAGTAAATAAAGGAGAGGGAAGAAAATCTTACAGAAAAAGAGAGATCAGTTGACAAATGAACGATGGAAAGAACGAAGGCACAAGATAGAGAGAAAATGAAGAGTTCAAAGATACAGATTTAAAAAGTGATAGACGATAGGATTTCTTCCGCGCTTAAATAATTTATCTCGGGAATAGAGAAAGACAATGATTACAAGGCAAGAAGTTTGCGTTTCCAGCGGCTAAAAGAAGAAAAGGGCACAAATATCGAAGTGGTCATGAAAATTCAAAATATTTATGAAGCCTGATACTATGCGCTCAAAAAGGAGTTATATACAACGAAAGTTTTCTTAAAATCCATATAAAACAAAAATCTAAGAAGTTTTAAAGAAGAATGTTCCACACTTTTTTTCAACCTCAAAACTGTGAAACATTGGGAGCTTCTGTTGATACCAAATTTTGTCTACTGACATGGACCAATCACTTGAAGATACGTGTCAACATGCGTGACAATTATAAATACTTCCAACTAACAACATACTACCACCGAGATACTCAAACGCCCCGAGCAACTCAGGCATACCGAGCAGCTTGGGCGCCCCGAGGAACTGAGGGTACCGAGCAACTCAGAGCTCCGAGTAACTAGAGAGTACTGAGAAACTTAAGCGGTCCGAGCTACTTGGCATGCAGAGCATCCAAATCAAGAGAATCAAAAAGACGATTGCGCATTAAATGCTCATTATTATCGTACAGATGTATATGTCTACTAGATAACAGCGCATTGTCCTTTCACATGTACAACCTCAAGACTATAAATACATTGTAACCTCCTCATTAGAGGAGGACTCTCGATCTCTTAGTAAACCACTTATCGAGAATTTCAGGCAAACAATCAGCAATATAAAAATAGTGGACGTAGGCCATTCTTATATGGCTGAACAACTTTAAAAATCCTTTGTCTTATTTATTTATTACCTTATTTATCTGTGATTAAATAATTAGAGATAATCTAATTTTTTACATCAACATTCTGTAAATAGAAGTTTACTCATATATTTGGTGTTTGTATTTGATTGTGTTTTGATATATTGGATAATACATCTCACACAATTAATTCACACATATTTATAGTTGATGTAATTGACTTTAAGAAAATTGGACTTTACCAATAATTAACTTAGATTTAATCTTGTCTATGTTAATCGATGTTCAAATTCTTTATTAACTTATTTGTAGAGTTAATATCATCACACAAATGTTCAATTGAATAACAAATTGAATTGAATTGCCTTTTGAAGTGGATTTTGTAAATATAGGGTGCTAGATTTTAAATTGTGCTAAAATTAGTCAGTGATGTTGATTAATCATATTCATCCCCTCTAAGATTATTATTATGCATCACACTTGGATCCAAGAGGCATAAGATACCAATCCATATCAATTTAAATTATGATCAATGTAAAAATTAACCAACTGAACTTTTTAATCCAATTTTAAGAAATGATTTCAATGATAATAATTGGAAAACTAGATAGAAATTGCACAACATCGAATATAAAGTGGATACTCTTGAGGGAAAAACCACAATGCCCATTGCAAAGCTAACCATTGTTTTCAAGTAAATATTTTTGAACAGTCATGATAATACTTAGAGTAAAAACTCATATGACCCATAAGTCCTTCCCATTCATTTTGACTCGAAACACATTCAATAGCCTCAATTTTTCTCCACCACAAAATTGCATAGTGATACACATTTTGGAATTTATTGAACTCCAGGAGACATAGTCCATTGTAAAAAATAACTTTGTACTTGTGTCAAATCAGGTTATAATATTTAGGATTTTGTTGTCACGGGATCATAGGATTGTCAAGTAAAGTAAATTCAATTATCTCACATGAACAATTAAAAATATCTTTATGGGTTTGAAAAGTTTGAGATCCACAATTTTGAATTAAATGATCATTTTATATTTTATGGAAAGTTAGAATAATTCCTCAAAATGCGCTCGTTGTTCAAACTTCTAGGATATATTTACAAATGAGGGTTCATGCCATGCTAACTATCTTCTTTTGATATCTCCACAAGGTCAATTAACTCTATGAAAAAGGGACTAATCTGGTTATCGTTCGAAGCCAAATATGCAAAAGCTTCACACGAGGTACTTATTGGAGAAATTCGCATAAACTATGTATGAAAACTTATCGAAAGATAAAATAATCAATTATAGCATGAAGCCTTGTAAGAAAGATCACATGGATGACCTATTATTTCATACAAACCAAATTGAGTCACATTTGAAGGAGATAGTTTGTAATTATTTTTATATAAAAACTGATTCCAAATTGACTAATTGTAAAAATACTCCTAACCAATTTATCACGTCAAAACCAATGATCTAAATAAGAACAACTTCAATTACCATAAGACGTAGCCAAGATTTCTCGAGAGTGGGGGCCAATTCAAAGGTAATTTTTGGGGGTTGAGGGGAGGGAGCCCCTTAGCCAATTTTTTTGAGGTTATTTTTTAGTATTTACCAAATAATTACTAAAATATTTATTTAATCTAATGAAAAGCGAAATAATTTTTGCTAAGGTTAAACTAATACTCAACCCAAAATTTATATCTACAATATCCCTAAAGTCAATCACAATTTAATCCTAAAACTATATGTATAATTTAAACCAACCGAACATAACACTAAATAAATTTTTTTGACAATTTTATCTAAAATTAGAGGGAGAAAATTAGAGAAGTAAAATATAATTTAATACTTAAATAAAATTTATATCATTGACATTATAAAAATTCATCCAAAAATCAAATCAAAATCTAAAATTATAAATTAAATAGAGAATAAGAAGATAAGTCATTTCCTTTACATTTCAAAGAGTTGTGTGGGAAGAAAAAGAATACAAGAATTTTAGATATTTACCAAACCTCATCTTAAACTTTCTAAAAACTTTATTTTATTCCTAGAATTTTCTTTTGGTATCTCTATATATTATAAAATGCAAAACAAGGCATTAATGAACATTTAAGACTCTTTCTCATTGAGAGTGTCCACGTGGCACTCTATATTTTAATCTCTATCTATACTATCTCTATACTACTATAAAATACTATACATGCATTTAAGAGTCCTTATCATTGAGAGTGTTCACGTGGCACTATAAAATTTTAAGACTATTTTATTTTTCCTCTTTTATTTCATTTCTCTCCACCCAAAGTTAATCTAAACCCTTTTATCTTCCCCGCACAACCCTTTTAAGACCTTCCATCCATGGATTCGCGTCCTCAAATAATCCTTTCGTCTTTCGCCCTTTCTCCTTCTTCCTGAGTATCTATTTAACCCTTATTCATAAATATGCAGTCATTCACTCTTGAAGGAAACCCCAACAGCAAAAACGATGAGCTGAAGCCAATAGCTTGACCTCCTATCACTGCAAAATCAGGTATTTTGTAGATCCTTATTTGTATTTTAATACACACGATTTTGACCACCGACGATGTTGGAAAACAATCCCTCCATTCTCGAATGTGATCGGATTCTCCTCCCACCACATATTCTTTGTGAAAACCCTAGATCTGAGTCGAATTAACCCAAATATGTTATCTCCGGCTTCATCATATTCTAGAAGGTATTATTATTTTGTACCTCCTAAATAGCAATAATACCACATAGAAAATGGTAGCATTTCACCCACCTCAACTGGCAGTTATTCCAAGACAAAATTGTTGTGTGAAGACCCGTTATGTCTCACACGCTCAAGATCAAGGACATGGTTCGATTATTAAACGGAGAAGAATATCCAAATAAACGAGTTCTTTTTTTTTATTTGTTGAACTTTTTTTTTTGTCTTCACTTGGTGTAAAAGTTGTGTTTTTCCAATTTGTACCAACCAGATACCTTTCCAGGATAGTTTTGTGTGCTTTTGTTGTATTTGTATCTTTACATTTCTACAAAATTAGGTAGTTTTGTGTTCCTTTTTTGGGTTGTAACTCGATACTAAACAACACTAACAGTGCTTTGGCAGATTGTACAAGGGAAAGGGGAGCTTATATGGTGTCTGTTTGGTTTTATGCGTACAAAGGCATGGCAGGGGTGCTTAAAGGAGGTAATGACGAGAGGTATAAGGGTTAAGTTGGGTTTGGTATGTTTCTGTTCAATTATTCAAAAAAAGTTGAATGGTTAATTGATTGTAGATGGTGGCAGGATTCATTGGAAGAGATAGCTATTGAATATTACTCGAATTTATGTGGTTGATCACGAGTTAAGAGTGTATATTACTTCTCTTTTTTGATAAATTGTTATTAGGTCTATAATTTCTTTTTAATGTAAGAGACCAAACAATTGTATGGTTTGCTATGATTCTAATTTCTGTAAATTATATTTTGAATATTACTCGAATATGCTCATGAAATGTTTTTTTTTCAATTTTCCTTTGTTCCTTTATTTTTTCCTTTTTTTTTAAGTTATTTAGATTTTGACACAAATGGATTATAGATTTATTGGCAATTTATTGATGGGATCACTTTATGGATTCACTTTCATCATCATGTGAAAATAATTATGTATATTAAAAGAAATAAAACTTAAAGAGTATGCTACTTTGTCATTGAAATGGTAATTTTTTTTTCATAAAACATGTATATTCTTACCCAGGCGTACATAATGCTTTACAAGGCTTTAATTTTGTTTTACATTTAGCATGTCCACGTGTCAACTCATTTGTGAGAGTCTCCTCTTCCACTCTCTCTCATCCGTGCTTTGATCACTTTCCATCCAACTTGGCTCCTCATTTCCAATAAATCAACCAACTGTTCGCATTACCACCCGTACACGATCCCTTCAGTCCCTTCACGTGTACCAAAGATTGGTATCGTCCAAAAAAAATGTCAGCCCTCTCTTTCGAGGTAACTTTACATCTCTCTCTCTCTTGGGCCTCTTTAACTCATATTTTTTGGTTGATCAAAGCTTGCTGATTAAAATTTTATTTCAGCCTCCATCATCGTCATAATTGATCCTGACTGTCCAGTCCAGGTATCTTCATGATCCCCAATTTGGTTTATAAATAGGGTTAAGGATGACACAAATCAATTTGTTTTTTAATTCATATTGTGTCAAAGTGATTTCTTGAATAAATATTCTACACAGTGAATAAAACAAAATCCTAGCCATTTACAAAACCATCCATTCTGTTTTTGTTGGTAAAAAACTTCAAATATATTATTAATCCAAGTTGTTGGAATGCAATTTTAGTTTAATTTTTCCACTTTCTTTATATATGGGGAACTCTGTTAAAAGAGATTTTTTGTTATTTTTTAAGTTTTAAGCACCTACATTATAAATTACTAATTATTCGTTGGGATACAATTTTAATTTAATTTTTCAATTTCTGTGTGTATTTATGGTTTTGTTTTAGTTCAGTAATGAGGTTATTGATTTGTACCATTTGATCCATGGGTGTTGGTTAGAAGTAATATTATATATTTCTATACTGTTATGTGTTTGTATTTATGCCCCAGTGAGAGTAATCCAACGAATTTTAGTTCGTGCATGTGAATGCATATATTGATTAGCATTCTCACGGATCAATTAATTTCAATTTGCTTAGTTGGTGTTTTCATTTTTCAAACATGGTTCAAAAATTCCATAATTTGATTCTGTTTGATCATATTCACTAATAGATATTCGTTTATTTGTAAGGACATTGATATGGTTATTTTGACTACTGGTATGCACACCCTCAAAATTGTTTTACCATTTTGAAAAAGTGGAGCTCATATGGACCTTGATAGTTGCATAAGGCTTCTGGATTGATTAAATTAGCAGGTACGTGGTTGCAACTGCTAGCATTGGATCTCTGTAAACACTGGTTCAGATACATTTTGCTGTTTACCATGTCTATACAGAGAAGATGTTAATACGAAATGGTTTTTATCATTATTACAGGGGTTGAATATGTGGTACAAAGAAGAGGTGCCCACATTTTCAGTTTTCTACATCACGCTAAAGTTTTTTTCCACTTTCTGTCTCTCATTTGAAGGAAACAACTGTTTACTAAGTTGTGTATTTTTTATAATGACACTGTCTTTTTGTTTGTGATTATTGATTGTTCAAATTTGATATGTATCCAACTCCAAAATGAAACTCCAATTGGTTTTCTCACGTTCTAAAATTGAGTCATTTGAAGAAGCGTTTGATGGTCGTTTTGTTTTTCAGCTTCTTACTCTTAATATTTGGGTTGCAGGAAAAAAAAATTCAAAGATGAAAGTATGGAACATATCGATGCAGTAGGTTTAGATCAATGAAATTAACTTGCCATCTTCATTCACAATGGAAATTTTGGTTCTACAAGGCATGAGCATCATATCTAAAGTTTAGCTAAATTGAGGTGATAGGGGATACATCCTGAAAGAAAAACAACACTTTTTTTAGATATGATGCTTTTATTGCAACAGCAGATTGCTTAATATAACTTATTTTTATAAAAAGATCTTGATATCTTTTAACAGCAAACAAGTGATAGGGGGGATGTACTCTTTTGGATGTTATTCAGGGAATTTGGGTATAATCATGGTTCACTAGAGAAATACCTCAAGGACTTAAAAGGAGCTGACATGAACACAAGGGGAAGGATACAGATTCTAGGGCATTGGAGGAGTACTATTGTGCAACTATTAATTATTATAATATTTCTATTATAATTCTCCTTACTTAATTGCAGGAACATGGACGAAAAGAAAAAAATATGTTTTAGATTCAAATCCTTACGTGTTGACCTGAGCATCATATGACATCTTTTGTTACTTCAAAAATTTCAACATTAATATTTTTCACTATTTTGAACCGTGACAATACGTAGTTATATTTCTATTAAATATCTGGTTATCACAAGTACTCTGCATTTTTTTTTGTCCGTTAGTGAGTTTATTTTATCATATGTCACTATTACCAATGGTTTGTTTAATTTTGCGTAACCTAACGTATATCCCGCGCATCGCGCGGGTTTCCACCTAGTATATTTAATTTTTTTTTGAAAATTTTGTGGGGGCTCAAGCCCCCACTAAGCCCCATGTGGCTCCGTCTGAAACCCTTTGATAAATGAAGTGATGCTTAGATTTTGAGTCTTGTGAGATTAATGAGTGTAAGTTGCATGTCTTAGTATATCAATAATTAATACGACACACATTCTTAGAACTTCGTTTTGTCCAACCAAACTATGACAATGAAAAAAATGACATTCTCCCCTTTTTAAAATTCCAAAACAAAACAAATATACAATAAATTGGATTTTAAAACCTATAACTTATATCCACCCAGCCCCAAATCTAAAAATATTGACTTAATACTCCTGAAGCTATTCAAAACCCATACTAGCATTGCTTCAACAAGATACATACTCAAGGGCCTTGTATTCTATACGCTTAACACACCGGTCATGTACAAAAGCATGGGGGATTGTATGTCAGGTATAACAAAAAATTATATTCCTTTTTTTATTCTGAACGGAAAAATGAGACAATATCATGGCATTGTATATAATAATGTAGACAATATATAAAACTACATGCACGTGAAAATTCCATAAGAAGTAAATGAAATTGAAAATGATGGAAATATGGATCAAATATGATAGATAACCATAACATACATTGACCATTGAACCCACCTATCCATCCACCTAAACATCCAAAATATAAACGAGTATAAAAAACATTAATAAAAATTCACCACAAACTAATCTCTCTCTATTTCTCCTGCACAAAAAATATTTCTCTTAAAACCTCAATGAAAAACTATAGCCTTTATCATCATTGTCAAAAGCAAATGGTCACTCTTAAGACATTGTGCAAAGAGGTCTCAATCAAACCAAGGTGAAACTCATTTGAATGGGGTGAAGAAATATCCTCCTTAAATTTTTTCGAGAAACTAATACAAAATAAACACTAAATAATAGTGTTCTCATAAGTTAGTCACTAATGGGAGATAACTGTAAATAGGACACTTCACAAATACTATATAACATAGATGGGAACAGTGTCAAAACTCAGAATAATAAACGTGCCCATGAAAGTTCTGACATGAACCATAACATCAAATGCGTGATAAATGATAATTTGTAATCAACCATACCATTTAAAGAGTGAGATCACTAGGGTTCACACCAATATTGACCTACAGCTAACATCTATGCATTAATAAATTTAAGGGAAAAGTACTCTTAGCTCCCTCACAAACAAATTTTAAACACAAAGAATTTTAGCAAATATTAAACACTTAGGTCAACTATTTTTCTTCTTATAGAAGTCCACGCTACTGACATAACGAGTGGACTTAATAGTAAATTGTCCTTAAGTGTTTAAAAATAATTACCAAGGGATCTAATTATAAATTGCCCTAAATTTAATAAGGCCAATAAAAATGACATTTCATATGAAAATGTTCATTCATTGATTTTTATGGCATTTTACTCCTAATAAAATGTGTAAGTTGTGATAGTTTTGGGTCTCTTGGATGCATTGTAACAAGTTCAGCGTGTGAGGAAGCACGCAAGACAAAGTGATCATGCAAGTTTCAATAGAGTCGCTAGTTTGTTTTATACAAAAGCAAACAAAAGAGGTCGGGTGAGCCCTTACAGTCTCATACTAAGGTGTGAGGGTATGCGTTATCATATATTTACTATATGGGATTTGGGGACCGTGTTACGACTGGGGGAAATGTTAGACACTCTAGTAGTTCTTTTGCTAAGAATACATGTGTGTTTTTTATACTTAATTACCACATATATAAAAAGCGATGGGACGTACCTAGAAACCTTACTGTTAGTCTCCCTTTTGCTTTAGCCGGAAAAATGATTGGGCAGCTAAGTAGCGCTTTATAGGTGCTCCTGGGCATGAATTTGGATGTTTTGTGGGTTGGGTCATGAGTAAGAACTTGACATAATCCTATGTATCTATGTACGTAATATATCAAATCCCACGTAGTTCATAATGAGAATATGTCCTCTATAAAGATATAAAGATATCTCATGGTGTGGGTAATGGGATGGGTGTGGACGCAAAAAATTATAGTTGGATATATTTATATATCTTGGGTAAATAGTAATATGCGAGGAGGAGATATATGTGCATCTTAGGGAAAATATGATGTTGGAACGTATTACGAGGCAGATATACTAGAATGACATATTTCAAGGATTGTGATCAAGAGAGGTCACTTGATATTTCTTCTATGTATTTGTGTAATCACGAGACGTAAACTTACATAATTCGAGATATGCGTTTAGCCATAGCGTGTTCGAATAAAATAAGTTTAGAATGTTTAAATTTACTATGATACTCGGAGTCAATTCTTAACATAGCATTCCACTTCTAAATGTCTTTCATAAGTTCTTATCGTGGGAAAATAATTGGAGTGAGCCCGATATGTTTTTTTTCTTGAAAATATACTTTTAGTGATACTCACTTTTGAGGCAATGTTGTTTTCTTATCTTTGAGAAGAGGTGCACAGTATCCTATCCTGACTTTTGACTTCAAATTTATCAAAGAATCAATAATATTCCAATGCACATACCCTTTTATATAAATCCACATTTGTGTAAATGAAAATTGTGTTTTCAAAATATGTTTTTCATGATGATGTTGATTAGTGTCCATAGGACATGGGTGTAATGACACTTAGATGATGATTTCTTGTATAAGGGCATGGTTATGAAGAACTGGGGTATTCACATGATATACAATTGATCTTATAGTAGATCTATGGTGAAGAGTTTTACCAAAGATTCTAAATAAAAAGAGAAAAGTGGCCAAAAATCTGGGCAGCCGGTCTGAATCGAGTCGCCTTGCCAAATCGATTCGGCCAGGAGCCAGATCGATTCTCCACTATAGGTATCGTCTTCAACCTTTATCTGTTACGAGGTTCCCCCATTTTTACACCTCCAAACCATCATTATACAGTCCCAAACTCCCAAACAAAGGTCTATAACATTGTAATAACTTGTATTACTGATTTTTAACGTATGATAATCATTAAACTCTTACAAAACAATTCCAAATCAGATTTAATCCAATATAATCTTAGAAACCCTAGAATTTCCTATTTCTTTAAAACCTCATTAAAGATTCCAGATTTCTTCACCAAGATTGAATGTAAATTCGTGGGTTTTATACTACATGCATGAGAGAGTCTATCCTATATGAATTTCACCCAAGAATATAATATGTGTCTTCCAATTTCATCCAAAACATATGAATTTCATAGGTAAGATACCTAGTATCCTAGTGGACGAAAACTCAAAAATACATTTCTTTAGGGTTTGTGGAGCAAAGTTTTGACAGAAGCTACTTTCAATGGTGGAACATGAGTTAAGTAGAAATTTGACTTGGGGTAGGAACTTCAAACTTTCCTCGGAGTAAACGGAACTATTATTGAGTTACTAAAATAATTTTTCAACAACCAGATTGGTTCTAGATGAAAATATTGATTCTCAACATCGGGATAAGTTAGAAAACCTAATCATGATTGGGTTTTGGGAACCATGGGGTGTGGAAATATTTATATTTCTCAGAGCTAAGAACTTCTGCGATGTGTTAATGGTTTATAATTGACCTTTCTACCATGCAATTGATAAAGGATGATGATAATCTTGTATATTAGTTTTGTAATAATGTCTTTTGTGCTATTATAAGTTTAACTAATGCTAATAATAATAATAATAATTTATTATATACTCCAATACGGAAGACTGTATTAAAGTTTTACAAGAGATTATCCACTCCTCGTGGAACCTCATTTTCTCTTCCATTTCCTCCCACTCATCCATACGCATTTCCTCCCCCTTCTACTAACCTTCCTCTATTCCATCTTTTCCAATCCCTTGAGGCTTTTCAATACCTCTGAACTATTTCAACAACCTCTTCCCTTAATTTTTAATCCAATTCCCTCCCCCTTTATTATACACACAAAACTCAGATATAAAATATTACAACATCTCAAGCCATTAAAGAAAAAGTAATTTTTCCCTCTAAAATTCACAAAATAAGAATATATGTGATGATCCATTGAACAAAAATCAATCTTCGTCTCTAGTGGGTTCAAATTCATCCTAACTCAAGATGAAGACCCACCGAACTCCAACAACCCCTCCCCTAATTCCACCACCAATATTCTCCTTTTAATCTTTTATTCAGATCCACGTTCTTGATGCGTTGTTTAATGGGATGGAGCGTGGGAGGAATTTCCTAAAGGGTTGGCGGCGGGGGGGTTCAAAAGGGCCATAGTCTCTCTTAGGCGATCTTTGGTTTTAGCAAGACGTGGGTGATGGATAGAGAGCAGTAGTGGCGGCGGTAGGTTCAAGAGAGAAAGAGAGAACAGTGGTGGTGGTTTGGTCATACAATTACTATACTATGTTATTTATTGGTTATATACTTTCTATCAACTGTTTGATGAAATGTATATTGTAAGGACAAAATTTTCAATTGAGTCTATTGTATGTATTTGACTTATTCTCGGAACAAAATAATATTTTTGAGTCATAAATATATTTTTTATTGTCATGATCCCACACAGTCTATGACATAAATTTTATTGAAGACGTTGCGGCCAAGCTTCAAAGAATTATCATGTCGAGATTAATTTGGTGCACCTTTCACGTCTTCATTGCATTCCGATCTCTCAGGTATGAATGCGTAATGTTTATGGGACTCGAAAAATATTTTAAGATGTCATTTTTATTAAAAAATATTTTTAAATGAGTTTTAACTTCGTTTATTATGAGATAATGATTGTTGAGAGTCGTATGAATATTCCCTTGTGTTTAGAAAGATCAAACGACATTAACAGTCGTTCAAATGACATGTCTATCTCATTCGAACGACAACCTCATCTCGCTTGAACAATGAACCGACTTAACTCTTCTAGTTAATGCGTGTTTTACTCAGAATTTTGTAAGTTGCAAAACCAATTTTTTTCTACATACAGTACATTTTCTAAACAAGTTTTTTAAGGTTTTCAAAGTCTAAAAACATCCTTAAAGTTTCAAGATCTGAGCTTTCATACTTATATGCTATAGAGATCTTGGTTTTCACTGTTAGAGTTTATTCATCACTTTGAACGTTGGGTTTTGTAGTGAAGAAGTGAAAGAGTTCGTGTTTAACACTGTAGACTTTGCCAAGCTGTATCGATGGACACCAATACAAACATGGACGCGTGTGTTATGGACGCGTATCATAGAAGGACTTCTGCGTGGGCATTGTGGAGGAGTGGTTGAAGGATCAGATAAGCGTCAAGACTTGTGTGGGATCGAGTTATTGAGTAAGTGTATCGTCTGTACCTTATAATACCATATCACAGCGATTGTCTGCCTTGGGTCATTCGAGAATTTTTCCCTTAGTGGTTTCCTCATACATCCAGCATCGCCTTTGTGAACTTATTTATTTTACTTGTTTTAATAACCTAGATGTATGTTTAGGATTAAACAAAATAAAATTGGGCCTAGCTAAAATTGGTTCACATACTTGGTGCGTATAAAATTTGAAAAAGGGTTTTAAAAAAGAAAGTTAGTTTTTACATCCTGAAAACACATTAGAATATGATAGTATATTCATCCTTTATACGATTTCTGTATTTTAAATTTGAGCTTATATTTGTTGAGACTCCATGCTTTTTCTCATTACAAGTTTATTTTACTCTTTTTTTTACTTCTGTATATTTCATTATACGACTATATTTTTTGGTACATGTTTTTACTTCATATAAACAACTTGCAGGGTTTTGAATCTGAAGGTAAGACTGCAAAAAAGAGTTATGTATTTTGAAGCACTTGGAATGAAGACTAACTAGCTAGAGAATTGGTCATTGTGAGCATTTCTTTTACATGTTTGTTATTTATTATTTATGGTAATTATTGTATATCGTAATTTCAATACCTCATGTATACAAGTTTTGAAGCAAATCCAGATGATTCCCAATTGTTTTTTGGGTGTGGATCACACATATATGAGTGGTGAGATCTTTTTTATATTTTATTGTGATGTTTTTATTTTCAACAATTAATTCAATTCAACCCATCGATCCAAATAATTTGTAAATAAGTATTCATTTTATGGTTTTAATTGATTTGGGTTATCTTTGGTCTAAGATACATGAAGAGTCGGAAAAGGTTTTACTAGGTACCATGGTGAAGGTCTATTGTATACGAATAATTTTATTTGTATCTTTAATTTCACTATTTTGGTTGTTATTGGTTGGGTATATTTTTCTAACATTAGTTGATATTTGGTATTGGTTGGGTTTGAGTGGTTACTTTGAGTTTTAGAAGTCAGTTTTGGCAATTAAAACTTCCATATCTACTAATGATTTTAGTATTTTTTTTTGCATGAAATAGATACTATTAATTTAAAATATATAAAATGTAGTGTCATTGTGAAAAAGTATCCTTATCAACACCTTTAAGTTCTAACTTTAAGGTGCTGCAAGGATTAAAAAAATGCCATTTTTTATATTTGCATTGTGATCCATAAAATATATATTTGCTTAAAGTTTTAGGAAAAAGATGTTAATGTTATGAATCGTAATAAGCAACAAATTTGTGTATTCGTGTGTTGCATTTGTTTATTCTTGAATTTATTGTTTTCATTTTAGTAATTATTTTTGTTTATTTGTTTATCAAAAAAATTCTTTTTAAACATTTGTATGTAGAAATTAATGAAAAAGTAGGTAATTGAGCCCTCTATTCAAGCGCCACCTTTGCCATTGGTGAGACCAAGAATGCAATTTCTTAAAGTGTTTCAATGTTAGAACTATTATAGCACCAATAACCCATACTTTCTTCTTATTTTCATAGATGGGTCTTATATTATATTTTCTTCTTATTTTCATAGACGGGTCTTATATTATATGCTCTTATATTATA
Organism: Sambucus nigra; assembly: GCA_949130495.1. Classification (NCBI taxonomy): domain Eukaryota; kingdom Viridiplantae; phylum Streptophyta; class Magnoliopsida; order Dipsacales; family Adoxaceae; genus Sambucus; species Sambucus nigra. The sequence continues at coordinate 476,164,961 of OX422210.1, forward strand.
TTTTCTTCTTATTTTCATAGATGGGTCTTTATCCAAATTGATTTTGTGTGAAGCTTTTAATCACCAAGAGATCTTCCTCCACACACTCACATTCAGAAGAGTATCTCACCTCCTAAACTCTTAGTGTATTATATTATCTTTTCTTTTTCTTTAGTTTGAATAGTAATATTATTTATTTATTATTGTGGGGGTATCATGAGGTATATTGTTTTCTTATTAGTTGTTTGAGTTATAAACTTTTCAATATTTCACTGTTTACATTTTTTAGATAAATTTAGGAGTTACAAATTTGTTCTTCTTTTAATTTCGAGTTTGTTTTAAATATATAGTGTGTTGTAAAAACAATTATATAACCATTTCTTTTCAGCCTTAATTTTTCTCCTTTTGGCCATAATTATTGGACTACATATGTATTTGTATAATAGAGCTTGGTGATAGTAGCAATGCATTGAAGATGATGTCAAATATGTTTGTTACGAAAACTGAAGAACCTATATGTATATTAGTGGAAAAAGTTATACGAAATTCATAAGAAAAATGCCATGTAACAAATTGCAATTAAAATTATTGAACAACCACCCACGGATCGTGCAGGGTGCAGGCTAGTTTCACCTATAACAGAGTACCATGCGATTGATGTTTTCTTTATCATTAATAATTTAGTGAAATTGAAAGTGGGATTGAGTAGTTGACTATTGCACAATTGATAGTCATTTTCCACGAGGTTGAATGTCTTGCGTTATGGGCATCAATTTCATTTGGGGCTTTCTATGAGAGTAGGTGTCTATATAGACTCCCTCAATGGATATAAGGTGATTGATGGAATGGTTGGATAGTCAATGAGGGGTCTAGATTAAGTGTCCTTCGGTTAGTGATGTAAGTGAATTTTCATTCCTATGAGACATGGTTTGCGAGGTTGATCAATTAGTTAGTCATTTGTGTAGGGGTTTTGAGGTTTTGTGGAAGTTAGGTTGAGGATGGAGCGAAGATATTTGAGGTCGGTCGGGAACACAGAGTGTAAAATAAGTTCAAGGTGAACATGAAGATGTTTATTATATTTTTCAAGGCTTAGGGAGATAAAATCTTGAGGTGTGTCATAGGGATGGTGATTGGTCTTTATGAAAGCTCAAGAAAAGTATCTCCATTTTAGGTTGCTCGGGTACTTGGGGAGAGAACCCTAGGGTGTGACGTAGGGCTAATGATAGGTCTCGATAAAGATTTAAGTAAAGGATCAATATTTTTATTAAAATTCAATCATGGAAGCTTCATATTTAAATATAAAGTGTAAATATTTTCCAGCATAAAGCATATGAAGTTTTTATTACTTTTTATTTTACAAAGATATGACACTATGCGTAGCCATCCAGACTCTTGCATGGCACACACGTGGTGACAAGGGACATAAGCGACCGTCGTAGTTGATGTGATGAGTGTGAATTCATAGAGATCATAGTCTCCAAGATATGTTACTCAAAAGATGCAAAAGAGGGAGCCACCTTAAAAGACGAAACAAAAAGACAACTAGTGCATGTGAGATATAGCCTCAAAGACTATGTTACATAGTGGAAAGGTGCTAGGAACTAATCCCACCCTTTCAGTATCTCATGGGATCTATAATATATTCTCCTTCACATTAATGCATGCATATTTTTATGTGTGAAACAAATGTGTCGTGTGCGTAAGTAGACAAAAGTGAGTAAGTGGGAAAATACCGATTTGACCAATATTGTGGCTAGTCTAACTTGAGAAACTTGAAGCACGTGTGTCCCAAATCGAAAGCTATCTCTAATGTGCCCAGGAGGTTAAGGTAATTTTAGAGGATAGATCTAAGAAGGTAGTAAAGATGTTCCTCGGACCGCTTTAGGTAACATCGAGAGGCGAGCAATAGGTTATGATGGTGCATCGACTTCCTATGCCTCACCTGAGTCGGTTCTTGAGTTTGTGTAGATCCATATGGCCCTTGACCTAACCCACCTAGGAGAGCTCGTCCAGAAATTTTGATAAAGGTGAACCAAAGGTTGTGTATGTTTGTTCCCATTACAAATAAATAGGTCACCTTAGAGAGTTGTATTATAAGTTAGGGAGAGTGTCTTATATGTATGTTTCCCGATTTTCTCGCATACGATTCCTTCACGATTTTTTGCACGCACTCCCACGCATTTACTCCACAGGCTCCCACACATCACTTGAGAGATTTTGAGAGTTTTTTAGATAAATTAGAGTATCTAGTCAAGACTTCAAAAAATTTGGTGGAGGTTTTTCATAGGATGTCATCTCCTTTCGAGAACTCCTCCGGGCCTAATGATTGAGGTTAATACTTGTTGTCTAGTATAGGGTGTTTTTAAAGCTCATATCTATATCCTTATTGCTAGTGTGTACTATCATTGTACTTATATTTTTCAAAAAATCCAAAAAGAGTTATGTTTTCTTGAAAAATTATGAAAAATACAAAAAGATTTTTAGTTTCTTTTCAAAAAGAAGTGAAAAAGGAAAAAGATTTTATTTTGATAAAATTTTTGAAAAAAATCCTAAAAGAGTTTTGTATTTTTTACATCTTATGTGGATGAACTTTAAAGATGTCCGAGTCACCTAATCATTTCATATCCACGTGATTATTTTATAGTGTTTTGAGATGTGACATAATTTCATATATGTGCTTTATAATGTGTGGAGTCATTAAGATGTGATTTGTTGACAACTTGCTACATGTTTGACTCATTGTCTCCTTTAATGCCCACGAGCATGATCTTATTTGAATATTGCACCTACCTTTCACATATCGATCATAATGTTTTCATCTCAATTTTTTTAAAGGCGAACCAAATGTGAAAAACGATATAGTAAAAAGTTGTGCTTGTAAGAACCATTGCCTGAATTTAAAAATCATTTTTTCGATAAAACTGTTATTTATCAAGCAATAGAATCGGGTTGTGAAAGACAATGTCTTTGTGTAAAATCCACCATTTGCAATGAAAAGAGCCTAAAATGATTAGAAGCACATAAAAATAGAAGTGCTGGGTCATTTGCTTGAACATTGATGCTTCGCTGCAAATGAGCATTAATTTCTTCAAAAAGAATTGAGAGTATGATTGCTATATGTGAGATTTTGAGGGAGTTAAGTCGAAGATCAATGGGCTTGCACATACTATAAAAATCTCGAAAAACATTACATAGTTTTGGGCATCATTGGTGTGAGAATCACATACGGTCTTGATTTATTTATCAGGTTAAGTCAATTTCACACGAGTTCACTAATTTTACACTTAAAGTAGACTTTGAGATCTTTCATTAGTGGTGTCTCAATCCTTCGTGCACATGTGTTATGTTCATCTACGTTGATTAACCTATGGAATATGTGCACACCCGTACATTTCGTTTCCTTTATTCAGGTATTTTTGTGTCTCTCCATGGTGTGTTGTATTTGTAATTTTTTTTAATAAAAATTTAATTTTTTTTAAAAATAGTTGGTGAATGTGAGCCTTTGATATTATGATTGCATTTTCATTATTTATATTCTTTGTGATGATATCTTCTTTATAAGTTATTAATTTGTTTACTCCTTTATATATTTCTGACAAAAAGGGGGAGAACAAATTAAGGGGGAGATTTGATATTGATTTGATGATGAGTTTTATTTACGGGGAGATTGCTTTATTTTTATTTTCTATTTCAATCTCGATGCACCACTGGGTATTTTTCTTTGCTTCATGTGTGTAGGTACATTATATGAAAATAAAGACGCCCTAGATGAAGTCAAAGAACCCAAAGGGAAGCTCAAGAAGAGAATGAAGACTTATTTGAAAGGAGGAGATTTATAAGGGAAAATAGTTTAGCTTGGGTGGAATAATTATTTTTTCTCAGTTAGAATAGTTTGGCATATCCCGATACAAATCGTCACGTACTGTCACGACAAACCGAATCCAAGATTGAAGACTTCCCTACATCCCGCAAAGGTATAAATCAACTTGTGTTTAAAATTATTCATGAAATTTATTTTGGGATGCTTTATTTTTATTGAAACTGAAATAGGATTTTTTATGTTTAAAAATCGAGGAATTTTCTATATTTTTTTTTCAATGTTCATTGACTTACTTCAAACGAGATGTCAAAGTCGTTCGAAGCATCTTTCAATCATTTCATCAAATGTACATCTAACGAGGGCATACTATTTTGCATCTTTTGAAGATGGTTCAAACAAGGTGGCCTTATCGTTAGAACGAACTTTGTTTTCGTTCAAACGAATTTCCTTTTTCGTTCAAACGAATTGCCGCCTTAAATTTTTTGCACGAGCTATAAATATCTATTTTGTTTCCAAATTTCATGGGACTTTTTTTGAAATCAATTTCTGCATATCTATTGTAAATATTTTCACCCCTTTTGGTTTATAAAACACTTTTGATTCACAAACACATCCCCAAAGAGATTTTGTGAATTCGTTTGAACCTTATAACTTCGACTCTAATTCCTAAGTTGCTCTTTCAACCCCGTTATTATCCAAAACGACTTTGGTGAGATGAATCGTCTTTGTACGAAGCACATGTTGCTTATAATGCACCACTACTAATGGTCTAATCTCATTAAAAAAAATCCTCTTAAAGGTTACGATAATCCCAACTGATCGTGTTTAAAAGATTGGGGATGTACTTCCCGAGCATAGAATGGTGGAACATGTTGTGTACTCGAGATAACTATAGCGGTGATGCCAAATGATAGAATATCAAGCCATATCCCTATAGGATCGCATAGGGTTAAATGTATATTGGTTCCAATTTCCATTTCTTTAAGAAATGACTCACTCTTATCCTAGGCTTAATCTTGATGCAAAACTTTAGGTAAAATTTCATGTTTCTTTGCATGGAAGCCTATGCAACACCATGCAATGCCATGTAAGACACATATAATAGTCATAATACACATGAAAGTATATGGAAATAAATATATCATAAATTTATACGTTCCATATACCAAAATAGGCCACATAGCATATAATAAAGGTCGATGGTATTAAAGTACCTATAGGTTGTTCTTGCAAAATTGGTTTATAGGCCATAACTTTTGATTTGAAAGTCTAATTTACACACATTTGAGATTATTAGAAAGAGGACTCAGAGATCTATGATTTTTTTAATGAAGGGATTCTCAGGTTAGGGAGCTTACCATATTCAAATAGGACTAGGGTGGTCTCTTTTATTCTCCATCTAGGGTTTGGTGGAAGAGAGAGTGTTCGATATTGAAGTGATTTCATTTAGACCGTGTGAAAGAGTGTAGGGGTGTAGATATAGGGTGTCTACAGATCCCCTAAATTGGTGGTATTAGGATAAGTGAAAGGTCATTAAAAGATAGACCACAAATTAAATAGGCGATCGTTAAGTCATATTATGTCAGAATCCTGTTTGTAGTTGTTCTATTGAAGGAGAACAATATGTGACATTGTTGTGTAAAGGATTGAGATCTTATGTTGAGTTATGACCATGCTTGGGGACATGGCCTGATTTTGAGGGGCGAGATCTACTTTCGAGAACTTAAAGTGTATGGAAGTATTGTAGCCTAATTTTGAGGGCCTAAAGTGTATATGATTATTATGGCATGATTTTGAGGGCTAAGGTATGATTATACAGACTTACAGAGTGCATGTGTTCAACACAGGATCCACGATATAATTCTAACGGTCAATGTCTAATTCTGAGGACTAATAGATTTTTAAAGACTAATACGGGGGTCAAAACCTAATTTTGAGGGAGAAGTTCTAATTTTAAGGACCTATAGAGTGAATTATAAATATGGGGATCACAGCCTAATTCTGAGAGCTAGGGTCTGTGCAAAAAATATGAGGTTGCATCATAACTCTGAGGCCCACAGTCTAATTATGAGGACTAAAAGGGTATGTGATAAATATCAAGGTTGTGGCCTAATTATGAAGGCCATGGTCTAATTATGAGGACTTATAGAAGGTATGCAACCAATACAGGGGTCGTGGCCTAATTCGAAGGGACATGGTCTAGTTATAAGTACTTATAGAGTATATGCACCTAATACGGGGGTTGTTACCTAATTATGAGGTCGAGGGTCCAACTCTAAGGACCTAAAGAGTGTTTGGGACCAATACAAAGATCACGACCTAATTTTGATGGTTATGGTCTAATTCTAAGTACTTATAAAGTTCATGCGACCAATACGGGGGTCCCGACCTAATTTTAACTGCCAAGGTTTAATTCTGAAGACTTATAAAGTGCATGCGATCAATACAGGGATCGTTGCCTAATTTTGAGGGCTAAGGTCTATACGACCAATACGGGGGCTGCAATCTAATTCTAAGGGACAAGGTCTAATTTTGAGGACCTAAAGGGTGCGTACTACCAATACGATGGTTGCGGCCTAATTCCGAGGAGCTATAAATTGAATATGACCAATACAGGGATCCCAACCTAATTCTAAGGACCAAGGTCTAATTTTGAGGGGCCATAATGTATGCGACAAATACATGGGTCGTGGCCTAATTTCGAGGGCTAAGGTCTAATTCTAAGGAACTAAAGAGTTTATGCGGTCTATATGGGAGTTGCGGCCTAATTTTGAGGGACAAGGTCTAATTTTGAGGATTCGTAGATTATATTGAATGAATATGAGATTTCTGGCCTAATTTCGAGGGTTAGTGTATAATGCTGGGGACATAAAGAGTATGTAAAACCAAAACAGGGGTCGTGATCTAATTCTGTGGTCTAAGTTCTAATTCTAATGAACTAAAGAATGTGTGTGATCAATACGGTTCGCATTATAATTATGAGAGCCAAGGTCAAATTCCGAGGACCTAAAGAGGGAAAGAGGGTTGTAGCTTGATTTTGAGGGCCTAAAGTCTAATGATGGTTTGAGAGAGATATGTGAGGATATAAGAATATTTAGAAAGGTTTTGGATTTTTTTGGGATATTTGAATGATTTTTTTATTATGTTTTGAGTGCTTTTGTAATCCTGAATTGTGATGACTTTAGTGATCTATGTACATTTTTTGTGGATTTTGAAATTTCATTATTTTTTAAAATTTTAAATTTTTTTAGAGGACTTTTGCAACAAAAATTGAAAGGGGCTCCTATTGGTAAGGGTTGGTCCATGTTTATCGATAGGGCACCTGAGTCGAGGGGCAACACGATTTACCAAGGGATAACTACCGATAGGCAAGCCTTGGTCCCTGCAGATAAGTATGATCCTTAGCCCACATAGATAGGGGCAAGGGTAGGTGATCTCTCCTCACCCCTAGGTGATCTCTCTTCACCCCAAACACTTATAATCTCTCTCCATTTAAAACATTATCTTACAGAATTATTTTTAATTGGGAAGAAATAACTTTGGTGAATGCGGCACATGATGACGATTGGGAGAATTGAGGTGATTACCTAGGGTGCAAGACCGAAGCGAGCCAAGAATGTATGCCATGGTTCTAGACAGGATGATAGTCATATCCTCGCGAGGGATCCTATGAGCCATATATTGGCTTTCGTGCAGAACCCTAGTGGTTATGTTTGTGATTCTCTCTTTTTGTTATTTTTCATTTTGATTTTGATTATCATTTTGAAATAAGTTTTTTTATTATTTTTGGATTTTGGGAATCTTTTAGGAACTATTCAAGGTGATTTTTGCAGGTGGGGATTTCCTCTTCATCCATTCATGTTCGGGGGTCGATAAGTGTTAAGAATGTGTGACAGAATCTCCCACATAGGTGCAAAGCTTATTATGAGGCGTGGGGTTCGACGAACTGGAGGATTTTACAGATGAGATGCCTAGGTCTTCGATCATCTTATGCATTTTGAATGAGAGGTGGTGGATTACAAACCATACCTTGGATTTTGGGATGGGAGAGATGATGGTGACATTGGTAGATGTGTACCAGATTTTCAGTTTTTGTGCAACAGGGTGCAAGTGCCAGTGGACAATTCCCTATGTTTTACTAGAGAGGCGACATAAGAGAATTTAGGGACTCTAGAGTGGTTCGATTCACCATGTCATTTAGTATGGTAGATCTCATGGAGGTCTTATCGAAGCGAAATGTGAATATGACAGGTGATCAAGACGTGCGATAGATGGTGTGCCTCTTTATTCTATTTTTTATGGGGAACACTTTGTTGGTGAAGAGTGGGGATGAGATCTACTTATGGTTATTGACATTTCTATCGGACATCACCAGATTGAGCATGATCACTAGGGGAGCTTGGCATTGGCATCAGTTTACTCTTCTCTGGATGCTTTTAGACGTTGCTATCAAACCACCTTCATAGGGTGACATCTCCCTTGGATATATTTTTATTTTTTGCATTTTTACTTTTTTGGCTTTATTTTTAAAGTTCTATTATTTTTTGAATATTTTTTTCATTTTGTTTTTTGCATTTTTGTTATCGTTTTATGAGGTAATTGGGTTCAACACTCGTTTGATGTGCTCAAAGGACCCAGAGGTGGGTGTGTAGCTGAGGACAAGGAGGCGGAGGAAGAGGAATAGGGTCTAAAAGTCCCTTACCACCTTTAAAGAAGTGATAAATGTCTTGAACACCCTTATGAGCGCTCGGGTAGGTTCTTTTTGGATTTTTAGATTTTTTTAACCTTTATTATTATGTTAATTTTAAATTATATATCTGATGAATGTATTTCATTTGGGTAGGTTGTGTTCTTCCCACGACATCGGAAGATCAAGGATATAGGTGTTAACGACATGTGTATGCAAATGCACTGGTTTCTATCGCACGAACTCAGGTACAAAGATAAATGATGGTGGGAGAGATGGTAATTCCACCAGTTCATCCTCCGATTCACATGTGTGATTCAAAGAATATGTCAAAGGAGGCACGGGGTGGTCATGGTTGGAGAGGATTACTCAAACTATATAGATATGGTAATGACGTACGACTACTTGGACTTTGTCATGAATTGGTTAATGTCACCATTGATTTATGATATGGCTAGGGTGTTTCCCTAAGAGATTAGAGAAGTAAGCAGTAGCGTACCTAGAGTGTCGGGTAGCGGTACTAGCATGGTAGATATTCCTTCGCTTTATTAATATGTGTTCCCCTCTCAGTATTTTTCGATGAGGGGCATGGATAGAGTGGAGATCCCTTACCTTCCTCAAACTAATTTTCCAAGCTTTCCTCCTTTGCCAGCAGAGAACACTCGCATAGAGGTAACAATGCGCTTGCCTCTTGTTTATATGTGTTGAATTTAATGTCTTTTCTTTCTTCCCTTTTCATACCGTGTCGGTGCGCACATTTTGGGTGCAAGATATGCGTGACCGGATGTGAGGATGCCCGGTTATATGCATTAGGTTCAGCTTCTTTAAATTTTCCCCACTTTGTAAACACTTGAAACAAGTAAGCAATATTCTAGGCATGAAGTCTCATTTCTTTCCAATTTTAATCTTTTTGACCTAATTACTAAGTGAGCAAGTAAGATTCAGTTGTAAAGATAAACAAACAAACCACGAGACATCAATATACGAGTAAAACCCAAACGAAAAAGACCTCAGAAGGCCAAGCTTAAAAAGATTCACTATAGAATAAAATCTTCAAAACCTTCATTCATAGCTCTGTGCAGTCTAACATGATTTCATAGAAATTCCTTGACTCAATATCCATGGATTGGCCTTACCATCTTCAACACTGGAGCATCCACCACACAACTATGAACATGGGATGAAGAAAAGTTTATGTGGGTTTGGATTTTGAAAACATGATCATAAAGAATCAAGGATATTTAGAGAGTCTTTTCCAAACTGTTTTTGGCTTAATATGCATGAAAAGGACATGTTAAAAACCACTTCAACTCACTTCTTTAAAACTATTTTTTTTCCTAAAAACGTGGGAAGGTGGGAAAAAACTAAACGAAAACCAAATTTATTAAAAAGAGCATTGCCTTAGGAGAATGACATGGAACCTTATTCAAACGACATACTCGTAATCATTGGCTTGTAAGAATGACATGGAAACTCACTTGAACAACATACTTTTTCTTGTTCTAGCACAAATCTAGCTAGATATCAAACGAGATTCGAGAGAGGGGGAAAATGGTTCGTTATCCCTCATTTGAAGTTAGTTTGAATGAGGGTACCAATCTATTTAGAATGAGATTTGAAAGAGACATCTAATGAGATTCTAGGGAAGTCAAAGCTTTTGATTATTAACCTCATTTGATCTCTTGTTTGAACGAGATAGGGGACCTCGTTCGAACGACATGAAAAAATTTAAACATTTTAAATCCTCACAAAGTTTTTCTACATATATCATAGAGTCATATACCCTAAGGAAAATTTGAAAGAGGCATGACGAATGATTGAATGTGACTTATGAAAATATGGACATTAAGTTTCTTCACTTGAAGGCTTGAGAATACAACACCTTAACAAACTACGTGTTTTGATCATGAAAACAACCAATACTAAAAATTAAATCAATGTGGAAATTTGTCCTTACAAATATCCCTCTTTGACTATTTTGAGACAAAACACAAAAAATAAAAAAGTTTGAATGATCTCTGTGATATAAGAAAATGATCTATGTGATGCTTCCATCGGACGTACATATAGAAGAATGCCTATCCACATGAAACAAACAAATTACATGTGATGGATGGGAGTATAAATATAATGAAATCAATAATATCAAAACTCCCCCTAAAGATGTTCTCCCCCTTTTTCCCAAAAAAGACAAAGGGATAGAACATGCATCTGCAAGGTTAATCTATCGCATCGAAAGCAAAGAATTCATCTTCGACTTATAACACCATCATAATTAAAATTATTTTAATCTCACTAAATATTTTGAAGATATCATAAATGGAATTTAACTTTTGAATCATTAATGATTACAAAATCATGGCCTTCGCAATTTGGTTTTTTACTTGCCAAATATTCTTTTAGGCTCTTTTCTGCGGTGGATTTTAACATAAAATGATATTGATCCTTTCGTAGCCCCTTTCCATTGCACACTCAGTTTTGATAAAATAATTAAAGCAAGGGCAATGGTTCTTGACGTTAAGAAAATTTTCCCACTTGTCGTTCTTATACCAGCAAGTCGAGTATAAGATATGTAATGAGCATATAAAGCAAGTAAAGAGAGATAAAAGACAAGATATAGAGCGGTTCGGCTATGAAAATTCCCCTACGTCCACTTTAGTGCCACATTCTCATTATATATGATGTTTGGTACATAGTAATTAGGCCTAAAGAGGCGTACAAGTGTGAGAATATAAGAGAATACATGTCTATGAGGCTTTATATTTGTCGGAGGGATGGATGTGATGCCAATGAGTAGCCCCCAAGTCAGACCGAGTGGTCTGGAGAGCGTCGTAGAGAGAATAATCAGCTTCGAGCTAAGTGTTGGTGTAAGAAAATAACCCAGGGACCCCCTATCTTGAGGTGTGGACCTCTATATATAGGAGGTGTGTGAACTATACTGTTGATGTGATGAGAAGAGCTTGCGGATAGCTGAATGTAGAGGCTTGGTCCGCGACATGTATCTAATAAGGGGTCGCATCCTATATGTTAAAGACTGCGATAGGTATGTGAGGCATTCATGTAATACTATAGCCTATAGAAAATAGGGATGCGGCTGTTAGACAATATCACTTACTATAGTATTCCTTCCGTAGAAGGGGGAATAATATTTGTGTTATCAATAAGCCCCAAAGGCGTAGTGCTAAGGAATTGGTGTTGCGTATTGATTCTACTAGTTCCGCGGCATGTTAACTCTATGATAGCTTTTTCCAAAACGACGCTTCGTCTTCCCGCGCCCTCTTATAAAAATGGAACTGGCCGTGGACTTCATTATGTTTTCCAAACCATTGAGAGCATATCAAAGGCAAATCTCTGTTCATTCCTCATCTTGACTTTTTCGGTGCCCTTTGACGCCAGTGTGTGGTGGTACTAAGGCGGTTTGAGGCTGACCAATCGATTTTCATTCACTTTTGGGTAATTTTTCTACCCGTTTTTTCATTTTTCTAATGCATTTATGTGAATCTTTGTGCCTGATGCTGTGAATGACTCCCTTTTTTCATGTCTTGATAGAAATTAGGATACATGCTAATAAATGCACTTTTCCAAGAAATCCCCTAATTAATTGGTAATAAAAACCCTCTGATGATCTATATTTGCAATTTTGGGGATATGAACTGAATTGTAAACCCGTTTAGTGGTTGAAATACCCTTATGTCTCATATGTTTTTATTGTAAATGATCTCTTTGGACTGATTATCACTTGAACCCTTTTGCATTCTTTTAATTTCTATGACCTCGATAGAAACTTAGGTTTTTGGTTCCATCTGAATTTGTGTTTGCTAATTTTATGATGAATTGAATTGTAATAAAACTCGAATTTCTGTAACGGATCTTGCACTTTGAATCAATCTTCAATAAACTGCAAATAAGTTGCTAACATCCATGTAATAAGCCCATAAAATATAGTTCCGTTGGAACATACAACTTCTCTTGATGTTCTTGAACAAACCTATCTCATTCTAGGCCTTCTATCTTTAATCTAGAATAGATAACCTGTTTGAGTATATGGCCGTAGAATGGGGGATACCTGGATACAGCATAATAAAACCCTTTGCATTTTGGCCCTAGGTTAATGTCTGCATCCCTTAAATATTGGCCTGTTAGAGAAATTGGCTAGGGCATGTACATATCTACCTGCGGTATGTGTTAATACTTGTATAATAAATATTCCATTACCTTTAAGGTTCTTAGGTTAGTGTCCCAATAGTCCAATGACTATGGGATATAAGAATGTAACTGATCTCTTTCCCCAAAATAATATGTCGCGAGAGAAGTTAACTTCTAGGCCCAACACTTGGCATGGTTAGCCAAATTTGATGATATTTTTACTTTAGCTTATATTCCTGACACGTCCTCTAAGAGGCCTGTATGACCATATTGGTTGTTACACCTAACTGCAGGCTTTTTTTTCTTTTTAGGTCTTGCTGCAGTCGTATGAGTTTTAATCCTGACGAATTTCTCAGATATTTTTGGAACAAATACTTTGGAGTCTCTCCCCCTGAACGCCCTTTTGTGCATCCCTTAAAGACAATAGGGCCTTGTCAACTCAAAGATTGCCCAAATTGGGTAGTTCTAGATTTGGATTCTAACTCCGTGGAAATAACTTATAGGAAAGAGACTAACTCCATGGACTCCTCTTGTAGGAAAGGCACTGATTCCTCAGGAATGGAAGAGGAGGCCAACTCTAGTAATAACCAAGTAGATATTGATACCGCGGCTACTGGGCCATCTACAGGTAGGGATGCGCGTACTAGTCCCTCTAACAGAGCTGAGAGACCTCCCGCGGCCTTAATCGTCCACAGCATTATGACTTAGGAGTGGGTTGGCCAATTTTCTTAGGCACTTGAAATCCTGAAGGTTTGATTTGTTCAGCACCCATCGCAGAATAAAGGCCATGTACGACACTTCCTGATGACGGGGTCTGCTTCCCCCTTCATTCGTTTGTTTATGGGATGCGGCTACCAGTTCCAGTCCCCATCAAAATAATATTCCAGACCATGAAGTTAGCCCCATCCCAACTAGATCCCAATGGCTGGAGGGCAGTTCTTGCCTCGGTGGTACCGTGAAAGACCAAGTTTAATAGGGACATAACTCCCGTGGAATCTTTCCATTTTTACAGACCTAAGGAAAATTTTGTAAAGTTTACATGGTACTATTACTTTACCATCCACAGTAATAACGAAACCCTCTATAGTGGTAGGCCCACCAGTGTGAAGGATTGGAAGGGCAAGTACTTATATATTTTCTGGATAAGGGTGGGAAATCCACCTAGATGAGACAGAGAGAGAGAGAGGTCCTTTAGGATGTTGTGGCAGTGGGGACGTCCCGCTAAGCTATAGGTAAATAAAGTGCGGCCCTTTTAAATTATAGCCACATCATGTTGTTTAAAGTTGCATTCATCCCTTTACTTTTGTACTAATTTTGAACTTTCTATGCAGCTCTTGACAACTCGCCCCTTAGTGAGCTACAAGAGAGTAAGATAAGGAGGGCCGCGACAGTGAGTGCTAACGACAAGAAATTCAGCACACTTGTGACTTCAGCCTCCATTTTTAAGAAGGCTACTTCACCAGCAAATCTTTTCCTAAGGAGATGGCCGCAAGAGGTAATAACCCTTTCTTTTACCAATGTTGCGACAACTATTTTTAAACCTTTTCAAATTTTGACACTGCATTTCTTAGGTGAGGGAATTGATAGGGAGCTTTTGGCTGCCCAACTGGAAGAGATAGATGAGGACGCCGCTGCCCTCAATAATGCTGCAAGGCAGAGGAAGAGAAAAAGGAAGTCCAAGCGTCCTGCCACAGTTCCTGCTGGTGATAAAGTTGATCCTGCCATGCCCTCAATTTAGGCTGAAGACCCCGCTATCCAATAAAGGCATGAGGGTACATTTGATGATGATATTGGCGCCAATTTAGCCACGGCAGGGTTAATGTCAACTTCTGAACAGCTCGAAGGTCGCGACACCTCTCCAATCCATACAAATTCACCTCAAATAATAATGGTTGTCAATGCCAACCTGGAACCTCCTCAATGTTGTGCCAGTGTTGGTCTTGATGGTCGTCCGTGGGCTCAGCTTAGGCAGGCCAACCCTGAATCTTCTTGGGACACAACTGCGAGGGCTATCCACATAATGAAGAGGGTTCCAGATGCAGTGAACCTTGATCGTCTCGTGGATGAAGACCACGATGACTTGGAGGATTATGTCCTCCACAGTCTGTTAAGGGTAAGTGCAAGTTTACCTTCTCAGCATCATTTTTAGACTTCATATTTTGCTTCTAACATCAACTCTTCTTGCAGGTAGCGAACGTTGTGATGTCCCAGAAGTGGAAGTACGAAGCCCTGTATAAGCTAAAAGAGGTGGCGGAGATATTGCACTGCACTGACCTGGAGAATGCTAGGGTTTCTTCCTTTCAAGCTGGGAAATAGTCCTCTCCCATGGCACTTGAGGCGTATAAGATAGATGCGGACAAGAAGGTTCAGACCACGGAAGAAGCTAATAAGGCGGCTGAGGATAGCTTCAAACAGGCTACATACTCTTTGAAAGTTGCTCAAATACTATAGCAGTAGGTATGTGAGTCATTCATGTAATACTATAGCCTATAGGAAATAGGGTTGCGACTATTAGACGATATCAGTTACTATAATATGTCTTCCATGGCAGGGGGTACAATATTTGTGTTATCAATAATTACATGCACAATTTTGCCTATCACATATGGAATGAATTGACAAGACAACACGTTACTTTACATAGAACATGCAAATTGATACACCATATGGTGACAAAAAAAAGAAAAATCATTTTGAATTTTCTTTAAATGATCGACTAAAATTAAAAATTAAAAAATAAATCGAATCAAGGATATATGAAACACTTTGAAATAGATAAAAATCCAATACTAGAAGAAAAGAAACCACGATTAGAAAAAAATAACATGCAAACACACCTAGTCCATGGCGCGAAACAGAAATACTCACCCGTGAGAGCAATGCCCACACATTACTACCTAAAGGAGGTTTGACACTATGTGTATGCAAGAGAACTTTGTGAGAAAAAATATGTCTACCAACCTTTTGTGCAACCAAGTTTGATTTCTTAACCAAATAAGGAATGCAACGCCCACATGTCACGACCTAAAGAGGGTTCGATACTATATGTATGCATGGGAACTTTATGAGAAAAATTATATCTACCAACCACTTTTGCAACCAAGTTTGATTTCCTAACCCAATAAAGAGTGTAACGTATGGGTGTTGCCTTCTTCCTATTCCTTCTTTTGTTGTTACTAGTCTTTGGTTTATAAGTATTACCATAAGGAGTGGAAAACCTTTGGAATTCTTTTATTAACCCTTTAAAAGTGTAGACTAGATATGCAACTTGTTCTCTTAGACTATCCAAATGACTATAGTGGGGTGGAGAAGCACATATATGAGAGTTATTCCTAATCTTGTAGAAAAAGTATCTAAGGTGACCCTTTTTGTTTCAAAAGGGGAACACATATGGTTTATTGGGTCTCACCTTAATAGGATTCTTATGAGGATCTCTCTTTGGTGGGTTAGATATATGAGTGTTTGTGTCGGAAACAAACTTGGCTATATGTAAGGATTTAGAATTTGACATTTCACCCTCGTTATACCCTATACCTTTTCTCTCTTGATAACAATTCCCCTTTTAACCTAGGACTCGCCCGAGAAAGAACTTCCCCATTCTCCCGGAGTTATCCTCAAGAGTGACCTTGACTTTCAAAGCTCAAGATCTTTCTCAATTTTGACAATTTTTTCTTCAAGCGAATTACAAATCACCAAGAATTATGAAGATCTTTAGTAACATGAGCTAAAGTGTTGGTCAAATAATTATTCTCTTTTTCCACCTCAACGAGTTTTTCAGAGAGAGAAACGTTAATCTCCTTGAGTCAACTAACCAAAGCCTAATTTTTTTTAGGACTTTCAACTCTTTTTCGAGTGTTAACACCTTAATAGTTAACTTCTTGTTATGCTTGTGAAGTATCTGGGACTTAGTGTATAGATCATAATAGGAGGAATGGAAATAAAATTCTTTCACATCATTCTCACTCAAACTATCAACACATTCTTGTGAGAGGTTAGACTCAACTTCAAGACTATCATGCATAAAATTATCGTTATGCGGATATGACATACTCATAGAGCTTACATGACTAGCCATGAAAGCGGTGAAGTTATCTTCAGATGGAACGGAGTCGGTAGAGTTGTCAAACTCATCTTCACTATCGCTAAGAGTAGCATTATAGGCATATTTTTCTTTTTCCTGTCTCTTTAGCTTCGTGGTACAATCGAATTCTATATGACCTCATCCCTCGCACTCAAAACACCTTTCCAAATCATCCTTTTTATATTTATTAATATTATTTTTCTTTTGATCCCGATCTTGAAAAACTCTTCCCTCTTTATAATTTTTGTTTTTCTCAAATTTGGAATATTACTTCTTGAAGTTGAGAATTTTTTTGAAAAATTTATCAAATATATCCATATCATCAGGATCAATAACTGACTCGTGAGATTTTGAAACTTCCTCTTTTCGAGATTTTAAGGTTATTCCCTTATCTTTCTTTCATTGATCTCTGAAGACCATGTCTAACTAATATGTTTGGAGATGTCCTATGAGGTCTTCAAGTTTTAGAGTATTTAACACACCAAGTGAGTTGAAAATAGTGACTTTAGCACTAAAATGATTAGGAAGAGATCTAAGAATCTTTTTGACGGCCTTATTTTTTGGAATCCTATCACCTAAGTTGTAACATGAGTTAACAATTTTAGATATACGTGCATAAAACTCATTCAATGTTTAACCCTCACTCAAGGTTAATGGTTTCTAATTGAGTATGAGATTTTGAAGTTTAGACACATTAATCTCACTTGTTCCCTTATGGGTAAATTGAAAAATGTACCATGCCTCTTTTAAAGTTTCACATGTTATGATACGATGAAAATACTCATGGGTAACTGAACTAAATAAATCATTTAGACCTTTTATGATTAAAGACCTCAATTTCAACTTAGCCTCACTCCATTAATTGATGCATTTTAAAATAGTTGCTTCCATAATAATAGTTGTTGGTGGAGACCACCCTTTTTCAATAGATTACCAAACACGTCCATAAATAGATTTTAAAGAGAATTGAAACAGGATTTCTCGTAAATGTAATTGTTTCCTTTAAACATGGGGTGTCTATTTGATGAATAAACTTCCATATAACTGCCAGGATTCATCTACATAATTTTTAGAAACAAGCTCTCATACTAATTTGAGGAGGCCTAGTTACATGCTTTAGGTTCAACTTCGTTAAATTTAGCCTAATTTGCAAACAGTTTAATAAGTAAGTAACAGTTTAGGAAGGAAGTATCATTTCTTTCCAATTTTAATTTTGTTAACCTAATTACTAAGTAAGCATGCAAGATTCAATTATAAAGATAAATAGACAAACCACAAGACATTGATGTACGTGGAAAACTCAAATGGGAAAACCTCGAATGACTGATCCTAGAGAAATTCACTATAAATATGGTTTTACAAGAAGACTCAATTGACTTACTAAACTGGACTCCTTAATCCCATGGAAATGCAGTCTTCAAAACCTCCGTCTGTAGCTCCGTACAATCAAATACGACTTCATAACAATTCCATGCCTTGGTATTCATCAATTTCCTTTACCGTTTTCAATAGTGCAGAATCCATCGCATAACCACGAACATGTGATGAAGAAAAGTTCATGTGGGTTCAGATTTGGAAAACTTGATCATAAAAAATCAAGGATATTTGAGAGGATTTTTCCAAGTGTTTTGGGCTTGGAGATGCATGAAAAAGGCATGTTGAAAACTGCTGCAACGCATTTCTTTAAAAACTATTTTTTTTTAAAGTGGGAAAGTGGAAAAAATTAAACGAAAATTAAATTTCTTAAAAAGAGCGTTGGGTCATTCAAATGACATGGAACCTTGTTCAAATAACGTACCTTTTCTTGTTTGAACAAAAATCTAACGAGATATCAAATGAGATTTTATGGGGGGGGGGGGGGGGGGAATGGTTCGTTATCCCTCGTTTGAAGTTCATTCGAGTTAGGGTACCAATCTTGTTAGAATGAGCTTCAAACGAGACATCAAATGAGATTCCAGAGGAGAAAAATCTTGTCTATTATCCTCGTTTGATCTCTCATTCGAGCAAGATAGAGGACCTCGTTTGAATGACCTGGAATAATTTGGGCATTTTTAAAAACATTCTAAATCCTCAAAAAGTTTTTCTCCAAATATCATAGAGTCATATACCTTAAGGGAATTGAGAAAGCGCTATGATAAATGCTTGAATGCTAATTATCCAAATATGGCACTAAATTGTCTTCACTTAAAGGCTTGAGAATCTGACATCGTAACAAACTACATGTTTTGATCAACGAAAATAACCAATACTACAAATTAATTGAATGTAGAAAATTGTCCTTACATGATGGATTCAGCGGACGAGCACATGTGGATATTGACCCATTCTTGTACCGTGCCTGTAGCTTCTGATGATTATGTCCCTTCTTCCACCAGATATGGAAATGAAGGATCCACCTCTCACTACTGTGAGAAGCGTGTTTACCGTTACCAATGATAGTGTTGATTAAGGACAAGTTTAGGACGTGTCCTATTAATTTTTCCTTGTAATTGTTATTTTTTTGGTAATATACCTGAAATTTCAAGGCAGTATATATATATATATATATATATATATATATGGTGGATTCTATTTAATTATCTTGATTATGTGGTTTATCCTACTTGGAACTTTTACTTTTCCATTAAGGGTTTAATGAGATTTAAAAACATTTGTTGCGTATTTGAAAATTTTGGATATTCTGACAAGGATATATATAAAAAAATCGGATAATTTTATCATAAAAATCAGTTATTGAGGGGTCATTATGAGGAAGAAGGGGATAAATTAGAAAATGGAAAATTCGTTAAAACTGGGGGTGTCGATTGGCAGTCCCCCTAGCATGCTTATAAGCATGCAAGTGTCATGTACTTGTTTTCAAGCCCTATGTACTCACCTGTTATGTGATGGTGCATATGATTTCATGGTTAGGTTTGTCATCTCATCCTCCTTTTCGTGTTGTGAGGCATTTTCACTATAAAAGGGCCTAAATGTGGTCTTTAAGGTCATTGTTCTCCTTTTACTTCTCTTCAAATTATTTGTTTCAAATGGCCATTCCATTTATAGAGGGGTTTTTTACTTATCTCACTCGTCCCGAGGGTATTAGATTGTATATAGTGGATTATGTAGATTTTAACTTACGCATGGTAACTTTGTGGAGCATGCAACAGATTAAGTGGGATCGCTTGAAAATTCCCTTGCAATTTTGATACTCGTAGGGCCATATTTTCTTCTTTGGATTGGATGAAATTTGTCCAACCTATGAAGAATTTTCCTCTATTTTTGGTGTGTACCCTCATGCCCCGGGTACGATGCTTAATTTTTCCTGGTCTCCGTGCGATGTACTAGGCCAGTTATTGCATATATCCCCTTATGTTGCATGACCCTTGGTGTGTGGGTAAGGAATATACCTTTTAATAGTCCTCAATTCAGTGTTCTATCAAGATGCCCAATATGTGGGATTTAGTGGAGCCATTATGCTAGGATTTACTACCAAGTTGCTTTTAGTGACAGGTGGCATGAGTAAGGATAACCAGATTTCCACGATAGTTTTGTGGATGGGTTGTTATTGCAAACCAACGGTGGTGACCTTGAATGCCTTGATGAATGGAAAGTGGAACCTTCTACCTTATTTTGAGGAATCCCTGTGATGTTGGACATGTGGCTGGTATAGAGGTTTTGGTTGTTTGTGCTCCCTTATTTTCCATCTTCTGATACTAGTAACTTTTCCAATCGACCTTATGCGGACTATGGAGCATCTATGAATGAATGGCATGACTAGGTGATAAAAAATGGAGCCAGTTATCTACGTTGGTATGTGCTATGGTGGGGTGATTTAATACCCATGTTGAAGTTTGATGAATATGGTAGATACCATATTATAGGCCTAAGTCTCTCCTTAGGTCCTTGGTACCTCCCCAATTCACTACAAACCCTAGGTCATACTCCGAGTACCGATCTGAAGGCCACCACGCACTCCCAAACCCCATTTAACACTGGTAAACTTCATCGTTAGATAAAAATCTCAATAAATATTTAAAAGGATCTAAATCTTCTTTCCAACAGTCCACCATGTGCACGAATCAACATAACGATTGAGATGAACGGTTTATTTTACTACCAAAAATCAATCTGGAGGTCACCGGGTGCTCCCAAGACCTAATTTGACACCAATCAACTCCATCGTCAAAGAAAAATCTCAATGGATCCTTAAAGGTCACTAAAACCCCTTTCTAATAGTCTGCCCCATGCGCGAATTGACATAACGATCCGTTTTCCCCTAAAAACTGATTCGGAGGCCACCGGGCACACCCGAGATCCGTTTGGGCAAAGTCAACTCTTCAGCTCGAACGAGTCTAAATGAATCTTAGAAGGGCACTGAATATCCTTTTTAATGGTCCAACCTGGGCACGAATTAACCTTACGGTACGGACGGACGATCTGTTTTACTCCGAAAGGTCACTAGGGGCTTTTGGGCCCCATTTGACTAAGGTCAACTCTCTGAACTGAGGGAAGATCTTTAAAACATTGAAGTACCTTGCATAAACTTTCCAACATTCCATCCCATGCGTGATTCGAGCTTATGATTCTGACTAACGATCCATCATTGTTCGTTAATCTTCCGTCTAAAGGATCGATGGGCACTTATAAGACCCCTTTGATCCAAATTCAACTCCCAAAATCAAGATTGGCCTAAGGATTCTTAAAGGTATTTGAATTACCTTCTAATAGTATGCCACGTGCATGATTTTGAATTAAATATTGCGTTTTGCGACCATTTTTCCAAGAAATCTACACGAGACTGCCAATTGGCAGGTCCATTTTCTGTGCCTATCGGCAGGGTGTCTTGGGTTACCTTTCGATAGGCATGGTAAGGACTATGCCGAACCATAGTCCCCTTATCCTATATAAGGAGATCATGAACTCACTTTGAAAGGCACCCCAAATTCATCAATATTAGTGATCAACAACATTCTTCTGCAATCAACGAAGTTTCCTTTTGTAAAATTCCTTTCCACCTTTAATTCCCATCATTCTGATACCCAATTTAGCAAAAATCTCCTTCTCTTTCATCCAACATTAATCCCAACTCTCAAGGAAGCTCATCAAGGATCAAAATCAAGCTTCAAGTCTCCAAAGAAGGTCCAAACATCCTTCTCTCTTTAAATATCTTTATTTTCACATTAGTTATATAAATTCTTAATTTATCTTTTACTTTAGATCATACACATTAATATCCCATTCTTTATTAGAAATATTGCACATAATCTATTTTCTATTAAAAAAAACAAAGAAAAAAAGTGTTACATCTATCAATTCCGACGAGATTCTTCATCACATTTTCTCAAAACTAAAAATATCTTTTCTAAACACACACACATATAATAAACTACCATTTGAATCTATGGGATAAACCCCACCCTTGTGCTGTATGCAAACTACGTGGACTTTGATGGCTTTGTAAGATACGTAGGCGTCTCAGGCTAAAACCCAAAACTTGACTCATATTTCCCTATTTTTCTATATTCATCATTTTCCTATTCTATCAATAATTTATTCATATATATCATACTTGTGATTCATACTTGCGCCTTATCTAACACATATTATGTGATGATCAATATCTCGATAAGCTCACACATCATATTTTTCTAATTATTATTTTGGGAACATTCCTATAGATGACCTCGATCCATCCTTTCCATGATGCGAGTCGAGAGATTTTCATCTCCACTTATATATACACGCATACACACATCATGGAGAAATTAAGAAAAATAGTAACACATGACCATGAGAGATTGAAAGGGCGGGATGGGTGCCTAACACCTTCCCATTTCGTAACTTAGCCCCCGAACCCCTGAACTATTGGTTTCACAAGCATCAGTTTTTCTTTGATGTCGTTGTATCGAGGTGGCAACATGTTCTTTTCTTTGATTTGTGCAAAATAGACTAGCGACTCTATCTATTTATATCACCCCAAAATCGATTACGATCAAAGCACCCCACCATGTAGCGAGGGGTGTGGGACCTTTATTTCTCCCTCTTTTCCCCCCGAAAGCACCTTGGGGAGGGGGGAGATCTCAGGATGGACAAAAATACCTTTATGTTCGGCTTATAGGCCGTCATTAGACTTATATTTACCTATCTTGGAGAGTCCTACACTAGGTGGGTTAGTATCAAATCATCCCTCCTCATATAATCACTTCTTACCTATAGAGGACTTGACCGAATCACTTATGATGTCCTTAGGGAGTATATCGTAATAACAAAGGCCTGCTCGACGTAGGACCCTTTCTGTGGGGGAGGCTTTAGTGGTGTCCATTAGGTATGTGATATGGTTATGGAGGGACCTAACTTTCAAGGTATGCGCAGAGGGCGTTCGTTAAGGTCTCTCATTGGGGTGGAGGTATTTGAAGGTGTCATGGTGGGCCTCACTAAGATTTTAAGGTGTACTGTCACATTGAGTGTGAATGGGTACAAACCCACGATGGAGTTACAGAGGATAGTTGCGTTGGTGATGAGTATGTAATAGGTCCCTCCAACTCTTAGCATGGATGATTGGTGAAAGTTTGTGTGTATCTTTTAGAAGATGGTGAAGGTTTAATTATTTATTTAAGTGTGATTCGGTATAGGTTTAGTGTTGGTGTAGGTATGATGTTTATGTCGACAGTGTTGGTGTAGTAGAATAGATTATGCTTTTTATTTTGAACAAAATATTTCTTTATGGAATAAATGTTAATTTTGAACATATCTTTACTATGCATTTTTTAAAGAATCATCTAAATTTAAATTTATATACTATTTGCTAAAGCATCCATGATCCTTATGTACAATTTTAAAATGATAAGAGAGACTTATTCCTATTGATGAGAGAAAAGAAGAGAGTTTTGTGAAAAAAGGACCACGCCTAAAGTCACTTTATGGGTTTCCTATATACCTATTATGGGTGATAAAAAGGAGTTTAATAGTAAATATACTTTGAAAGGATTGGGTCCTATATAGTTCTTATAAAGGAGGAAAATTAGATAATTAACTATAGAACGTTAGAAAGATTAAAAAAGTAAGAGAAAAAACTTTATGAGGGTGTGATAAAATATGGAAATGAAATAGATATAAATGGACTTGAATACTAAAAGTAACTTTGGGATGCCTGCGTAGCCAAAAAAGGTATCAAAGTCCACATAGTTCGTATAATGAATGAGGTTGGGCCTAACTCATAATTTGAACTTAGTGTGTCTCTTTTGATTTATGAAAAGAAGGTGAAATATAGTGAAAATTGTAAGGACACAAGTCTCCGATTGAGTCTTAATGTAGTGGTGGCTAAATTCCGGACAAAAACATTTAAGTCACAGGATAGTGTTCAAGTGTATCCATTTAAGCCTATGACGTGTTAGTTGAAGACGTAGCGGCCAAGATTATAAATCTTCATCATATGCCGTGTTTATTGTGCCTTGTTTCTACATCACCAACATTTGTTCCACTTACTCCTAAGGTATGAATGCATTACATATATATATAGGAGCTTGGAACAATATTTATTAGGTGTAATTTTATTTTAAACTGATGTTTATTTTCAGAAGGTTTCTTTAAAACTTTAAAATAAAGTTTCTGGGATAATAATCGAATTTTAAGCATTCTGGAACTTCGTTCGAACAAGTTTGCCAAAGAGAATTCCCACTTGGCAACTGGAACTTCGTTAGAAGTGTCGTTCGAACGAGACTTCGTTCTAACGAAAATATCGTTCGAACGAGATTTATGGTGAGAACTTTTTTGGCAGTTTTAATCAATTTTTCCCCATGTTCCCACTTACGTTTACCCACTAACTCTTGACATAAATTATATGTGCGGGAACCATGTTTGAAAAACTAACTTTTGACATTTTCTAAACACCATTTTGAGAGAAAAAAATTTAGAGAGAAAATTTCTTAGTTCAAAAGTTCATGTTTCAAGTGTTAGCACTTTCAAGAACATTATAAAAAAAAACTTTAGTTTACACCCATAGTTTGTTTATTCCAAATTACCATATATATATCTTTCTTGGAGTGTTTGGCACCGGGTTTACTCTACCGAGTTGAAGAGTTCATTTGGGTTTACTTCTACATCCCAGAAAGAAGAAGTTCATTGTTTTTCTGGGGCATTCTCATACGGTGAAAGGCACCATATGTGGTTGATGGGTTCCTAAAGCTTCATTGGTGAATTCCAAGGTTCCGGTGGAGTCCAGGATTGTCAACTAAGTGGAGCTTGTACTAGAATACACATCAGGGGCTTGAAGGAGTCAAGTCAAGTTGAATACGTCATTTGTCTTGTACTTGTAAAAATACCATACTTAGTGTACTTAAGGCTAGGGTCGTCCGAGGTTTTTTTTCGTTGTGGGTTTTTCCTCATACATCACGGCGTAGCGGTTATTTGTTTATTTTATCTTTTACAAAATTCACATTAGATGCATGCTTAGATAAAAAGATAAAATTGGTTTAAATCACTACTCATACTTAAGTTGGTGCTAAAATTAATTTGGGTAATGTTTAATTAATTTAGTTCAAGTCATTAACTTTATTGGATAAAATTTAGTTTGGCCTAATTTGAAAATTGTATTTGTTGTTTAATTTTATTTCACTTATTGTTTGGTTTATTTTAATTTAAAAGAAATTAAAATTTGGTGTTTGTGTGTGTTGTGTTGAGCCATCTTTATTCCGCATCTAAAAGGAAATTACTTTCGGTAATATTTTAAAATTGGGGGTCCTATCTCATTTTCAAGTGGTATCAGAGAGGGATCGCTAAATTATTGCGTTTAAGATCCTATTAAATATTTTTGACTAAAATTGAATTTTCCCCATTTTCAAAATTTCCTATTTTCGATGGTTCTAATTACGCATATTGGAAAGCACGTATGCGTTCGGTATTTAGGTCTCTAGATGAGAGGGTTTGGTTGTCAGTCGTCATCGGGTGGTCCCCACCTACACATTTAGTTGAAAATGAGTGTGTTCCCAAACCTACCGATAGATGGAGTGAGAATGAATTTAAACTTGTTAATTTTAATTCCCGAGGTTTAAATGCCTTATTTAGTGTGGTCACACCGAATGAATTCCGGCGCATTATGACGTGTGAAACCGCTAAAGAAGCTTGGGATATTTTACAACTCACTCATGAAGGAACTAGTGTCGTAAAAGCTTTAAAACTCCAAAACCTCACCACTCAATTTGAAACTATCAAAATGAATGAAAATGAAACTTTTGATAAATTTTATGCTAGACTTTCCGATATAGTTAATTCATCTTTTAATTTGGGAGAGAAAATACCCAACAACCGGGAAGTAAAGAAAATTTTAAGGTCCCTACCCTATAGATTTATTTCCAAGGTGACCGTGTTAAATTCTTTACCCACTTTAGCCTCTATGAAATTAGAAGAGCTCGTAGGTGATTTACAAACCTATGAACTAGATATGTTTCCCTCCAAAACTGAATAGAAAATAGATAAGGGCGTTACTTTGAAAGCTCGAAAGGAGGAAAAACAATTAGTAGAGAGTGAAAGTGAGAGTGACTCGGAAGATATGGCTATGTTTGCTAGGAAATTTCATAAATTTCTTAAATTTAACAAAGATAAATGTAAAAATGATTTTAAGAAATTTGAAAAGTCTAAGAATGACAAAGCCTAAAAGATCCCTAAAACTTTTAATGAAAATTTAAATAGGGACGAGTCAAATAGGTGTTATGGTTATGAAGGGTATCGTCATAGGTCCTTTGAGTTCCCCACTAAACTAATGAGAGAGGGTAAGCAACCAATTTCCTACAATGCAACCTTTAGTGATAGTGATAAGGAAGAGGGACCCGATTCCCCCATTAAGCCCAACTTTGTGGCTTTTATGGCTAGTCATGTGAATGATAGTGAGCACTCCTCTATTGATGAAATTTTAACACATGACACTTCCAAGGTCAAAGTTTATGATTCCCTTATTTTTTATGGTTGTGAGAGTGAAAAAGAGAGAGAAAGTGATGATGAGGTTGATGTGAGTGAACTTCAATTTGCATTTCAAGAATTATATGAAGAATCTATTAAATTAAAAATATCAAATTTGAAGTTAAAAGCTAGTTTGAAAGAGCGTGTCGAGGTCATTAATAATGAGAATGTTTTAGTGGAAGACCTTAGGACACGTGAGAGAGATCTTCGTGAGAAGCTTGAATATGTAGAAGGCGAGAGAGATAGCCTTAAAGGTTTAATGAAATCCTTGAAAAATGAGCTTCTTGCATTTGAAGAGCGGAATGTTTTATTATAGTCTAACATTTTAGAATTAGAAAATAAATTAAAAGACTCTAGTAAAGTCAAATTTGATTTGGAGTCTCGTTCGGAGAAATTAGATAAAATCTTAGGCACGGTCCAAATAAAAAATTACACTTGTGGTTTAGGCTTCGATACTTGTATTGAATCATCTCATAAAGCCAAAATAAATGTTTTAGGAGAATTATCTAGGAACAATGTTATAGATCATTCCTTAGGAAAGTCTTTTCGTCGAGTCCTTAGGTTCTAACATTATGGTCGAAATGTCATCTTAAGAAATTTTATTTAGATCTTAAACGAGGTCCTAGAAAATCCCAATGTAAGGCAACCAAGGTAGCCAAGATTCCTACACCCTGAAATATTCATTCGACATTAGTTTGGTTAGGAGATCCGATTTGGTAGCTTTACAAGATAGGATTTTTTATTATCATTTACTTTCATATGCTTCCTCCCTTGCTAAATCTAAAGATTGAATGTGATAGTTATTTGCATACTCTGACTTTTTGCACCTCATATTATATATCATTACTAGGTGTATGCATGTTTAATCATTTTCTAGTCTATACTCCATGCTTAATCACATGCTAGAATAATGATTTTTGTTTATCTTTTGTATTATACTTCTTTCATTTTAGTTTGCATTAAATGAAAAATACAAAAAGATTTTTGTTTATCATTCATGTTTTATTTTTTTTGTAATTTAAGATTAATGAAAAATAAAAATAATTTTTGTGTGTCTTTTGAGTAAATATTTTTATTTTTTATTAAAAAAGTTGTTAAAAACTCAAAAAGATTTTTTTTTGTGTGTATTTTAGTTTGATACGCTCTATGTGGCATATACTTATGTTAGAATCCCTTCTTTTTCGCTTCCATGTGTGTAGAACTTTTGGTGTAGATTGTCAATCCTTGAAATGTTCTTTACCATGCTTACATGGAGTAGTTGGACTTTTTGTTGATATAATGGATTCTATTTTTATATAACTCAATTCACACATGCACAAGCTCACTTGAAATTTTAACGTAATATGTATATTTGAGCTTTGTGAGGTGTTCTCCTACCAATCTTGTTATCTACATATTATGTAACCTAGGAGGAGTAGTGCATGTTAAAATACGTTGGAACCACCTTCTTCGAACTCCCCAGCCCCGACAATAGTGCAATCCAAAACCCGATGACCTGAAAGTGATGACCCAAAAGTGTTGAACGCATACCCAACTCCGGCCAGTTTATCTCCAAATCGCACCTGCCAAACCCACGAACCACCGTAGATGCTAGACCCTATTTCGACCCACCTCCAGCGAACTCAAACCCATTTTGACCTACACAACCTGGAACCCACTTCAAATCCAACCAGTCAAACTCAAACCTCCATCCACTCTAGCCAGGACCGAGCCCAAACCCGACATAGTCTACATACCCATTTCTTCTCCAACCCGAATCCAAACTCCACATACTAAAACCCAATAACAAAAATCTGACCCTTACCAAGAAGCTCCTTCCTAAACCCAACTCGGCCTCGACCCATCTTCAACTAACAACATCTCCATAATCTGGAACAAACCCGAACCACCTACTTGCCAACAAAATCGGAACCATATCTTCCAAAAAAAATCATGTGAAATTCTTTGACTTAGCCAAATATGAATCTCACAAAAATCTCTTCAAAAATACAACATCGTGGGCTTTAAAAAGAAGAAGGGGGGACTCTCATGTAGGAGACTGCAAAAGAGAGAAAAAAATGTATATTATGTACAAAGTAGGATCATACAAAATTTTAAAAAAATACAAAAAAAAAATAGATTGGTTTAGAATAATTTTTAATTTTTTTAGTCTTGTTGGTGTAATCAAGTGCTGAAATTTGTGAAGAATATTGGATGAATGTCGAGATGCGTTTCAAGATCATGATTCGACAGGAAAATTGCGTACTATATTTCTTCCTCTTGTTTCAATTTATATTATTCTTGACATATATTTAATTATTGTGTTATGTTCTCATGTGAGAATGTTAGGCTAAACACACTGTTCAAGGGATGGGATGCACTGTGTATGATGTTAGTTTAATTAATCAATTTCATTGATCGCCATATTTCTAGAAAAATTAATTTATGATTGTCACAAATTAATATACGTATCGATAGATAGTAAATTAATTTTAAAAATTAATGTTTGATTTTGGGAATCGAACTAGAGATAGGTTTTTTCTAAGATTAAAAATTAATTCGGTGTTGACATTTGAGGATTCATACCGTTTTTATTTAATTGATCCTAGCGGGTAATTTTCTTGAAAATAGTATAATTCTTAATATTTCATCGTGTGACATTTTTAAATTAGTTTTCTGAAAAAGATATTATTAAATTTATAATTGTAATGAGAGTTAGATTATCGATTTAATATTATCTTGAAATATTTCAAATTAATAAATTGAGAAATTAAAATAATTGATAATGGGGTGTAATCTCATCTCTTGACTTTCTCACATTTATCACACTCGGTTGCACATTTTTTTTCGTTATTTAGTCTTTTCGTAATTTTTGCATTTATTAGTTAATTTTACCTTAAAGTTGTTCTAAATAAGCAAAATTAAAAAATATTTTCTAGAAAAAAAATTGGATTGCAAGTTTTTGCAATAATTGTTTCACCTTGGAAGTTGGATTAATAACCGTACTTACCGCAATACGAGTGGTTTTAGACAAGTTTTGTAGGTTATTCAAGGGATTTTGAGATTGATTTTTGAAGACAACGACCATATGCAAAAAGCCTCTTATCAAATGGCGTTGTTGTCAATTTCTTGACGTGAGGACAAAGTTGAAGACTTGTATATATTTTTTATTTTTTATTTTTAGTTGTAGTTATTCCTTCTCCCTCTTCCTTAGACTGGTTTTATAGTATTATTGAGGCATTGTCATTATTTGGGCTGTATTTTGACACCATATTATTTTTTTAATAATTATTCCATAAAAAAATACGAAAAGGAAAACCGGACAAGGTAGAGAGAGGGCGTCCAAAGGTGAGGATTTAGAAGCCTCTCTACTTTGGATTGGTGGGACTCCCGGGGACGATTGAGATAGATGAGATCTCCCTTAGGTCGACTCAACTCGGTCTTCACCCAACGTGTGTAAAAATCGTGGGAGGTACATTTCTTTATCCCTTGCGAATCTCCTGCAAGCGAGTTCAATTTTTGTGTGTTTACGTGCTCCTATGTGCTTTTAATTTCTGCATCGCACTTCAATTGAATGGTTTGATGAATTAATTTACCTAATACCTAGACCCGGTCAATGAAACGAGAAGGGATTTCATCACCCGAATCACTCGCTTATCCATTTTGTGCTACCCTAGCTGTCATTAAATTTAAAATCAATCAACTAGCTAGTGCCATATGAACACATTTTTACAACAGGCGATCACAATGATATATTCCGTGATTTTTGTCGCTAGCCGAATTAATTAAAATTTGACCACCCCTTTCACTAATTTTGAAGATAATAATTGGCTCCGTGCTCGCTAGGATTTTTTCTTGACTCGTGTGTATCCAATTCACTTCTTTAGGTAGTCAGTTTTAATTAGTTCGTCCAAATCAAGAGTCCATTTTCTCCCCTTTTTTGAAAAATCCCAAAAATATTTTCCTTTTTTAAAATAAAAAATAAAAAATAATTCCAAAAATCCCAAAAATATTTTCTTTTTTTTTAAATATTTTCAAAAAATCCAAAAAGATTTTTTTTCCATATCTAAAATGCCAAAAAGATTTTCCTTTTCTTATTTTCAGAAATCACAAAAAGATTTTCTTTTCTTTTGAAAAATATTTGTATATATATATATATATATATATATATATATATATATATATATATATATCTCTCGTCATGGCCAAAGAACGTCCTTAACGGGAATACTTGGGTCATTTCCCATCCTCTCGAAGTTTGTTTGATGTTAAGCCCGAATCGAACCTCCATTCATTAATTCATGGCTTTAACTCTCACACGCCCACCATTGATACTCGTGTGTCGTCCATGCCCACATCTCCTACTACACTGCCTCCGGTGCTGAGTGTCAACACATCCCATGCTTCACCATGCACAGTGCTCTCTTGTCGATCACTTGTCCCATGAGTATCCATTTATTTTCTCTCCACCTGAACCCACCGTGGAACATGTGTATCCCTATGACACTGGTTTGGACCCATCCTCGGCGTATTGTCACGACATATCTAATGTCGAGGGGTATGAGTACCCCAATTATTCATGATGTCCTGATCACCCTTCCATGCAATATGAATCCCAACACCATGTTGTGGATCCTTACGATTTCCAACAGTCGTCATCGCTACCTTGTGCACCTCATACCTATCAGTCCCCTTACTATGCTCCTTATGCTGATCAACCTTTTGTCCCTCATGGAGATGCTTCTTCCGTGTATGACCAACTTGACCCCGTTCCCATCACTTCATATGAGTATTCTCCACATCCTAGTGTTTCTAATGAGTTGTGTCCACATCCACCACCACCCACTACCACTTCACCACCACCTTGCACATCAGCTCTCGAAAGCCTCTTGCAAAAGTTCGCACACAATCTTCAATCTCAAAATGAATCCCTTCAAAGGCTTGAACAATGATTAAATGAATTTGAGTGTACGAACGAGTCGTCTTTCACCCCAAGTCCACACATTATTGCCCCCGTGTGGGACGATGATCTGTCATTTTGTGCCACTGATTTTGAGTGTGACCAACCCTATCCTCCTGAGAATCTTAAATTTGAGACCACCATATGGTTCGGGACCCAAGCTGACAATTGTGTTGACATATCCATTGACTGTGAGACTGATTCTACACTGTCCTATCCTCTCGAACCCACCATTGAGGTTCGCCTTTCCCCTTCACCGATTTCTTCATTATGCCTGAGTCTACACCTTTTCATCATTTCCTGTGTGTTCCCGAGGAACCCATTATTTATAGGTTAGCTCCGGCTACGAGTGCTACCCACTGTCCTAAGATTGAATCCGAGATGGTTCCCACCTCTCTGGATATGGATCCAATCTCACCATGCTTGACTCCTGTTGAGTCATATATTAATGTTAATTCATCTATCTCGGATTTGGATGCCTAGTTAGATTCCACCTCCCTCCCCCACTTCGGATGGTAACTTTCGGGTGGCTAAGTTGATCACTCCCTCGTTCACTTTCACACCTCCTCCTACGAGTTCCCTTGAGGATTATTCCGAGCCTCGTGAGGAGTGCGTCTCTACCACTCTTAAGTTAGATCATCTTCCCCCACCATTGATCGCACATAACAGTAACAATCCGCGTAATTTTTTGGGTATTTTCGAAATTAAGAGAAAAAATAAATTTTGAGATAAAATTATTTTTATTTCTCAAATATGTTGGTTATTAGGCAATAATTTCAAACGATTTCTAAATTGGAATTAAAATGAAGTTTTAATTGAATTTTTATTACATAGAAGAGTCCTCAAAACATAAAACTCTCTAGCAAAAAAAATATTTAAACATATTGAACGGCCCGATCGAGTTGAATTTTTTTCTGTCGTGTCCTCTCGTCTTCAGCTAATTCTTTGTAAAATTTCATCCAATTCAAAAGGTCCGATCGTCCGAAATAAATTTTTTACTGTTTGTATCTTATTAGAACTCTTTTCTTAATCAAACTCTTAATCCTTTATATATCAACAAATTTGTGGATGGACTTTTCAAATCACTTTTTCTCAAACTTTTCAACCAGAAGACCTCTCCAAAATTACTCACTTTCATATACAAACCATAGTCCCAAACTTATTCAAGATTTCAACCTTAGATTAGAAGGCTTATTTGGTGTTTTCTCGAGTTTGGGCCATAACGAGATTTGATTATTCTCGCGAGAAGAACATGATGGTTTTTTTAGATTTTGAGGCTGAAATTATGTGATGATTCTTGTTGGTTCTTTTTGGTGGTTTAAGGTATGGAGTTTTACACAATATGCTCCTTAATCTCGCGAGTATTATTCTCGTTGTTTTCTTGTGATTATTGACTCATATTTGAATTGACAAATTCATTGGAATCTGAAAATTTTTATTGGAACCTAATTTTGATTCATGTGGTGTTATTTTTGGTGTTGAGCATGTTGTCATGAAGATGTTAATATGGCACGAAAGTTGGGCACCCGCCAATATTCTTTTTTCCGGATATGCTAAAAAAATGAATAGGCGTGGTTCGGTGGTGAGGCTTGGTGACCCGGTCAATGTGTTGTAGAGAAATTATATTGATATAATTTCTTATGAGATTCGCATTTGATTTGAATATTCGTATTTGTATTATTACATTTTATTCATCGCTAACATTTTTGTTGAACATCATTCCTGTTGTATTGTGTACTTCCCCATCTTTTCTTTTAGTGGAAGGTTAGCGCGGATTTTGGGGCGCTACGGAGTTTGATTTTAGCGAAGATTGTTTTGGGAAGATTTTTAATACAAGTTGAGAAGATTGTATTATTTTGATGTATAGAGAATTGGAGATTTGTATAATATTTTCGAGTTAGTTGTTGCATGTACTTCGAGAGACTTGGTATTTATTTGAAGAGATTGAGATTTGTAGTTCTCTTTTGTTATTGTGGGTTTTTAGATGCTCTATACCTTGTTATACTGTGGACTAGTTTGGTTTTATCGCGGTAGCAGGCCGCGTTCTCTTTTCGAGGGTTCTGGGTGTTACAGAATGGTATCAGAGCTTAGGTATACGATAACCCACGGGTCTTGGGTTTTGGGTCTGTTGCGTTTTTATGGCGCGTATTTTTGGAGATATAATGTTTAGATGGTCGTTTCATGTTAGACATCTAGATTAGATGTGAGGAATTTATTTTTGGTGACGAGTTTACTTTTGGAGATTGTTGGCCTGATTTTTGAAAGATAGGCATTCGACGAATTACGAGGGCGAAATTCCATTGTTAGTGGGGAAATGTAACAACCCGCGTAATTTTAAGGGTATTTTCGAAATTAAGACGAAAAATAAATTTTGAGATAAAACTGTTTTTATCGCTCAAATATGTTGGTTATTATTTTTAAGGGCGAGAATTTAAACGGTTTCTAAATTGGAATTAAAATGGAGTTTTAATTGAATTTTTATTACAAAGAAGAGTCCTCAAAACATAAAACTCTCTAGCAAAAAAAAGTATTTAAAAATATTGAACGGTTCGATCGAGCTGAATTATTTTTAAGCGTCCTCTCATCTTCAGCTAATTCTTTGTAAAATTTCATCAAATCCCAACGGTCTGATCGTCCGGAATAATTTTTTTAGTGGTTGTATCTGATTAGAACTCTTTTCTTAATCAAACTCTTAATCCTTTATATATTAACAAATTTGTGGATGGACTTTTCAAATCACTTTTTCTCAAACCTTTCAACCAGAAGACCTCTCCAAAATTACTCACTTTCATATACAACCCATAGCCCCAAACTTATTCAAGATTTCAACCTTAGATTAGAAGGCTTATTTGGTGTTTTCTCGAGTTTGGGCCTGAACGAGATTTGATTATTCTTGCGAGAAGAACATGATGGGTTTTTTAGATTTTGAGGCTGAAATTATGTGATGATTCTTGTTGGTTCTTTTTGGTGGTTTAAGGTATGGAGTTTTACACAATATGCTCCTTAATCTCGCGAGTATTATTCTCGTTGTTTTCTTGTGATTATTGACTCATATTTGAATTGACAAATTCCTTGGAATCTGAAAATTTTTATTGGAACCTAATTTTGA
Organism: Sambucus nigra; assembly: GCA_949130495.1. Lineage (NCBI taxonomy): Eukaryota > Viridiplantae > Streptophyta > Magnoliopsida > Dipsacales > Adoxaceae > Sambucus > Sambucus nigra. The sequence continues at coordinate 476,199,658 of OX422210.1, forward strand.
TTCATGTGGTGTTATTTTTTGTTTTGAGCATGTTGTCATGAAGATTTTAATATGGCACGGATGTTGGACACCAGCCAATATTCCTTTTTTCGGATATGCTAAAAAAATCCATAGGCGCGGTACAGTGGTGAGGCTTGGTGACCCGATTAATGTGTTGTTGAGAAATTATATTGATATAATTGCTTATGAGATTCGCATTTCATTTGAATATTCGTATTCGTTTTGTTACGTTTTATTCATCGCAAACATTTTTGTTGAGCATCTTTCCTGTCGTATTGTGTACTTCCCTATCTTTTCTTTTAGGGGCAGGTTAGCGCGGATTTTGGGGCGCTACGGAGTTTGATTTTAGTAAGGATTATTTTGGGAAGATTTTTATTACAAGTTGAGAAGATTGTATTATTTTGATGTATAGAGCATTGGAGATTTGTATTATATTTTCGAGTTAGTTGTTGCATGTACTTCGAGAGACTTGGTATTTATTTGAAGAGATTGAGATTTGTAGTTCTCCTTTGTTATTGTGGATTTTTAGATGCTCTATACCTTGTTATATTGTGTATTAGTTTAGTTTTATCGCGGTAGCACGCCGCGTTCTCTTTTCGCAGGCGCGGGGTGTTACAAAATGGTATCAGAGCTTAGGTATACGATAACCCTCGGGTCTTGGGTTTTGGGTTTGTTGCATTTTTATGCTGCGTATTTTTGGAGATAGACTGTTTAAATGATCGTTTCATGTTAGACATCTAGATTAGATGTGAGGAATTTATTTTCGGTGACGAGTTTATTTTTGGAGATTATTGGCCTGATTTTTTAGAGTTAGGCATTCGGCGAATTTCGAGGGCGAAATTCAATTGTTAGTGGGGAAGTGTAACAACCCGCGTAATTTTTGGGGTATTTTCGAAATTAAGTGGAAAAATAAATTTTCAGATAAAATTATTTTTATTGCTCAAATATGTTGGTTATTATTTTTAAAGGCAAGAATTTCAAACGGTTTCTAAATTGGAATTAAAATGGAGTTTTAATTAAATTTTTATTACATAGAAGAGTCCTCAAAACGTAAAACCATCTAGAAAAAAAAATATTGGAAAAATATTGAACGGTCCGATCGAGCTGCATTTTTTTCTGTAGCATCCTCTCGTCTTTAGCTAATTCTTTGTAAAATATCATCAAATCCCAACGGTCCGATCGTCCGAAATAATTTTTTTAGTGGTTGTATCTGATTAAAACTCTTTTCTTAATCAAACTCTTAATCCTTTATATATCAACAAATTCGTGGATAGACCTTTCAAATCACTTTTTCTCCAACTTTTCAAACTCTTGATTTGAATATTCGTATTTGTATTATTACCTTTTATTCATCGCTGACATTTTTGTTGAGAATCTTTCCTGTCGTATTGTGTACTTCCCCATCTTTTGTTTTAGTGGAAGGTTAGCGTGGATTTTGGGGCGCTACGGAGTTTGATTTTAGCAAGGATTGTTTTGGGAAGATTTTTAATACAAGTTGAGAAGATTGTATTATTTTGATGTATAGATAATTGGAGATTTGTATAATATTTTCGAGTTAGTTGTTGCATGTACTTCGAGAGACTTGGTATTTATTTGAAGAGATTGAGATTTGTAGTTCTCTTTTGTTATTGTGGGTTTTTAGATGCTCTATACCTTGTTATATTGTGGATTAGGTTAGTTTTATTGCGGTAGCAGGCCGCGTTCTCTTTTCGAGGGCGCTGGGTGTTACAGAATGGTATCAGAGCTTAGATATACGATAACCCTCGGGTCTTGGGTTTTGGGTCTGTTGCGTTTTTATGGCGCGTATTTTTGGAGATATAATGTTTAGATGGTCATTTCATGTTAGACATCTAGATTAGATGTGAGGAATTTATTTTTGGTGACGAATTTACTTTTGGAGATTGTTGGCCTGATTTTTGAAAGATAGGCATTCGGCGAATTACGAGGGCCAAATTTCATTGTTAGTGGGGAAGTGTAATAACCCGTGTAATTTCTGGGGTATTTTCGAAATTAAGACGAAAAATAAATTTTGAGATAAAAGTGTTTTTATTGCTCAAATATGTTGGTTATTATTTTTAAGGGCGAGAATTTCAAACAGTTTCTAAATTGGAATTAAAATGGAGTTTTAATTGAATTTTTATTACAAAGAAGAGCCTTCAAAAGATAAAACTCTCTAGCAAAAAAAAATATTTAAAAATATTGACCGGTTCGATCGAGCTGAATTTTTTTTTTTTGCGTCCTCTCATCTTCAGCTAATTCGTTGTAAAATTTCATCAAATCCCAACGGTCCGATTGTCCAGAATAATTTTTTTAGTGTTTGTATCTGATTAGAACTCTTTTCTTAATCAAACTCTTAATCCTTTATATATTAACAAATTCGTGGATGAACTTTTCAAATCAATTTTTCTCAAACTTTTCAACCAGAAGACATCTCCAAAATTACTCACTTTCATATACAACCCATAGCCCCAAACTTATTCAAGATTTCAACCTTAGATTAGAAGGCTTATTTGGTGTTTTCTCGAGTTTCGGCTAGAACGAGATTTGATTATTTTTGCGAGAAGAACGTGATGGTGTGCTTAAATTTTGAGGCTGAAATTATGTGATGATTCATGTTGGTTCTTTTTGGTGGTTTAAGGTATGAGGTTTTACACAATATGCTACTTAATCTCGCATTATTCTCGTTGTTTTCTTGTGATTATTGACTCATATTCGAATTGATAAATTCATTGGAATCTGGAAATTTTTGTTGGAATCTAATTTTGATTCATGTGGTGTTATTTTTGGTGTTGAGCATGTTGTCATGAAGATTTTAATATGGCACGGAAGTTGGGCACCCGTCAATATTCCTTTTTTCGGATATGCTAAAAAAATGCATAGGCGCGGTACGGTGGTGAGGCTTGGTGACTCGGTTAATGTGTTGTTGAGAAATTATATTGATATAATTACTTATGAGATTCGCATTTGATTTGAATATTCGTATTGTTACGCTTTATTCATCGCTAACATTTTTGTTGAGCATCTTTCCTGTCGTATTATGTACTTCCCCATCTTTTCTTTTAGTGGCAGTTTAGCGTGGATTTTGGGGTGCTACGGAGTTTGATTTTAGCGAGGATTATTTTGGGAAGATTTTTAATACAAGTTGAGAAGATTGTATTATTTTGATGTATAGAGCATTGAAGATATGTATTATATTTTCGAGTTAGTTGCTGTATGTAATTCGAGAGACTTGGTATTTATTTGAAGAAATTGAGATTTGTAGTTCTCTTTTGTTATTGTGGGTTTTTAGATGCTCTATAACTTATTTTATTGTGGACTAGTTTAGTTTTATCGCAGTTGCACGCCGCGTTTTCTTTTCGAGGGCGCTGGGTGTGACAGAATGGTATCAGAGCTTAGGTATACGATAACCCTCGGGTCTTGGGTTTTGGGTCTGTTGCGTTTTTATGGCGCGTATTTTTGGATATAGAATGTTTAGATGATCGTTTCATGCTAGACATCTAGATTAGATGTGAGGAATTTATTTTTGGTGATGAGTTTATTTTTGGAGATTGTTGGCCTTATTTTTTAGAGTTAGGCATTCGACGAATTTCGAGGGTGAAATTCCATTGTTAGTGGGGAAGTGTAACAACCCGCGTAATTTTTGGGGTATTTTCGAAATGAAGAGGAAAAATAAATTTTGAGATAAAATTATTTTTATTGCTCAAATATGTTGGTTATTATTTTTAAAGGCGAGAATTTCAAACGATTTCTAAATTGGAATTAAAATGGAGTTTTAATTGAATTTTTATTACATAGAAGAGTCCTCAAAACATAAAACTCTCTAGAAAAAAAAATATTTAAAAATATGAAATGGTTCGATCGAGCTGCATTTTACCATCCTCTCGTCTTCAGCTAATTCTTTGTAAAATTTCATCCAATCCCAACGGTCCGATCGTCCGGAATAATTTTTTTAGTGGTTGTATCTGATTAGAACTCTTTTCTTAATCAAACTCTTAATCCTTTATATATTAACAAATTCGTGGATGGACTTTTCAAATCACTTTTTCTCAAACTTTTCAAACAGAAAACCTCTCCAAAATTACTCACTTTCATATACAACCCATATCCCCAAAGTTATTCAAGATTTCAACCTTGGATTAGAAGGCTGATTTGGTGTTTTCTCGAGTTTGGGCTAGAACGAGATTTGATTATTTTCGCGAGAAGAACGTAATGGTATGTTTAGATTTTGAGGCTGAAATTATGTGATGATTATTGTTGGTTCTTTTTGGTGGTTTATGGTATGGGGTTTTACACAATATGCTCCTTAATCTCGCGAGTATTATTCTCGTTGTTTTCTTGTGATTAATGACTCATATTCGAATTAATAAATTCAATGGAATCTGAAAATTTTTGTTGGAATCTAATTTTGATTCATGTGGTGTTATTTTTGGTGTTGAGCATGTTGTCATGAAGATTTTAATATGGCACGGAAGTTGGGCACCCGCCAATATTCTTTTTTTCGGATATGCTAAAAAATGCATAGGCGCGGTAGGGTGGTGAGGCTTTGTGACCCGATTAATGTGTTGTTGAGAAATTATATTGATATCATCGCTTATGAGATTCGCATTTGATTTGAATGTTAGTATTCTTATTGTTACGCTTTATTCATCGCTAATATTTTTGTTGAGCATCTTTCCTATCGTATTGTGTACTTCCCCATCTTTTCTTTTAGTGGCAGGTTAGCGTGGATTTTGGGGCGCTACGGATTTTGATTTTAGCGAGGATTGTTTTGGGAAGATTTTTAATATAAGTTGAGACTATTGTATTATTTTGATGTATAGAGCATTGGAGATTTGTATTATATTTTCTAGTTAGTTGTTGTATGTACTTCGAGAGACTTGGTATTTATTTGAAGAGATTGAGATTTGTAGTTCTCTTTTGTTATTGTGGGTTTTTAGATGCTCTATACCTTGTTATATTGTGGATTAGTTTAGTTTTATCGCGGTAGCACGTCACGTTCTCTTTTCGAGGGCGCGGGGTGTTACAAAATGGTATCAGAGCTTAGGTATACGATAACCCTCAGGTCTTGGGTTTTGGGTCAGTTACGTTTTTGTGGCGCGTATTTTTGGAGATAGAATGTTTAGATGCTCGTTTCATGTTAGGTATCTAGATTAGATGTGAGGAATTTATTTTTGGTGACGAGTTTAATTTTAGAGATTGCTGGCCTAATTTTTTAGAGTTAGGCATTCGACGAATTTCGAGGGGGAAATTCCATTGTTAGTGGGAAAGTGTAATAACCCGCGTAATTTTTGGGGTATTTTCGAAATTAAGTGGAAAAATAAATTTTGAGATAAAATAGTTTTTATTGCTCAAATATGTTGGTTATTATTTTTAAGGGTGAGAATTTCAAACGGTTTCTAAATTGGAATTAAAATGGAGTTTTAATTGAATTTTTATTGCATAGAAGAGTCCTCAAAACATAAAACTCTCTAGCAAAAAGAAAATATTTTAAAATATTAAACGGTCCGATCGAGCAGAATTTTTTTCTGTAGCGTCCTCTCATCTTCAGCTAATTCTTTGTAAAATTTCATCCAATCCCAACGGTCCGATCGTCCAGAATAAATTTTTTAGTGTTTGTATCTGATTAGAACTCTTTTCTTAATCAAACTCTTAATCCTTTATATATCAACAAATTCGTGGATGGACTTTTCAAATCACTTTTTCTCAAACTTTTCAACCAGAAGACCTCTCCAAAATTACTCACTTTCATATACAAACGAGAGACCCAAACTTATTCAAGATTTCAACCTCAGATTTGAAGGCTTATTTGGTGTTTTCTCGAGTTTGGGCTAGAACGACATTTGATTATTTTCGCGAGAAGAACATGATGGTGTGTTTAGATTTTGAGGCTGAAATTATGTGATGATTCATGTTGGTTCTTTTTGGTGGTTTAAGGTATGGGGTTTTACACAATATGCTCCTTAATCTCGCGAGTATTACTCTCATAGTTTTCTTGTGATTATTGACTCATATTTGAATTGATAAATTCAATGGAATCCGAAAATTTTTGTTGGAATCTAATTTTGATTCATGTGGTATTATTTTTGGTGTTGAGCATGTTGTCATGAAGATTTTAATATGGCACGGAAGTTGGGCACCCGATAATATTCCTTTTTGCGGATATGCTAAAAAATGGATAGACGCGGTACGGTAGTGAGGCTTGGTGACCCGATTAATGTGTTGTTGAGAAATTATATTGATATAATTGCTTATGAGATTCGCATTTGATTTGAATGTTCGTATTCATATTGTTACGCTTTATTCATCGCTAATATTTTTCTTGAGCATCTTTCCCGTCGTATTGTGTACTTCCCCATCTGTTCTTTTAGTGGCAGGTTAGTGCGGATTTTGGGGCGCTACGAAGTTTGATTTTAGCGAGGATTGTTTTCGGAAGATTTTTATTACAAGTTGAGAAATTGTATTATTTTGATGTATAGAGCATTGGAGATTTGTATTATATTTTCGAGTTAGTTGTTGTATGTACTTCGAGAGACTAGGTATTTATTTGAAGAGATTGAGATTTATAGTTCTCTTTTGTTATTGTGGATTTTTAGATGCTCTATACCTTGTTATATGGTGGATTTGTTTAGTTTTATCGCGGTAGCATGCCGCGTTCTCTTTTCGAGGGTGCGGGGTGTTACAGAATGGTATCAGAGCTTAGGTATACCATAACCCTCGGGTTTGTTACATATTTATGGCGCGTATTTTTGGAGATAGAATGTTTAGATGATCGTTTCATGTTAGACATCTATATTAGATATGAGGAATTTATTTTTGGTGACGAGTTTATTTTTGGAGATTGTTGGCCTGATTTTTGAGAGTTAGGCACTCGCCGAATTTCGAGGGCGAAATTCCATTGTTAGTGGGGAACTGTAACAACTCGTGTAATTTTTGAGGTATTTTCAAAATTAAGAGGAAAAATAAATATTGAGATAAAATTGTTTTTATTGCTCAAATATGTTGGTTATTATTTTTACAGGCGAGAATTTCAAACGGTTTCTAAATTGGAATTAAAATGGAGTTCTAATTGAATTTTTATTACATAAAAGAGTCCTCAAAACATAAAACTCTTTAGCAAAAAGAAAATATTTAAAAATATTTAACATTCCGATCGAGCTAAATTTTTTTGTGTAGCGTCCTCTCGTCTTGAGCTAACTCATTGTAAAATTTGATCCAATTCCAACGGTTTGATCGTCCAGAATAAATTCCTTAGTGTTTGTATCTGATTAGAACTCTTTTCTTAATCAAACTCTTAATCCTTTATATATCAACAAATTCGTGGATGGACTTTTCAAATCATTTTTTCTCAAACTTCTCAACGAGAAGACCTCTCCAAAATTACTCACTTTCATATACAAACCATAGCCCCAAACTTATTCAAGCTTTCAACCTTAGATTAGAAGGCTTATTTGGTGTTTTCTCGAGTTTAGGTTAGAACGAGATTTGATTATTTTCGCGAGAAGAACGTGATGGTGTGTTTAGATTTTGAGGCTGAAATTATGTGATAATTCATGTTGGTTCCTTTTGGTGGTTTAAGGTATGGGGTTTTACACAATATGCTCCTTAATCTCGCGGGTATTATTCTCGTTGTTTTCTTGTGATTATTGACTCATATTTGAATTGATAAATTCATTGGAATCCGAAATTTTTTGTTGGAATCTAATTTTGATTCATGTGGAGTTATTTTTGGTGTTGAGCATGTTGTCATAAATATTTTAATATGGCACGGAAGTTGGGCACCCGTCAATATTCCTTTTTCCGGATATGCTAAAAAAATGCATAGGCAAGGTACGATGGTGAGGCTTGGTGACCCGGTTAATGTTTGTTGAGAAATTATATTGATATAATTGCTTATGAGATTCGCATTTGATTTGAATATTCGTACTCATATTGTTACGTTTTATTCATCACTAACATTTTTGTTGAGCATCTTTCGTGTCGTATTGTGTATTTCCCCATCTTTTCTTTTAGTGGCAGGTTAGCGCGGATTTTGGGGCGCAATGGAGTTTGATTTTAGCGAGGATCATTTTGGGAAGATTTTTAATTCAAGTTGAGAAGATTATGTTATTTTAATGTATAGAGCATTTCAGATTTGTATTATATTTTCGAGTTAGATATTCTATGTACTTCGAGAGACTTGGTATTTATTTGAAGAGATTGAGATTTGTAGTTCTCTTTTGTTATTGTGGGTTTTTAGATGCTCTATACCTTGTTATATCGTGGATTAGTTTAGTTTTATCGCGGTAGCACGCCGCGTTCTCTTTTTTAGGGCGCGGGATGTTACAGAATGGTATCAGAGCTTAGATATATGATAACCCTCGGGTCATGGGTTTTGGGTCTGTTGTGTTTTTATGGCGCGTATTTTTGGAGATAGAATGTTTAGATGATCGTTTCATGTTAGACATTTAGATTAAATGTGACGAATTTATTTTTGGTGACGAGTTTATTTTTGAAGATTGTTGGCCTGTATTTTGAGAGTTAGGCATTCGGCGAATTTCGAGGGAGAAATTCCATTGTTAGTGGGGAAGTGTAATAACCCTCGTAATTTTTGGGGTATTTTCGAATTTAAGAGGAAAAATAAATTTTGAGATAAAATTGTTTTTATTTATCAAATATGTTGGTTATTATTTTTAAGAGCGAGAATTTCAAACGGTTTCTAAATTGGAATTAAAATAGAGTTTTAATTGAATTTTTATTACATAGAAGAGTCCTCAAAACATAAAACTCTCTAGCAAAAAAAAATATTTACAAATATTGAACGGTCCGATCGAGCTGAATTTTTTTCTGTAGCGTACTCTCGTCTTGACTAATTCTTCGTAAAATTTCATCCAATTCCAACGGTCCGATCGTCTAGAATAAAAATTTTAGTGTTTGTATCTGATTTGATCTGTTTTCTTAATCAAACTCTTAATCTTTTATATATCAACAAATTCGTAGATGGGCTTTTCAAATCACTTTTACTCAAACTGTTAAACCAGAAGACCTCTCCAAAATTACTCACTTTCATATACAAACCATAGCCCCGAACTTATTCAAGATTTCAACGTTAGATTAGAAGGGTTATTTGGTGTTTTCTCGAGTTTGGGCTAGAACGAGATTTGATTATTTTCGCGAGAAGAACGTGATAGTGTGTTTAGATTTTGAGGCTGAAATAATGTGATGATTCATGTTGGTTCTTTTTGGTAGTTTAAGGTATGGGGTTTTACACAATATGCTCCTTAATCTCGCGAGTACTATTCTCTTTATTTTCTTGTGATTATTGACTCATATTTGAATTGATAAATTCATTGGAATCCGAAATTTTTTGTTGGAATCTAATTTTGATTCATGTGGTGTTATTTTTGGTGTTGAGCATGTTGTCATGAAGATTTTAATATGGCACGAAAGTTGGGCACCCGTCAATATTCCTTTTTTCGGATATGCTAAAAAAATGCATAGGCGCGGTACGGTGGTGAGGCTTGGTGACTCGGTTAATGTGTTGTTGAGAAATTATATTGATATGATTGCTTATGAGATTCGCATTGGATTTGAATGTTCGTATTCATATTGTTACACTTTATTCATCGCTAACATTTTTGTTGAGCATCTTTCCTGTCATATTGTGTACTTCCCCATATTTTCTTTTAGTGGCAGGTTAGCGCGGATTTTGGGGCCCTACGGAGTTTGATTTTAGCGAGGATGGTTTTGGAAAGATTTTTAATACAAGTTGAGAAGATTGTATTATTTTGATGTATAGAGCATTGGAGATTTGTATTATATTTTCGAGTTAGTTGTTGTATGTACTTCAAGAGACTTGGTATTTACTTGAAGAGATTGATATTTGTAGTTCTCTTTTGTTATGGTGGGTTTTTGATGCTCTATACCTTGTTATATTGTGGATTAGTTTAGTTTTATCACGGTAGCACGCCGCGTTCTCTTTTCGAGGGCGCGGGGTGTTTCAGAATAGAATCAGAGCTTAGGTATACGATAACCCTCGGGCCTGTTACGTTTTTATGACGCGTATTTTTTGAGATAGAATGTTTAGATGATCGTTTCATGTTAGACATCTAGATTAGATATGAGGAAATTATTTTTGGTGACGAGTTTATTTTCTGAGATTCTTGGCCTGATTTTTTAGAGTTGGGCATTCGGCGAATTTCGAGGGCGAAATTTCATTATTAGTGGGAAAATGTAACAACCCGCCTAATTTTTGGGGTTTTTCGAAATTAAGAGGAAAAATAAATTTTGAGATAAAATAGTTTCTATTGCTCAAATATGTTGGTTATTATTTTTAAAGGCGAGAATTTCAAATCGTTTCTAAATTGGAATTAAAATTTAGTTTTAATTGATTTTTTATTACATAGAAGAGTCCTCAAAATATAAAACTCTCTAGATAAAAGAAAATATTTAAATATATTAAATTGTCCGATCGATCTGAATTTTTTTCTGTAGCATCCTCTCGTCTTCAGCTAATTCTTTGTAAAATTTGATCCAATTCCAACGGTCCGATCGTCCAGAATAATTTTTTTAGTGTTTGTATCTGATTAGAACTCTTTTCTTAATCAAACTCTTAATCCTTTATATAACAACAAATTCGTGGATGGTCTTTTCAAATCACTTTTTCTCAAACTTTTCAACCAGAAGACCTCTCCAAAATTAATCACTTTCATATACAAACCATAGCCCAAAACTTATTCAAAATTTCAAGCTTAGATTAGAAGGCTTATTTGGTGTTTTCTAGAGTTTGGGCTAGAACGAGATTTGTTTATTTTCACGAGAAGAACGTGATGGTATGTTTAGATTTTGAGGCTGAAACTATGTGATGATTCATGTTACTTGTTTTTGGTAGTTTAAGGTATGGGGTTTTACACAATATGCTCCTTAATCTTGCGAGTATTATTCTCGTTGTTTTCTTGTGATTATTGACTCATATTTGAATTTATAAATTCATTGGAATCCAAAATTTTTTGTTGGAATCTAATTTGATTCATGTGGTGTTATTTTTGGTGTTGAGCATGTTGTCATGAAGATTTTAATATGGCATGGAAGTTGGACACCCGTCAATATTCCTTTTTCCGGATATGCTAAAAAAATGCATAGGCACGGTACGGTGGTGAGGCTTCATGACCCGGTTAATGTGTTGTTGAGAAATTATATTGATGTAATTTCTTATAAGATTCACATTTGATTTGAATATTCGTATTCGTATTGTTACGTTTTATTCACCGCTAACATTTTTGTTGAGCATCTTTCCTGTCGTATTGTGTACTTCCCCATATTTTCTTTTAGTGGCAGGTTAGCGCGGATTTTGGGGCGCTACGGAGTTTGATTTTAGCTAGGATCGTTTTGGGAAGATTTTTAATACAAGTTGAGAAGATTGTATTATTTGATGTATTGAGCATTTGAGATTTGTATTCTATTTTCGAGTTAGTTGTTGTATGTACTTCGAGAGACTTGGTATTTATTTGAAGAGATTGAGATTTGTAGTTCTCTTTTGTTATTGTGGGTTTTTAGATACTCTATACCTTGTTATATCGTGGATTAGTTTAGTTTTATCGCGGTAGCACGCCGCGTTCTCTTTTCGGGGGCTACCACGTCACTATTGTTAAACCATTTTGCCACCTTGTCCAATTAGAGCGTCATGCTTATGGGGCCCTTGTTGCCCTCACCTTTCGGCTCAATAAGGCTTGTGATTGATTCTTATTCTCCCTTTCCTTTCTCAACCTTACCCTGATACCCACCCGCCCATGTTCCACCGATACTTTGCATCGTGTGAAGCACTTCTCTATACAAGTGCATTGACCCATTTTCTCCATTATCAAACAAGACTGATGCTTAAGTCTTGTTTGGGGGTGATTATCATCACCCGATTTTTCTGTCGCCCCGTGCTTTCATAGTTCTTATCCTTACGGTGAGTTACGATCGGTCTGGCTGAAGACATTAAACTTAGAGCTACTGGGAGGCAGCCCTTTGTTTCTTGTTTCTGAGTATAAGTCTTATCCTGTTTGGGGGTGGTGTTTCACATCACCCAACGATTTTCACATGCTTTATAGACTTGTCCATAATTTTGTGTCACATCTGTTCTTCAGGTTTCATCTATGCTCCCTAATGCGGTATATTTTCACTTGTGGTTAATTCTGATAATATCTTTCCTCCCTTGCACTTTTCATTTTTATATATACTTTTAAACATTGAGGAAATGTTCCTTTTTGTTTGGGGGTGGGAAATTTATCAAAATTGTACCTCTTTTGAAAAAAATTCAGAAACAAGTGATTTTAAACTTTTTGTAGAGTTAAAAATAAAATTTTATGACATGATTTATTTATCATCCCTCTTTTAAAAATCTTGGAATACACGCGTTCGACCCTAAAATTACACTTTTTATCAATAAATTAAATTAATACCTCTTAAAGAGTATTTTCACTATGAATTCCTAAACTCAGCAATGTTACACTATCACGTTACAATCAAAAGTTAAAGAGTAACTATATTCTCAAGAGATAATTAATAGATCACTAGTGGCAACTTAAACCCGTGAGATTTGAGCTTTTCACCTTTTTGATGATTTTTACATATCTCCGAGTCACAAGTTGACTAAACTTTCTTTGGATATCGCACTTAGTCATTGCATGGTCTCATTATTTTTCAAATTTTACTTAATCACTGATAATGACAATACTTTCGAGTTGTAAGAAACATGTGTCTTGTAGTTTGTCCCGAGCACTAAATTGATTTTATTATACACTTACCATTTTTACCCTTCACTCCACCTATTATCATTCCATATTTTCCTTATCCATATATCTTTTTCCATTACTACCATCGATTTTGAGAAAAAGAGTGTTTGAAATTTTCCATGTAAATTGTCTTCATTTGTGTTATGAAAAGAAAAATGTATCGCAATAAATAAGAATAAAAAAGAGAGAAAAATAAAACAAAAAAAATTTAAAAAAATTTAGAAAGAAAAAAAAAACTAGAAAAGAAGAAAGAGAAAGCATGCGATCAAAAATTCGAAAAATGAAGACATTAGTTATTCTTGTGTCACACTCTTCTCAAAACACTTCCATCATATCATTCTTCTTCTTCTTCATTTTCCCTCATACCTTACATAAATCACATTTTTCACCCTTGGTGATGTGTTCGAGCAAACAAGAAGTCTATATGGTAAATAACTCGACATTCTCAACATAGTGGTTAGCATTCCTTCATGAGATCAATTTTCTTTCATGTATCCATCATTTTTATAATGTGTCTGAGACGTTTGAACTTGCTTACATTTACTCACCTCCTCACACACTAGAGAGATACACTTACCCAATTCTCACAGAGTTCAATTCAGAGAGATATATCTAGTGAGCATTGAAGTCAAAGCTTTGATTCTACAAAGGCGATTTGAGAAGTACTCTAATGATACCTAAGATTGTTTCACACTAACACACGTTGAGTTTTAGGAAGTATTACGCTTTTGGTATTAAGTAGTTTTATATCTCATTTTGTTAGTTGAATACAGTGTTCCTTGACGTCCTTTTAAGTTGGGTTGTATAGCATTTCAGCATCAAAATAAGAGATTGTATTTAAATAAATTTTGAATTTTGTGGGTACATTCAATGCAAACCCTCATGAGACACCACTCCTCCTGTAGGGCAACCTATAGGTTTAATGTCTTGTTGCACATGCTAAGTGCAACCGCAAGTGCCTAAGAAAGTGGCACACTTTTTGTTACTTAGCTCTGTCTCATCTCTATTTTTGCTCTAGGACTGGCAATGTTCTGTTTGGGGGTAGTGTGATAAGCACCAAAAAGTGTATAATTTATACCCCTAATAGATGCATTTTAGTCGCTCGTTTTTAATAAAAATGGTTTTATGTTCGTATTTTATCACTTCTCAGGTCAATATGAAGTCGCGATATCAAATATTGCTAAAGCAACGTAATTGCGACACAATAGCATTCAAAAGCATGAAACGAAGAAATCAAAGCACCGAGAAGTCAGAAGTCAGTTTGATCTTGAATATATGAGTTAAGATGTCCCAAACCCTATCCATGGACCAAACCTAAGCCTACACCAAGCCCAGTGCATACCATAGCTTATGCCCGATTCCCTTAATCGCCCACAAACCTGGAGCTCCGTCAAACCCATACAGAAACCCATCCATACCACGTGCCAAAAAAAAACCATTACCCGACCCCTTCTCTGGCAGCAACATCAAACCCACCTCGCTGGAACCACCTTCTTTGAACTCCCCAGCCCTGACAATGGTCCAATCCAAAACCCGATGACACGAAAGTGATGACCCAAAAGTGCTAAACCCATACCTAACTCCAACTAGTTTATCTCCAAATCGCACCTTCCAAACCCATGAACCACCGTTACTGCCAGACCCCATTTGGACCCACCTCCGACGAACTCAAACCCATTTTGACCTACACAACCCAGAACCCACTTCAAATCCAACCAATCAAACTCAAACCTCCATCTAATCTATCCACGGTCGAGCCCAAACCCGATACAGTCCACATACCCATTTCTTCTCCAACCCGAATCCAAACTCCACGAACTAAAACCCCATAACCAAAATCCAGCCCTTACCTAGAAGCTCCTTCCTAAACCCAACTCCATAACCTAGAACCAACTCGAACCACGTACTTGCCAATAAAATTGGAACCATATCTTCCCCCAAAAAAATCATGTGCAATTCTTTGACTTAGCCAAATATGAATCTCACAAAATTATCTAAAAAAATACAACATCGTGGGCCTTAAAAAGAAGAAGAGGGACTCTCATCGAAGAACTCTCACGTAGGATACTGCAAAAGAGAAAAAAATAGTGTATATTATGTACAAAGTAGGATCATAAAAAATTTCATAAAAATACAAAAAAAAATAGTTTGGTTTAGAATAATTTTTAGTTTTTTTTAGTCTTGTTGGTGTAATCAAGTGTTGAAATTTTTGAAGAAGATTGGATGAATGTCGAGACGCGTTTCAAGAACATGATTCGATAGGAAAAATTACATACTATAGTTCTTCCTCTTGTTTCATTTTATATTGTTCTTGACATATATTTGTTTATTGTGTTACGTTCTGATGTGAGAATGTTAGGCTAAACACCATGTTCAAGGGATGTGATGAATTGTGTATGATGTTAGTTTAATTAATAAATTTCATTGATTGACATATTTTTAGAAAAATTAATTATGTGATTGTCACAAATTAATATACGTATCGATAGATAGTAAATTAATTTTAAAAATTAATGTTTGATTTTGGGAATCGAACTAGAGATAGATTTTTTCTAAGATTAAAAATTAATTCGGTGTTGACATTTCAGGATTCATACCGTTTTTATTTAATTGATCGTAGCGGGTACTTTTCTTGAAAATAATATAATTCTGAATATTTCATCGTGTGACATTTTTAAATTAGTTTTCTGAAAAAGATATTATTAAATTTATAATTGTAACGAGAGTTAGATTATCGATTTAATATTATCTCGAAATATTTCAAATTAATAAATTGAAAAATTAAAATAATTGATAATGCGGTGTAATCCCATCTCTTGACTTTCTCACATTTATCACACTCGGTTACACATTATTTTTCGTTATTTAGTCATTTCATAATATTTAGCATTTATTAGTTAATTTTCCCTTGAAGTTGTTTTAAATAAAAAAAATAAAAAAATATTTTCTAGAAAAAAAATTGAATTGCAAGTTTTGGCAATAATTGTTTCACCTTGGAAGTTGGATTCATACTCATACTTACCGCAATATGAGTTGTTTCAAACAAGTTTTGTACGTAATTCAAGGGATTTTGAGATTGGCTTTTGAATACGACAACCATACGCAAAAAGCCTCTTATCAAAAACTTAAATATAACATTAAACCCATCTCGGGCGCCAAATACAAAATGAACATCGAATAAAAAATAAACTTAAATAAATAATGACACAACACTTCCATGACATGAAATGCCATGGACATGTAGCAAAGCATCCTGAACCTAGATCACAAGTCACCACACGGTGGATACGCTTCGTGAAGTCTAAATAGATAAACCGTGGGGGGGTATTGATGCGGTAACAACCTCCTTCATGTACTCGAAATACGCCTGCTGAGTAAGTTCAATGGACTAAAAAAAATTTATATGCGTCTCCCTAGTGTCTATTTACTTGTGCTTATGTTGCTTGCCATGAAGTGTAAACACCTGAATTTAGGCCTTTGAATGCTACGTATATCGGGTATTCCATGTTTATACTTGCAAACAATAAAATGTAATTATTATCATTCGAAGATAAAGTTATAAGTACATAAAAATGTACCCCCTTCCATTAGAACACCCCCCCCCCCTCTATTACAACACCAAGCGCACCCTCACCTAAATTACAATACCAAATGCACCCCAATTTTTTTAGATTCTCAAAAAGAGACTCCAAGACACATGGCAATAAAACCCTCTTATTTATCCAAAGAGGTATTTACAAAAGGTATTCCATATGGATTAACGTGTGATATTCAAACGTGTTGACTAAAATGTGTGACGTCAAAACAAGTATATGAACAAATTCTTGCAAGGTTCAAATAAAATTTACGTTGGTTCAAATTATATCCACACAAGAATATCTATATGCAACGATATAAATAAATGCTATAAACTACTCAAAAGAACTAAGATTAAAGGCATGCTATTAATCCTAACGTTCTCAAAATCAGGAAGTGTATACTTTTTGTAGATCACACTCATACTCAGAGCCTGAAGATAAAATGATCTAGCAAAAAAAGTATCATATCCATTTAATATGAAAACTCACATTCCGCTCATAAAAAACATGACCTTGCCCTCACTGTCCCATTTAGCAAGACAAAGGGGTTATACTCGAGTTGTAAACATAAAACCTACATTTTCCTTCATCAATACCATACCAGCTGGAACATAGTCACTCAAAAGGGATACAATCTTTCATATACCTGAAAATCGAGAGCACATAATGCAAGTTGGGGTCACAACTAGAGATCATTTAAAAATAAAATATTGTCAAAAGCAATCAGGACTGAAGAGCAAAGCCAAACTTTATTTTAGTCATCTTTTCGGAATATTAATATCGTCTATACAAATACATGGAAATTATTAAATAGGCATAAAGTGTGTTTAATGCACACAAATATCAAGGTAAAAAGAACCAAATACAATCAGAAGCCCAAAAATGTTGAATGCACACAAATATTGCCAGGGGCGTTTCCATATTTTGAAGCTTCTGGAGCTATTTTTTTGCAAATACGCTAATGGATCCTCAAAATCCTCTTTACATGGACAATACATGGATATTTTAGTCCATTATGTATCATCTCTGTCAAATTTAGCAACTTTGTTGTGTGATAAAACATCATTCCTATTTAAAACACCAACGTATTGAGAAAATGTATCAACATAAAAGGCATTATTTCCAATTTCGTTTTTCATCTTCCGAAGCCTTTTTCCTAGGGGTGGAAGCGGTACGGGTTTTTATCGTACCGTACCATTTTGGTAAAAAAAAAATGGTTTTGGTTTCATATATTAAAATACCAGAAACCAGTCTTATCAAAATCGAAATTACTGCAAAAAGGTTGGTTGGTTTTGGTTTTAATATTTAAAAAATTGATTTACCGAAATTACCGTACCAAATTTATCCAAACCAGAAAAAAACGTACTGAAATTATCGCACTATACCGAATTTATCGAAACCAGAAAAAACCGTACCAAAATTACTATACCGTACCGAATTTACCAAAATTACCATACCAAATTTATCGAAACTAGAACAAAGTTGGTTTTGGTTTTGGTTTTAATATATAAAAAAGTTGTTTTTTTTTGTTTTTTGGGACTTTTAGTGATGTTTATCGAAACCAGAAAAAATCGAAACCAGAAACCACAAAAAATAGAATTTATCGAAACCAGAAAAACCCACAAGAAACCAGAAATTACCGAAACAAGAAAAAATCGAAATTACCATAAAAACCAAAATACCGGTCGGTTTGGTTTTGGTATTGATTTTGGTGTACCGGGTGGTAAACTGGTATGGTTTGGTTTTACCATCCAGAGTTTGGTTTTGGTATTGGTATCTACTATTTACCAACCAAACCGTACCGCTTATACCCCTACTTTTTCCCTTCAGAAAATCTAAATTTAACTCCCCGGAGAAACAAACCCTTTTATCCACCTGTCAAATTAAAGATAAACACAAACTAGGTGTAGGCCCCTTTTTCTTAAATGTGCTTTAAGGATGTTAAAAATGATTTTTCTTTCAATTTTTTTTTCAATTTTAACACGCACCAAGTTTGTGAACCAAATTCAGTTAAGTCGAATTTTATCTTGTTTAATCTTAAACATGCATCTAGGTGATTAAAGTAAGTAAAATAATGCAAAATTCATAACGCCGGATGTACGAGAAAATCACAAAGGGTAAAAATCTCGGACAACCTAAGCCAGACAATCATTATGATACGATTCTATAAAATAAAGATAGACAGACTTACACAATAACTCGATCCACACAAGACTTGACGCTCTTTTTCTTTTTAACTACTCCTCCACAGTGTCCACATAAAATCCTTTCCAAGATACTCATTCACAGCACACACGTCCATGAATGCCTCGATGTCCACCGAAGTAGGTTTGACAACCGTCCACGATTAGGAAGACTCACTCCTCTGCTTCTTCACCACAAAACCCAACAAACAACTACTTCCATATGGATGAACAAATGTCACACCCCACTAAATTCTGGCATAGGCCGCCACCAAAACTAAGCCGGGTGCGAGTAAATTAAATATCATCCTTAGCATGTGACATATATGAGACATAACATTTTAATCCACAAGATAAATTATTTTAATCAACCCCAAGTATGAAATGACATCCAATTGATAAATCTCCAAAATGCGATTAAAATCCATCACATGAACTCCAAATATCTCAATAATTAAATAAATAAATCCAACTGAAATCTTAAAACAAACTGAAAATGCCCAATAACTCCAAAAGTAGTCTCATAAATAAAACGACGGATTGGAAAGAGAAAATCCAACTACTAAAGAAATAAAATAAATCCAGCTGTACCCCCAAACGATTTCCATTGAATCCTATCCAGCAACTCCCAAATAAATCCTGAAAAAGATTAGTCAATTCATGTGTCAGAGCCAAAGTCCCGAGCATGTAAACTGACTACTCCTCTCAAATAGGGTCCCTAAACCTAGACAATAGTGCTATATATATCGACTATAACAATAGAATCTTTTAATTTCGAGTTTATTAATCACCATAAGTAAATTACTAACTACCCGCACGATTTCTATAAAAGCCACACCAATATTATTTTAATTAACCCACCTTCCCAACAATGTTAAATTTAATTAATTTAATCGTGAAGAAAAATTTACCAACACACGTCCCCTTGTCAAGTCCGCCGTCTGATCCGTTTTTATCCTGCGATCCTCGCGATATGACAAGGTTCTACACACACATACAGCCCCTTGTCAAGTCCGCCGTCTGATCCGTTTTTATCCTGCGATCCTCGCGATATGACAAGGTTCCACACACGACACGATATAAATCGTCCTCTGACCCGTTCAAACTGTCGGTCCTAGACACATTATGTCGCCAATAAATTTTTAATATCCGTTTTAGTCCTGCGATATTAATTTCCAAAATTTCTTGTACTCATTAATCAAATTTATTTCCCCCACCCTTAAAAGCGATGTGAAAATCCTCAAATACCCCTTAGTCCCAACTAAGGGTTCCCAAAACACAAATTCGTCATATTCTAAGTAAATGATGATTATAAAAATTCCACTCCACTTAGATATCAATCCTTGGCTATCCTAACAAAGGTATAATATATAAAATCAACGCCACCCCAAATTATACAACTCGCATAAACTCACACTAACTAGTCCCATACATAATTATCATAAATCGCAATAAAGACCCACTTACTAGTCCCATACCTAACAAGTGTACTATAACAAGGGGTGAAAACTAATTACCTACAATACTCATCATTTCCGAAATATTATCATATTTCCATAAAGTAACACAATTACAAATTATAACATCATTCATAATAACACTAAATTCCCATTTAAGTAAATTTAATCTAAATAATGGAAATCAAGAACACATAAATGTTGTGATTTTCAGAAATATAACTACATGCAAGTTCTATCATAGTTATTATTTTCTAACACAAATAATTAATTCTCTTAGGGTTCTCACATGAAATATCAAAATTTACTTTTAAAAGGGCTCCTCTACATGCACATGCCCATAGCAAAATCGACTACACGGACACAACCCAAAGTATAACAAAGTTATAAGTATTCAACAACATTAATTTTTCATGCAAAATAGTCCCAAAACTTATCTCTTTAATATTTATATTCATAACTTATTTTAGAAAATATGAGTTTAATAGAGGCTATAATAAAGACACATAACACTAAACGAAAAGAATAGAGTAAACATGCTTGTGATGTGTTTGACAAAAAATTGATTAGATATAAGTGTTCCTCTCGAAAAATGGATTAAAAACCCTTTTTGAACCAACTTGGGACAAAATAGCCTTGGCCTTCAAAACTGAGCTTGAAAAGTAATTTTAATGGTGGCTAGGGTTTTGAGGTAGAAGATGATGAAAAACAGAGAGTTTTCTGCTCTTAGGGTTTTCACAAATGAGTGTTTTAAAAACTAGCCCCGTCACATTAATTATATATAAGTGGAAGAGTTTTAAAAATAATCAAATTCGTCAAAGAAAAGGATTGCTGCGCACGAAACCTGAGGGAATCGATCGATCGACCCCCTGGCGTCGATCGATCGATCGCCCTGGTATTTTGGCAGTTCGGCCTAAAAATTTAATAAGGGGATAAATATATAAAAATCATTTAAAAATTCGTTTTAACTCCGATTTTGAAACCGCTTGAAGTTTTATTCTTCTAAAATCATAACCACCATACTTAACCAATAAAAACTATAAAAATCAAAATTTTATTTTTCCCAAGTTTTTCGATTCAAATAAATAATAAAAACACGGGGTGTTACATACAAAGCCAGATGGTGCAAACGAAATCTCTATAGAAAATTATATGAAAGCTTGTATATTTTAAACTCTAAGGATGATTTTTAACTTTGAAAACCTTAGAAAACTTACGCAGAAAATGTATGAGTGTTTTTCCGGAATATGGTTCTGTGCAGCCTTCGAAATTCTAAGAGAAATTTTTTTGAAAAAAAAACTTAAGTCGGCATGTCGTTCTAACAAGATCCACAAGTCGTTCTAATGAATATGAGATGTCGTTCGAACGACATCACATGTCGTTTAAACCACCAAAACACAAGATGTGATTTCATACGACTCTAAACTGTAATTTTCTCAAAATAAACGAAGATAAAGTTGTTAAAAATCATTTTAAACACTTTAAACCATTTATAAACAAATTTTAATCCAATAAAATATTTTTCGAGTTCCATAAATATCATGCGTTCATACCTTAGAGTATCTCGGAATGCATTCTGAATGAAGACATGAAACGTGCACCAATAAACCTGGGCATGATCTATATTTGAAGCTTGACCTCTACATCTTATAATCAAAAACATCATAGATTTTATGGGAATCGTGATAATATAAAAATATATCTATGACTTAAACACATTTTTTTCCGGGAATAAGTCAAATACATACAAACGGACTCAATTGGAAATTTTTCACTGACACTTGGGTTTAAGGATTGGATAGCAAAGCTCCAATATTCTGTTAAACATGTTTAATTTAAACAAGTTAAGAAACTAATATGACTCCCAAAGAAAGGCATATATAAACTATATTTAATGAATCTACAACTTCTTCAATTAATAAAGCCACACGCAAAGCACTCCCTGATAATATTAGACATCTTATAACAAAACTATGAGGATAGAAGAAACTTCTCACAATAAGACAAGTAACAAAACAATACGCAAAATCTTCAAACCAGTCCACATATTTTAAATAGACAAGTGTTCCACAAAATCCACACTTTTTCACTCGGTTACGTATACTTTCGCAGATGTAGTTAGCGAGAAAAATACTCAGTTGTGTCTGAATTTTTGTCTTTGAATAATTTAATCTGTTAGACAAAAACATATTACATAAAAGGACACATAATATACGATAAAATGAGCATGTAAAACCAAAAACGTTCTTGATAGAATTTTCAATTAACTAAAAGAAGCTTACGTACATAAGCTCAACATAATTTTACTCCAGTCTAATACAAACAGAGAATTTGATGTATATCATAGTATATTAAGGTGCACGACCAATTTAAAGATAACATCAAGATGCAACATGCATACTCCAAGCAACACCAAAACTAAATATTTTGGTGGTTAGTGGGATTTATGGAATAGTGAAGATAAAACTAAAAAGACCAAGTTGATCCACCTCTACATATTATAATCTAAACTCACATTACTATCAGATCAATTAAACCAAATATGCCGGAACTAAGATTAAAACGAAATCAGAACAGTTAAACCCCACACAAATCATCCAAATCGACCAGTTCCACACTCAAATATGTAACATCGTCAACAAACAAAATTACTGACCTGAAATAAGGTTACTGCCTCAGACCCAAAAGATCTCACAATATTACAAGTCAAGATATGTGTCCGAAAATAAGTTCATTTTATCAGTATTTTACATAGACATAACTAAGCTTTCCCATAGTAGCAATTCTAAAAATGTTATAAAGACTAATCAAAATCCTAATGCTCCCTAACTGATGGGAAGGCCTCACTTCAAAATATATATACCAACCAAAATATATAAATAGACATACACATTTAGCAGACAACACACACACACACACACACACACACACACACACATATATATATATATATATATATATATTCCAGTATCAAGCACAAATATTTCAGGGAACTACTTAACTTCAAGCTGGCAAATTCGAATTAAAATACAACCTCTGATTAACTCTTAAATAAAACTATGAACAATTAATCTTACAAGTAACACTGAAATAAGTAATTATATACACTCCAAGACCCAAAATCAACCACACATATTAGCAGACATACCATGGCTAACGACGTATTCAAATAGGAACAATAATTAATAAACATAAAACATTTAGAACAAACATCAAAAGCTAAACCCGATCAGCTATATATCCTAAACATAGTAGATATGAAATCAAACGCGAATCGAAAAGCAAGCATAATTTATAAACCATATCAGTAAGAATAATAAAAAAGTAAGCATAATCAAAAAGCAGATGTTACCAAAAACACGAGAAACAAACGATGAGATATGAAAATCGATGACGAGGTCTTACTGGAGAAAAAAGGGAGGCGGTGAAAATATAAGTGTAAAATATAGAAGAGCACAAGATTGGAGAGAGGAGATATGAGATCTGAAAATTATGGATGTGTAAAATATAGAAGTTCTTTGGAGATAAGAGAGAAATCACGGAAATAAATTTTTAGTTACAAATTTGTGACTAATCATAGAGGCTATAAATTAAGCTTAATGTCAAAATTTGCGATAACTCCTAGTAGTTATAAATATGTGACTGCTAATACCAATTAAAAATTAAGCCTCATGCCAACATTTATAACTGCTCATGGCAGTTAAAAATTTGTGCCTGCTCATAGCGATCATAAATTAAGTCTAATGATATACTTTTGACTGCTCATGACAGTTATAAATTTGTGACTGCTCATAACAGTCACAAATTAATCATATGACAAGATTTGTCACTACCACTAGCAGTGACAAGCCAATTCACTCAAATTTTTCATTACTAACAAATTTTTTCACTCCTAATAGCAGTTAAAAATAATTTTTTTACTGCTACCGATAATGATAAATTTTGTCACCCCTATTAGCAGCTACAATTAAACAGTCACAAAATCAGTGTTTTGATGTTGTGTATGTAAAGTGACATTTATGAAAATAGTGATAAAGGACTTTCAAAATTTGCTTTAAATACTTTGTTTATTAATTTTTGGTGTATGGATGACAATGATGGAGTGGTGGTTAAAGGTGAGGTAGGTTGATGTAGATAATGTATGAGAGAATGTGGAGGGAAAGGGATATATGATAAATTCGAAAAAGGCTGCCATATTAAAATTGAGGTCCTTTGCAAATGAGGTAAGGGTTTCATTATAGAGGGAAATCCTAAACTTTAAAAGGACTAGTATGTCCTCTGGGGTCTTCCGATCAGTAGGGCTCTTGGCTTGACTGTCACAAGGATGGCCAGACTTGGATGCTAAGTAGCCCTACCTACTTATAGGAAGGTAAGATGTTATGCTTATAATCAGGTCTTGGAGAACTAGTTTTTAGGCCATAAATTTTGATCCAAATGTTCGATTCGCACACGATCGGAACCATTGAAATGAGGATTCAAAACTCTATGATTTTGTAATGGGAGGATTCTCGGGTTTGATAGTTGATCAAAGTCAAACGGATCCGGGGAGCACATTTTTATTCGTGGGCTAGGGTTTGAAGGAGAGTGGGGGTCCTGGACTGAAGGAACGTTGTTTGTATCCTATGAAAAAGTGTAAGCGTGTCGAGAAAGGATGTCTACACTATGGTAAGCTCAAACTTTGGAATAAATTAGTGTTCAACATACTAATGATTCATATTAAAAATTTATGAACTAATCTTACTTGATTATAAACCTCATCACCTCATTGGTTTAAAAAATTTGTAACTATTAATACATGTCCCGTTATTTTGTACAAAAGAAGTACTACAAAATTTAAATAAAAATGTTCTCTTAAATGACTATTGTGAATTGAGAACGCGTTTATATAGGCCATGGTATTGCGTAAAGAAGCAAGAAAATAGATTACCAGACAAGCTGTCAATTAATTTCCACAATAACAAATATGCCAATCTAAAAACAACGTTCCAGTAAGACTAAATTAGGGATTGCACCGCTAAGGATATGCCTAGGCAAAGAGAAAATTAAATAGTGCTTCTATTATTCTTTACCTTTTTAGGTCATTATCAAATGAGAAGAGTGTAACACAGTGAAATTTGATTCCTTAATATTCTTTATTTTCTCATCATTCCTCGACAATCAAATATGGAAAGAAATATTTAGATCTATTTTTTCTTTTCTTTTACCACACTGAATATGTAGTCAAGTGGCAATGTGTGCAATGCGACAACATAAGAACACCATACATGTATTT
This sequence comes from Sambucus nigra, assembly GCA_949130495.1. Lineage (NCBI taxonomy): Eukaryota > Viridiplantae > Streptophyta > Magnoliopsida > Dipsacales > Adoxaceae > Sambucus > Sambucus nigra. The sequence goes on from OX422210.1 coordinate 476,224,903, forward strand.
AACCAATGACTTCAAATTATGGTTATATACATTATTGAAGATCTCAAACTTTCCATTGTATTGTCATATTCATTTATCTAAACAACTAAACTAACTTTTATATCTAAGAAGGGCCGACTCTAGGCATAGGCGGGTTAGGCCGCCGCCCAGGGCCCCCGATTAATTGGGGCCCCTTTCGGAAAAAAAAAAATTAGGTATAAAAAACAAATCAGGGATAAAAAAATTAGTTGTAAAAAAAAAAGGCCACCCCAAAAAAATTAGAGTTATTACTTAAAAAAGGCCCCCCAAAATAAAATTTGTTCTATTTAAAATAAACCTATTCAGTAAACCCAACAACATACTAAAAAATAAACCCACACAATAAACTCACCATCATAACCCAACTCAACTCAACCCAAACCCATCCCAACCCATTTATTTATTCTATTCTAATCCTAACTTTCTCATTTCTCTCACCCACTTTCTTCTCTCGTTCTTCTTCTCTTCCTCTCTTCTTCTCTCTCACTCACACTACTCTCTTTATTTACTAACCAAAGCAAGAAATTCCTCCCTTACCCACCCCACCTCTCGTATTTCGTGAAAAACATAACATTTATAGGAAAAACATTTTGATGAGAATTCTAGTGATGAGATTAGACAATCATCGGGGGAATCATTTAGAGTAAATTACTTCTTACATATAATCGATCAAGCGCTTATGTCAATTAGAACTAGATTTGATCAATTTAAAAAATATGAGGAGACTTTTGGATTTTTGTTTGATTTGAACAAGTTAGAAACTTTAGATGATGATATTTTAAATAGTTATTGTATTAAGCTTGAAAATTATTTAATACATGACAATAGTTGTGATATTGATGGAAATCAATTGTTTTGTGAATTGAAAATTTTAAAGAGGCTTTTACCTAAAGAAATTAAAAAATCAATTGAGGTGTTAGAATATATTAAAAGAATGGATTGTATTTTTCCAAACGCTTGGATTTCCTATAGAATAATTTTGACAATACTCGCTACGGTTGCCTCGGCCGAGAGAAGTTTTTCAAAATTAAAATTAATAAAATCTTACTTTCGTTCTATCATGTCAAAAGAAAGATTAAATGGATTAGCCATGTTATCAATTGAAGAAGATTTGTTAACAACAATAAATTTTGATGATTTAATTGATAGTTTTGCATCGAAAAATGCGAGAAGAACACGTTTTCTTTAATATATATATATATATATATATATATATATATAAAGGTTCTAATTTAATTGTTCGCCTAGGGATCCTAAAATTTCAAAGTCGGCCCTGTATCTAAGGATCCAAATCAACTCCATATTTACTTATAGGGGAAAAAGGCATTGATGTTTATTTAAGAAAAGATTCTGGTTTTAGTTTTGCTACGGTGTTATATAAAATCACAATAGAAACCGTGAATCCAACATAGATGGATGAATAGTGCATATTAAAGAGATAAATTTCATACATGAAATCAAAACCTAGTTGATTTAATTGATTTGCTAATTATATAAAAAAATAAAACACACACACATTGTATGTTTGTCCTGGTAAATAGGATTTAGATGTGATGTAGGACATATTGTGAAAGACTACATGGAAATAATGGACCATACAAAAACCAACTAAAAAAGGTTGAGTTGCCGTTAGTAGGGGTGCACACGGTTCGGTTTGGGTCAATTTTGAGATTAATCCGAGAACCGAACCTAGATGGGTCGGTTTTAAATTTTTGGAACCGGAACCGAACTGATAGTTATGCAGAACCGAACCAAACCGAACCAACGGTTCCCAGATCGGATCGGATCGGTTTTCAGTTCCAAAGTCATATTTCAAACTTAGTGAAATCTTAAGATTAATGTATTTCATAAATAATTTTTTTAAGGTCAAAATTAATTTTGATCCTCGATAACATAAGTGAGAAACTCAGGTAATCACAAAAATATAAATTGCAAGTGTTAAATATATAAAATAAATATATATGTAATTATAAATCGGTTCGGTCCCGAATTGGTTCGGTTCAGATTGGGTTTTTCCCCCTGGAATCGAGAACCGAACCAAAGTATTGGTTTTATTTTTTTAGAATCGGAACTGAACCATTGAGCAAAAAAATCGATCCAAACCGAACCAATGCAGTCGGTTTGGTTTGGTTTATTGGATTTTCGATTTCGTTGTGCACCCCTAGTTGTTAGTCTTCTTGATTGGCATCATTGGTGTTTGACACCTTGCATAACACGTATCCTAACACCTAGATGGTTGTGTCATCTAGATCATGGCACCTAGGAGATCACGTCCGCCACCAAGGGTGTCTAGCTTCTTAAATACCTCCTTTTATTGCTAAGTGAGGTTTAGGGATTAAAATCAATATTTTTTTTGGTATACGCGCAGTAGTATTACAGTTAAGTTACTTTATTCCTTACTTGTTAAGTATTTTTTCAATGTCAGTTTTTAACTCTCTTTTTTTTCATTCAAGCCAGCTCATCCTTAATTAAAGGGAGTCTGAGAGCAATTTATACCTCAACAATGTTTTAAGTGAGTTTCTTTGGTTCTTTGCGTGCCTTAATTTTTTTTTTTTACAAAATCAGAAAGATTAAATTAAATAATGAAAATCTTACAAGTAATGTTAGAAATTGTAAAACGTATTACCACAATATTACACAGATCGCAGTGAAAAGCTAGAAGTAAAAAAAAACACGGAATCTGATCATACACTATAGAGAGAAACAACTTTGAAATCGAGTGGGCAGCAAGAACATCGGCACAAACATTAGTTTCCCTGAAATATAAACATAAGGTAATATGCTGAAATCTCTGAAAGCCTTCACGTATGGCTTGGATCAAATTCATGTGATCTGGATTCTGGGGTTGGTTCTTATGGATCATATTAAAGACAATTTGATAATCGATTTCCACTTCGATGCAAGTAATCCCCTAATCAGAAGCAAGATCCATACCAATTTAAATGATCAAATCTCTGCTAGAACTGATGATGCAAAGCCTATATTGTGGGTAAAAGCACATATAAACTTTCCTTGAGCATCGCGGATAATCCCACCACTTGCGGCATGACCCATAAGATGTGATTTTGCTCCATCCGTATTACATTTGAAAAATGTAGGCGCAGGTTTGGACCAAGCAATAAGAAAAGCAAAAGAGGGGGAGATATACTGGGCCGAATGAATTGACGAGCCTAGTAGTAGCTACGAAGGCGTTGAGATAAGGTGGACTTGAAAGATGACAAAGTTATGGGCATTTGTTGAAAATCGCCTCATTGCGTGTGATCCAAAATAACTAAAGAAGAAAAATGGTTGAAGTTGATTGACTGCAACCCGAGCTGTAGTCTGTATGTAGGAGAGCACAATAAAGATGGATGTAGGACTAAGGTCCAATAGAGGCATCGAGTGCCGGAGTTGAAACAACACAGGGCAATCATAGTAGATATGTGTATTACAGTCAACCAACTCATAAAGAGAGCACAGATGAGTCGTTAATTTATGATAATGAAAAAGTAAGTTCACAGTTGGTAAAGCGTGCCTCCTAAAGTTTCAATGGCATTTTGAGCATTTTTTGTGACTGTCTACTACATTTGCTGGTATCATTGAGAAAATTGCCATGCTCAATGTTAATTAATAAGGTTTAGAAAACACTATATTGGTGATGATCGATGAGGCATTGAGTTGTGGACTACATTCGAGAGGAAATAACAACAACGACGTGAAATTCATGAATTGTTTGTCCGTATGAATTTCAATAACAAAAATAGGTTGTTGTGCACATACTCGCTCAATGAAATGATTCGTGGACGTCCAAGATCCAAGATAAAGATTAATCTAAAGATAACAAGAGAAATGCACTCTAAATACAAAGTAATGAGAAATCACACACACCAACAAATCACAAGATAAAATGTACGTGGTTCATCAATATGACTATGTCCACGAATGATGGCTTCCTTTTCGTGTTATAAACAACAAGGGTTATAACTTTCTCAAGCTTCACAATCCTCTCCAAATATATACAAGGGTATTATATGATAAACAATAGAAGCTCTTTTCTATTTTCGTGTGTCTTGAAATATGGTTGAAACCCTTCTCAAATAGGGAGTAAAAGTAAATACTAAAATACGTATGAACAGTACCCTCACGTGTAAACAGTAATCAACGTGTGAACATTACCCGTGTATGAACAAGGCCCCGTGTGAACAGTAAAATTCAATCCAATTTTCACATAGACCGCAATAGTTGACACGAATCTTGTCTAAGAATTCACGCGAGTCAACCTCTTAATTGAAACTACTTTGGACATCCTCCTTGACATCAAGCTGATAATGACGAGGAGTTTAAGAACAATGAATATGAAGGTCATGGACCTCAACACCTCGTTTAGAGATCAAGATCTTGATGAACATCTCTTGGAAGTGGATATCCCTACCATAAAAAACAACCAAGAAATTGAAGATTTCTTTTTTTGGATATCAGAGGTTGAGCGGTTCCAATGGTTGATGGTCGTTGTAAATAGGATTTGGTGAAACTAGAGTCTTTCTAATTGAAGATTTATTTAAGGATTTTTAGTAGAATCATTTGGAAAACACAAGGCGTACAAAAAGTATAACAACCTGTGAGGACGTGGAAGAGAATGAAAGATTTCCTGAAAAGGTTTATTCCCTGTTACAATTAGAAGTACATTTTATAATTATACCAATTGTGTAGAGTTAGAAGTAGGAGGGTTTATGACTACAGACATGAATTTACACAATTATCAAATCATGGCATTAATTTAACCGACTAAAATCTAATATCTAACTTGGTACCTTGGAAGGTTGATGTTCTCCTTAAATAAGAAAATTTGGTTATAATTGATGTGTAAGATTGTCAAGGCATCTCAGACATATGTTAAAGAATAAGACGAGTATGAAGGAGTTGATATTAATGATTAAATGATGAACTGGGTGCTGAAACTATTACTTTATCTGCTAAAGCAGGAGAAGTTTACGCATTGCAATACTATGTTCAAGTCATGCTGTGCCATAAAACAAAAAATTCTATGGTGGTTGTGATAATTTTATGGATAATATAATAGTGGCGTAATTGAATTTAGCAATCGAGACTCACATGATCCCTTGCACCACTGGTTTCATTAAGAATGATCCATCTATAAGGTAAGTTGAAACTGTAGGGTTTCTATTCCTGTTAACAAACTTTATCAAAATGATGTAACGCTTGATATATTATATATGGGTGCTAGTCGTGTACTATTAGGAAAACCATAGAAATGCATAGTTGTTATGACATACTTGTTCACTTTGGGCTTTCTAAAGTGGAGAGGAAGTCTTTAATAACCGTCTACAAAACCAAAACTCGTGGAAAACATGAAATAATCTCTAGATATTTCACCTTGGTAGTTATGGCACTTATCATCAGGGGCGGATCCAGCCCAGGTCGAAGCGGGGCGGCCGCCCCCCAGTTCAACTTAAAAAAAAATAGTGATTTTTTGGCAGAAAAATTAAACTTGAAGGTTGCTTCTAATTATATTCAAAGATGAGGGAAAAATTTGTAATAAAATAAAAAAGAATACCAAACTTAAACGTTCAACTCTCAAATCTCATAACATATCATCTTCTATTCTCTCCTTTTATTTATAAACAGTTTATTATTTATATGAATTTGTTTGTATTTTGTATTTGTTTATATATTTATTTATATGAATTTGTTCATAGAGATAGATGTATGTTTGTGTGTTTGTTTAGCAAAATAAAATATGTGTTTTTATTTATATGTGTTTAAATTTATAATGAATATTAAAATTAAAATCCCTAGAATCTATTAGTGGGAAATTTAATTTATACTGTAAAATTAGTCTGAAATAAAATGAACTTTAGTGTGAATCTATTAGTCTGAAATTAAATTAAATTTGTTGTAAATATAGGAAGTCAATGGAGAAAATTTTTAAACTGAAAAGAGGAGACAACACACCAACCGTATCCGAAGCTGAGGTTCAATCTGAAGTCGAGGTTCAACCGCATCTGAAACGAAAAAATTTAGGAATCCAAATTTATTTAATTAATACTTCAACATTTTTAGGGTTAAAAATTGCAAAAATATAAGTAAAAACAACCCTAAAAAAATCGCGCCGAACCCCCAGACTTCGTCAAAAAATTTTGCCCCACTCTTGGACACGTTACTACTTATCATGGAAGGTTTAGAACTTGTAGTTGCCAAAATTCTTGACAAGGTTTTGAACTTGTAGTTCTTGTATGATTTTCCAAACATGTTTCCACCAATGAGAGACATTCAATACTTCATAATATTAGACTCAAGAATGAGATCTTGAGGGATAGGATTAACTAGTTGTTTATTAATGGGTTATTCGTAAGATCACGAGTTCACGTTCTATCCTAAACTTTTGTGAGCCAATAGAGGATGGATGTTGACAGATATGTGTGAACGATCAAGCTATCAACAAGATAAAATTACACTATAGTTTACCTATTCCATGATTTGGTGATGCACCCATAGAGGAACATCTAAATCTACAACATGCATGGATACAACATATGTGCTGGTTTGAGTGGTGGTGTTTGTTTTGTAAAATAAAAATAAAAAACTTGTCAACCTCAAGAAGTGGAGTTTCATGATTTCAGAGTTTTTTTTTATTAGGGAATTTGATTAGTTATGAGGAAATCCATATGGATGCTTGAGGAAAAAGTTCATGCAATTATAGAGTGTTTTGTGCCAAAGTTCAGCAACATAAATCTTTTTATTATAAAAAGCCAAATAGATCTTTAAAGACCAATATTCGTGAAGTGTAATGAATGAGACTCACTCTCTACAAGAGATTTATATGGATTCAAGATTTTTGGCTTGAATGATTCAAGACTTAAATGCTTTGACACATAATAAAGCCATCTAATATACTAATACAAAAGGTTACATTTTTAACCTCCCCCTTTTGCTATTCCGTGGAAAAACTCTAAAATAAAAAAAATCTCTTGATTACACCTACCAAAACTCATTCCACATTATCCATCTCATGAGAGTTGTAGGATGTAATACAAATGAAATCCATGGCCCAGCGACAAATCAAAAGTCAAGTCAAAAACTTGGTATTAAGCCGCACCAACATGACTGCTATCGTCTAAAATTGGTATGTGAATTTATGAGTCTTAGCTTAATAATGACCAATGATAACCTATGACAGATAAAGAGATCGATGGACTAAATTGAAGAGAGATGTGAGAAATTGACATCGAGACATGGGATTATTGTGGTTTGGCCAATATTATGCCTACATCCATAGGTGTTATGCAAAAGTTTATTATTCAATCATCAGGACAAATGGGTACAAAATCTCAAAATTATCTCTATTCGTATCTTTCTTTTCCACCATCTGTTGGTGGGAGCGTGTTATATTTATAAGAGATAGTGGGAAGGTGAATGGATGGAGTGACTTTATAAGTCAGGTAATAACATCCTTTTACATTTTAAGGGAATTTAATGAAGGGTTAATTCAAATTATCAAAATGGACTGCCCCACGTGTGTGTAATGGGAACTGTACATATTCCCACACATGACCCACACGCATGCTAGGTGATTCACACTAATAGCGTTAAATTATTATGGTCGCCTAACTAGTCGACCAGGGTTAGTACTGAGCTGACCAAGGAGATGTTGCACCGACCACGTTGGTGTGTAGGTTGAGCATCTTCTAATGACACGTGTGAAAATACCATTGGCGCATGTCACATTCCATATTTAGGATACAATTAAATCCCCCAAAACTTTACTCATGACTACTATAGGTAATAGCTTATTTGGAGTATTAGATCTCTAGAGTGTCTTGGGGTATGGAATGAATGGATTAAGTGTTAAATAGTCCTAAGTGGGCAGGTCATGTAGGGTTATGTCCACGGGTCTTCGCCTGTGATTAGGTCGATTGTTGACCTCTAGGAGTTGGAAAACCAAAATTCTTAGTTCTCCTAGTTCAATGGCAATTTTATAAATACTGGTGGGGGACGAAGCACGCGAGGGGTATGCTGGTAATAAACCATGTTTGACGATCGTTTACTATCAGAAAGGAAATGTCAGTTACATCGTTAGGCATTGGGAATCGTGAAGACGCCGTTCAGGCTTATAAAACGTCAGTTCCCACCCTTTTCTCAATTCACCTTTATTAAAAAACCTTCCTTCGTCTCCAAGAACTTTAACCATCTATGAGAGATTCTTTGTTTGTGAGACCCTTTTCTATTTTACTGAAAGGATATTTTTATCCATCTTTAATTTTCTTTGCACTACTTTCTTATTCTTCTGGAAGCATGGTTCATACACTGTCATTAAGACTTCGTTAGAAGCTTTTAGGGCTACTTATGGAATTCCCTGATAAGCAACCAAAACTGTACATTTTATACCCCGAATAGACGTATTTTAGTTGCTAATTCTCGACAATTTGGGTCTTATGCGCTTTATTGTCTATTTGGTAGGTTGAATGCATATTGCGGTGTTCAAATGCGTATTTCAAAGCAATTGTGTTGATTATGGGGCTAGTTACCAATCTCGTAACCCTACCCTACCCTAACCTAGCCTAAACTCTGTCCCGAGCCGTGTGTGTTTGATTTGTTCCCTTCGTTTTTTTATATTTTTAATTTTTAGTTTGAATCGTTTTTATATTTAGGATTTATTTATTTTATTTCTTTTTATTTAATTATGTTTTATTTTGATTATTAGTTTTTAGTTTTTAGCTTTTATTTTATTAGGATTAGTTTTTTTAGGAATTCATTTATTTTTTCAGTTTTATTTGGATTTACATTTTTGTAGGTCTTTAGTTTTAATTTTTATTTTTTAGGAATTTATTTTTTTTACTTTTATTAGTTTATTTTTTTAGGACATGAGTTTTTATTTTTATTTTTAGCATTTAATTTTTAGTTTTAGTTAGATATTTTTTATGGGTCATAAGTTAAACACACACCTTTCCCCCATACACCCTCACACACACACAAACCCACCTCAATTTACTATTCACTCTCTCCTACCTCTCATCACTTACATTCTCTCACAACCCAAACCCAAGCAGCCCTACTCACCCTTGAACCACCGCCGGTGAACCGGCCAAACCCCCACCCGGCGATCCTCCATCTCAGTGCAATTCCAGCCTCCACCCAGAATGCGCCCCTGCCACCCCATCCTGAAATCCCCATTTCCGGCCAAACCCAAATAACTTCAAACAGCAGAAACCCGGTTCGAAACCCCGCCGACCCGTCGCCTGAACTCGATCCATCCATCCACGAGTCCGAACCCTTATACCTCCATCCTCCATTCCCTTATGTCCCATACCCAGTTCCAATCCCATCTCACCTTTAACCACATTCAACAACCAAACCCATTTCTCATTTCAACCAAACAAAAAAGCGTGGCTGCAAAATCAAAGACCCATCTCCAAAATAAAAAAAATAAATAAACCGATTTAAGCCACATGTTTAAAACCCCTTTTTACCCCTTTTTTCTATTATACCCCCAACTACCCCTCTAAACCAAATCAAATTTGTTACCACCACATCCCACATGACCTCACCTCTTATCCATGCACATGTGTGCATAATTCCCTAAATACCCTCACCTCAACACCTTACACACCTCTTACACATTAAACCTACCCAAATTACCCTCATGCTCCATGCCTACTATAAAAATAAGATGAAGACCATTTTTAAGAAGAGGCTAGAAACCCTATCTAGGATTTTAGAGAGAATTTTAGAGAGAGAAACATTTTGTAAATAGTTTTATTTTTATTTTTTTAGAGATTTTTTAGGAGAAATTTTGTATGAGATTTAATTGAGTGGGTATTATTTCAAACTACTTGGATTCTCAATTAAGAGGGTTGTTTACTTCAAATTGGAGGATTAGAGTCAATTAAATTCAAGAGATTGATTTGATTAGTCTTCTCTTTACTCTTTTATATTAAATGCCTATTAATTCTTTGTTCATCATGTTTAATATCATGTTAGGCTAAATTCCCTTTCAAGGGGTGGGGTGATCCCTTATTTAATGTTATTTTAATTTAATTAGTTTGATTACTTGAAAATTCCCTTTGAATGTTAATTTTGATCCCTCATCCTTAAATTTACTCCTCGAGAGAGGGTAAATGATTTTCGAGAGAAAATCGAAATTCTAAGTTATAATACCCATTTTAGATTCGAACTAGAGATAGGGATTTCCTAAGTGGGGAATTATCACTTGAATTTCAACTCTAAATTTATTTTCTAAGATTTACATAAATTTTAATCGATCGATCCTAGCGGGTGGTTAATTAAAAGGAGCGTAGGTCTATTTTCTAGAGTTGTGGAGGGTTAAACTTAATTTTCTAAAAGATTACTATTAAAATTACATTTGCAACGAGAGTTGATTTGTAATTTTGATATTAATTTGGGAGAATTCAATTAATTAAATTAATTAGTTAGAATAGCTAAAATTTGTGGTGTAATCCCATTCCTTGATTGTTCTCAAATTTATTTACCTCATTTATCTCTTATTTTTGTGTTAGACTTTATTTTTCATTTTAGTCAAATTTTTAGTTTGTAATTTGATCGTCCATATAGTTTAGTGTTATTTCACCTCACCTCACCTAATTATTTTAATATTTTTAAACGCTAAAAAAAATAGAAAAAGCAAAAAGCCCCCCCCCCCCCCCCCAAAAAAAAAAGTGAATTACAATTGAATTGTCTCTAGTTTCCCCCCTTGATGTGGATTGATACCCTTGCTTACCTCTACACTTTATATTGTTATATTTTGTCGGTAATTTGAGGATTTTAATTAACTTGGCTTTCAACAATGATGATACACAAAAAGCAAAGTTATTATCCCCCGGTGGTTAGTCACTGAAATAGTGAGTGCGGCCTGTGATCTTTCTGCCTTACCCGAGAATCACTTGTTACTGCATATTTTCATTACTGAATGTGGGGTCACTTTCTGCCTTTTTTTATGTGATCCTTACCTAAGTTTCCCTCAATACTTGGATAATCGTTAATGGGGTTCATCGTATTAACAAATAACATGGCACCCATATTGGGATTATATAATTCATGTATTGTTACCATTAGGGTACCACTAATGAAGATATTTATTATATGAAGAAAAGGTAGTCAAATAGGACATTGGTTGTGAATTTACCTGATTTTAATAAGGATTATTAGGATCATGATTTTATTTTGAAGAATTGGCAGTTTAGCTCTCTTCCTGAGGGTACATCATATGAGGGCCCCAGATACCCCCAGGAAGGTAAAGGAATAGGTTATGATGCACATTTAAAACATTTTTATTTGATTTCTGCATCAATTCTACTGCTGATTTTGTATTCCGTCCTTTTATTTTGTAATGAAGCATAAGAAGAAGCTCCCTCGTGACTCTGAGGTCAGTTTTACTGACTTAGAAACTATGTGGTAAATCAAACAAAGACTTGTCATTGAGGACCATCCTAGGCCAGCATCCTTTCCGTTCAGATATAAGAGTATTACAGCCTCCTTTGTAGCCAAACCTACCGAGGAAATACCTCTCACACCTATCCCTTTAGATGACTCGTAAGCCTCTACTTCTCAATCCTCAGAGTCTGATTCTCAATCCTTTCGTAGAGCAGGGGACAATTTTTCTACAGAAAGAAATTTCTCTTCATTTGAGCCTCTAGACATTGCTTTAGTATCGACCAATATCCATTTAAACGTGATGGGTAAGTGAAATATTAAAATATGATCGCCACCCATGTTGGGGCCAGGCTGCCTCCTCCTACCCGTCCAATGAACAAGAAATCAACTGCTGTAGCTTCAAGACATTTTTAGATTTTAGACACCTCTCCTAGGGGCCACGAGCCTCTATCCAAAGGGTTAGGATGTATCCTCCTCCACCAGTTGATATTATAGGGAGGAAGACCACCGACAAAGTCAAGAGTACCACTTAATTGTTTGGTGATATTCCTAGACTTGCTCGTAGCTTGATCAATGCTGGGGTCCTTCCTACTGGCCGAGCAATTTCCTCTTCCATCCCTCACACTAGGCTGCTAAAATGAGCTGATCATAACTTAGCCCTTGTAATTTGGTTGTTTATATATTTATTCTATCTTCTTGCTAATGCCTCCACCTGACCTTTAACTTTGTAGTTCCTGGTAGACTATTAGCAACTTTTGGCGAGGAACGATCACTACACCAAAAGGCTAAATTGTCACCTTTGAGATGGCCAGCCTTGTCACGGTCATTGACCGTGACAAAAAAATATGCATTTTTTTCACGGTCAATGACCGTAACAAAGGGTTGTCCTGGTTATTGACCGTGATAACTACAGTTTTCACGGACTTGTCACGGTCAATTACCATGACAACTTTAAAGAGTTGTCACGATCAAAGCCCTTGACAGGTCCGTGACAACTCTTTTAATAAATAACCCTAGCGCCTCTTTTTTTCCCACCATTTCCTTTCCCTCCATTTCTCTCTATATTGCTCGAGCGACGATTCTCTCTCTCTCTCTCTCTCTCCCCCCTTTGTATATGTGTGTGTGTAAGGGTCTACGAGTGTGTGTGGGGGGGGGGGGAGGAGGTAGGTGTATGTGTGTGTAGGTGTATGTGGGGGGGGATCTGTGTGAGAAGTTCTGCATTTGTATCTTAATGTTCTTTGGGTACATAATATATGATGTGATGTCAAGTGTTATTTCATTTGATAAATTGAAATAACACTCACACTTGTGAATCTATGTCGTGTCGTTGGAGAACTATGGGGATATGCTGCCGAATTTTCCTCAAATTGGAATAATGCACATGAGCTGTTAAGTATATTACAGAAATATGCAGCCTTGAATGAAATACGACCACTCACCCTTTAGAGGACATGAATTAAATAGGAATTTGAATGCACGAATAAATTTACATTAAGTCAACTTCTTATATAACACTTTCTTCAGGGAGAGCATGCTTGCATGTATTCTCATTTGAATGCACGACATAACGGTTCTGTAACATTTATAACTAATTTAAATTACTTATAGTGCGCATATATACTAGCCTCCTAGTTCTTAAGCGTACACATTTAATAGGTGATTGTTTACACTGATGGGAACTAAATGTTCACACTTTTTTTAATACTAATCCACAAATATACACTTCTTACATATAATAGGTGATTGTTTGTAGTAGCTGTGATGGGATATCCTAAATACAAAGAGTGGATGTGTGAGACAAATAGATCAGGGGATGTGTTTCGCAGAGGTACTAATGAATTTGTGAAATAAGCAAAGAGATATCATGACGATGAAGAGTTTTTGTGTCCGTGTGCTAGGTGAAAGAATGGTAAGGTGTTTGAGTAGAAAATAGTTGAACTACATTTGTTAAGATGGGGTATGCAAGATAGTTCTCGAATTTGGGTTTTTCACGGGGAACCGAAAGTTCCTTTTGTCCCCAAGTAACCTTCACAACAACCTTCAACAAGTAGGATAGATGTACAAGGGGAGGACGATAATGTATATCATAATATGCTAGAGGATTTAGTTGATGACGCATATGGAGTTCATGAAGTGGAAGAGAATGAGGTCACTAACGATGTACAAGGTTCAAGTGGTCATGAAGATATCGAGATAAACCTTGACGAGGACTACCAAAGTTTAAAATTTAAGGAGACCCAACCGTTATACTCTGGTTATGATAAGATCAAATAACTTTACATGCCATGGTTGGTTTGCATAGTTTAAAGACCCAATATGGTTTGTCTGGAAAAAACGTGACAGAAATTTTGAATTGGGTGAAGGGCTTGCTTCCCAAACAGAATACGCTTCTAAACAGCTATCCTATTATGAAAAATATTTTAAAAGGTTTAGGAATAAAGTATAAATCAATTCATGATTGTGTGTATGAATTCATACTATACCGAAAGGAATATGAAAATCTCGATCGGTGTTAGGTATGCGATGAGACTAGATATGTCCAATCTACTGGCAAAGGAGCCATAAGCTCAAAAGTGCCTCAAAAAGCATTGAAATATTTTCCCGTTGGGCCTAAATTAGAGAGGTTTTCACAATACCATAGGTAGCAGAGGCCATGACTTGGCATGCTAGGGTAGAAGTAGGGATTTTCTCATGAACCATCCTATTGATTCTAGATCTTGGGAAAGGTTGAGTTTTGAGTATCTCGATTTTGCTCAAGAACAGCGTAACATTCGTTTGGAAATATCAACAGATAGTTTCAATCCATTTGAAAATCTAAGCACCAATCAAAGTGTATGGCCAGTGATCCTAGCCCCACTTAACCTTCATCCTTCACAGTATGAGACCTGAATTTTCGATACTGTCTTTGTTGATACCTGGGACAAAGGCACCAAGTGAGTACATAGATGTCTACCTGACTCCTTTGGTAGAAGAATTAAATGATTTGTAGGAATAAGGTATACAATAATTTGACTATTTTTTTTTTTGAAAAGATGAGTTTATGCTGAAAGCTATATGGATGTGGGGAATTTATGATTTTCCAGTTTATGGGACATTATCCGGTTATTTAATACATGGTTATTTGGGGTGTCCTATTTATGGAGAGGAAACTGAATCATTTCGTCTCCCCACTAGCTCAAAAAATATATAACATTGCCATAGGAGGTTTTTACCCCCGCTCATAGTTTTAGATTTGAGAAAGTTTCCAATTTTTTACCGAGCAGGGTTAAACATAGGCTACCATCGAGAAAACTTTCTGTAACACCCCGCCCGCCCGGGGAGAGTGAACGGAGCGCTAATGCGATAAAATAAATCCAAATCCACAAGTGACAAGTGACAAGGTATAGAGCATCTAAATAAACCCATAATAATATAAATCCACTAATCTCAATATCTTCAATTACAACAAGTCTCTCAAATAAAAAATACAACAACTAACTCGAAAATAAAATACAAATCTCCAAAGCTCGATACATCAAAATAATACAAATCTTTCCCAAACAATTCTCGCTAAAATCAATCTCCATAGCGCCCCAAAATTCGCGCTAACCTGCCACTAAAAGAAAATATGGGGAAGTACACAATACGAGAGGAAAGATGCTCAACAAATAAATTAGCGGTGAATAAAACGTAACAACACGAGTACGAACATTCAATTCAAAATTCAAATCTCAAAGCATTTATCAATGTAATTTCTCAACAACACATCAATGGGTCACCAGGCCTCACCCCATTCGCATATGCTTTATCAAGCCATAGCCGGGAATAGGTATTTTGGCGGGTACTCAACATCCGTGCCATATTAAAATCTCATGACAACAAGCTCAATAACAATATAATGATGCCACAAGAATCAAAATAATTTCAACAATTATTTTCCAGATTTCAATGAATTTATCAATTCAAATATGAGTTCAATTAAACAAGAATTCAAAGAGAATGACACTCGTGAGATTTAAGGAGCATATTGTGTAAAACCCCATACCTCAAACCATGATGAGAGACCAATGATCACATCCTCAAGATCAACACAAAAGATCTACAAAAGCTCCTTCAAGAACCTCCAACAAAATATCCCCAAGAACACCTCTAATCTAAGGTTGGAACTCACAAATATCAAGGGACAATGTGTATATAAAAAGAAGAGGAATATAAAATATATTTGCTGCCAAAATTTATGCCAAAAGTAGGTTAAAAAGGCTTGCCCATGACTTCCTTTTATAATGCAAAGAAATGAAGAGTTGGAATCCAAAAGACTCCTTTAAATAAGGCAAAGAAATGAAGAGATGGAAGTCAAAAAAACTCTTGAAAATTACTTAATGTTCGTCGACTTAGAATTCCAAGAGTTAAAAACATTTAAAAATCATTTTAAAATCCGCTTTAACTCCGTTTTCAAAATTGTTTGAAATTCTCGCCTTTAAAAATAATAACCAGCATATTTAAGAAATAAAAAATAATTTTATCAAAAACTTTATTTTCCTCCATTTTCCAAAAATTAATTAAAATAGCCCAAAATTACGCGGGTTGTTACACTTGCCCACTAACAATGGAATTTCGCCCTCGAAATTCGCCGAATGCCTAACTCTTAAAATCAGGCCACTACACTAACTCCAAAAATAAATCACGTCTCCCAAAAAAAAATTCCTCACCTCTAATCTCGAAACTTATCACGAATATCACCTAAAATTTGCTATCTCCAAAAATTGCTAACCACGCAATGAACCCAAAACTGAAGCCCCGAGGGTTGCCGTATACCTAAGCTCTGATACCATTTGTAACACCCCGCCCGCCCGGGGAGAGCGAACGGAGCGCTAATGCGATAAAATAAATCCAAATCCACAAGTGACAAGTGACAAGGTATAGAGCATCTAAATAAACCCACAATAATATAAATCCACTAATCTCAATCTCTTCAATTACAACAAGTCTCTAGAATAAAAAATACAACAACTAACTCGAAAATAAAATACAAATCTCCAAAGCTCTATACATCAAAATAATACAAATCTTTCCCAAACAATCCTTGCTAAAATCAATCTCCATAGTGCCCCAAAATCCGGGCTAACCTGCCACTAAAAGAAAATATGGGGAAGTACACAATACAACAGGAAATATACTCAACAAATAAATTAGCGGTGAATAAAACGTAACAAGATGAGTACGAATATTCAATTCAAAATGCAAATCTCAAAGCATTTATCAATATAATTTCTCAACAACACATCAATGGATCACCAGGCCTCACCCCATTCGCATATGCTTTATCAAGCCATAGTCGGGAATAGGTATTTTGGCGGGTACTCAACATCCGTGCCATATTAAAATCTCATGACAACATGCTCAATAACAATATAATGATAACACATGAATCAAAATAATTTCAACAATTATTTTCCAGATTTCAATGAATTTATCAATTCAAATATGAGTTCAATTAAACAAGAATTCAAAGAGAATGACACTCGCGAGATTTAAGGAGCATATTGTGTAAAACCCCATACCTCAAACCATGATGAGAGACCAATGATCACATCCTCAAGATCAACACAAAAGATCTACAAAAGCTCCTTCAAGAACCTCCAACAAAATATCCCCAAGAACACCTCTAATCTAAGGTTGGAACTCACAAATATCAAGGGACAATGTGTATATAAAAAGAAGAGGAATATAAAATATATTTGCTGCCAAAATTTATGCCAAAAGTAGGTTAAAAAGGCTTGCCCATGACTTCCTTTTATAATGCAAAGAAATGAAGAGTTGGAATCCAAAAGACTCCTTTAAATAAGGCAAAGAAATGAAGAGATGGAAGTAAAAAAAACTCTTGAAAATTACTTAATGTTCGCCGACTTAGAATTCCAAGAGTTAAAAACATTTAAAAATCATTTTAAAATCCGTTTTAACTCCATTTTCAAAATTGTTTGAAATTCTCGCCTTTAAAAATAATAACCAACATATTTAAGAAATAAAAAATAATTTTATCAAAAACTTTATTTTCCTCCATTTTCCAAAAATTAATTAAAATAGCCCAAAATTACGCGGGTTGTTACACTTTCAGGCTCAGAAATTGAACGTAAATCTTTTGATTATGGCTCTAATATGCCAGGTAAGAATCCTAAATTTAAGAATGTCAAGCATAATAAGACCCCAAATGGGAATGAAACTAAGATAAGAAAGGCATGGTCTAGGAGGTCAATTTTATTTAACTTGTCTTATTGGAAGAATAACCCAGTGCGCCATTTATTGGATATGATGAACGCAGAGAAGAGCTTCACTGAACATATTGTGGGCACATGCCTTGGGAGGGGGGAGTCATTTGAAGGATGGATAAATGCACGAAAATACCTTAAAGCATTGAAACTTAAGCCACAACTGTGGTTAAAAGAAGATACTAAGGGAAGGAGAATAACTCCCCCTAGTGTGTTTACTTTGACGAGTGAGGAAAGGAAGGTGTTTTTAGACACAATATATAATTTGAAGGTTCCATATAATTTTTTGTCCAACTTGCAAAGGATTATGAATTATGCTACCTATGATTTACATAAGTGTAAGTCCCATGATTGGCATGTGATCACGCAATTGGTTACTCTATTGTTTAAGCACTGTTTCTCTAAGAATAAGGATTTGCAGAGGGCTATTACATAAATTTATATCTTCTTCTCACTTTTATGTGAGAAGGTAGTCAGTCGATATCATATAGTGGATAAAAAATTGGCGTTGAATGAAGCAATTTATGTGTTGGAGAAGTACTTTCCCCCATCTTTCTTTGACATAAGTGTTTACTTGTTGGTATATGTGACACCCCATTTAATTAAACATCGGGTGATCAGGCCTTTATCAAATTAAAATAGGTTTCTCGTATGGTTCATTCTTAGCATCACTGTCGAAAAAAAAATTTATTACTAACCACCTAAGTCAATTAAACCGGAGCCAAATTTTATCTTTCAAATAAAACAAGATAACAGAATAGTTTGAAAACTAAAACAACATACACAAGATACTAGAATCCAAACGAACACCATTAAGTAAAAGCAACTAAATCAAGCTAAATAAACCATCGGCTAAAACCACAACCAAGCAAAAATCCGTAATCCAACTACAAAGTATAACTAATACAAATCTGGAACTGTAACGGAGTCAAGTGACAACATGTCTACATATGAAACAAAATAATGAAATCCTACGCTACATCTGAATGAAAGAGTCACATACTCAATGATCCTGTCAGCATCCACAATGCTACAGCTCCGAATCACTGGAATGAACTCAAGTAAGGCATCCTTATGGCTGGACATCTAAAAGGTTTTGAAATTTTTTTATTGCAAGAGTTAGTACTCAAAACATTTTGAATACATTTAACAAGTAAGTTATCGCAATTAAAATCGATTATTGATTACTCATGTTAGGTTAATGCACACTCCATTGAGTCTCTTCACCTCTCATCTAATGTGCACACCTAACGTCCTACACTTAACCATAATACCCAAGCTATCTCGACTAAAGTATATAATCGATCTTATTAATGGTCTACTCTCCCGTATCGGCCATATATCATGCTTTATTATTAACATGCTCGCGTACTTTAGTTTTCATATAACCTTCACATGTGTTATATTTAATCATAAAATTCAAGTCTCACTACTTAATTCATAAAGCATTTCAGATTTATCATTCCACTTCCATAATTAAGTTTCACTACTTAATTTACTTTAGATATTCCCAATCTACTTTTAATCTTAAATTTAAGTTTCTCTCTACTTAATTTATCATTTAGATGTGTGTGTATATATATATATATATATATATATCATCTACAAGTCTACTTTCGCACATAAGTAGAATATCATGAAGTATATATATTTTACACAATATATACTATAAGGATTACTGGTCCGGCCAATCATCGACCCCACTCATCCTATCATTTGCATTGGTACGAATATCCCTCAACCCGAAAGGAAATGTTATGCATATGTATATTGGACCGGATACTCATCGACCCTAACATCTTTTAACTTCGATTTGGTCCGGATCATCATCGACCCTAAATCGAGCTTTCATGTATTGGTCTGGATAATCATTGACCCCAATACCGAATTAAGCATACTTTAGGTATTCACACAACCTAAGTATCAATATAATAGGTATTCACAGAACTAAATTATTTCTACTAGTACGTAATAATATTTTCTCTAATATTAACCATACTTTATCATTTTTTTTAATTTACTTTACTTTCGTAGTCCCCTCACAGGTCTACTATAAAATAATACATCTCCCAATATTATTTTCACAAGTGCATAAGTATTCCCCCACCACGTCCATTTAGGAATACACGAGAAAAAGAAATTTCATAAATAATGAGAATTGGATCGATCCACTTCTCAGGACCGGGCTAGTTCATTTTTTATTAAGGCCGCACTGATCCACTTACCAGGACCGGATCGGTCCGTTTTTCTGCAACTCAGTTCTCAATTTCGCAGCAGCAGTTTTACACCTTTTTGATACCCAAATCTCATAAATTCTTCACCAAATTCAAAGTCGATTGTTCCTAACTAATTCTACCCGAGTTAGGATGATTTCTAACGTTTCAAACACATTAAAACTTCACCGAAAACAATCAAGAATGAATCAACCCCCCCAAAACTCTTTCATAAACTAGTTTTGTGTTTATCCATTAAATTCCCTTCAAAACCTAGATTTAAATATGTAGTAACAATCAAAACTCTTCTGATTTACAATCCTCTATAGATATAAACTCTAACTACATGTAATTTGACCCAACATGAAATCAATTGGTCCTATTCATCAAGGTTTTAGAAAGAAAAAAAAATCAATCTATTTATGAAATCCCTACACATGGGTATTATAACTTCAATTCAATTTGCAATAACACTTGCCTTAGATTAATTGATCTAATTTGGTGACTCTTTGTTGATGATTGATTTCTTCTTCTCTAATCTTCCTTTCCACTAGTCTTGAGGTGTAAGAAACCCTTCACCAACTTCTCAATTCTCTCCTTAGGCTTTGGAAAAATGGTTCTCTATTTTCTCTAATGACCTCTCTAGTATTTTGTGTTATGAGCCCTAACCTTAATCTCTAAATATCATATATATGGCTCTAATGTTCGTAAGTCCCTTGACCTGTTTTAGAAAAATCATCGTAACACCCTTAATTGGTGCCAGTTTGGTCCAAAATTGAGTAAGGGCCCAAACTATACCCCCGAGTACACTATTCCGACTATTTCGACCCATCTAAAATCATTCGTGGCCTATAAATTCCCATTCGAGTCACTTAAAATATATTTCTTATTAATCACCTCAAAATAACCTACACGTGACTCTTCATGAGATAAACTAGAATACACACATATCACTCGCTATGCCGTATAATGATAATCATTTATTATTTACTCTACACACTTAGTAAATTTCATCAAAATATTAATCAGTATCCATCTCTCGATTAATATTTAATAATCATATTTATTAATTAAATCACATTAAATTACTTTACTCATGTAATTTAAATAAAATACATTTTCCTAATTAATTTTTGAATTAATTAATTTAAAAATACGTAGAAATACGGGGTGTGATAGTACAACTATGCAACGAGGCACTTTTTTGTTGCCCAGTTAGATATCGGTGGGTGTATTCATTTGAAAGATTGATAAAAGTTTTCAAAGATTACATCAAGAATATACGATACATTGAAGGATCAATCTAACCAGCATGCGGGCGAGCTACAAGGTCTCCCATACAGTGCCTCAAACTGTGCCATCCCGATAGTAAATTTGTACGAGTTGTTATACGCAAACTCTACCAATGGAAGATATCGCTCCCAAACTCACCCTAAGTCCAGGATACACATCCTCAGTATATCCTCTAGCGTCTGATTCACCCTCTCTATCTGTCCATCCATCTGGGAGTGATATGCCATACTCAATCTCAAGTCAGTACCCATAGCCCCCTGAAAAATCTGCTAGAAATGCGACAAAAATACTTTGTCTCTATCAGACATAATATTTATCGGGACTCCATGCAACTTAACAATCTTCAAAATTAATAGCTGCGCGTACTGCATCGTGTCGTAGTTCGTCCGAACAGGCAAGAAGTGGCCAACCTTAGTCAACCGATCCACTATCACCCATATCAAATCATGACGCCACTACGAAGTAGGTAACTCAGTAATAAAATTCATCGAGATGCTCTATTTCCACATAGGAATATCAAGTGGCTGTAGCATGATCTAAGGTCTATGATGGTCAACCTTCACTAGTTGACAAGCAACACAATTTAAGACAAGCTTTAATATGTCTCTCTTCATGCTGGCCCACTAGTATTGTCTCCTCATATCCTAGTACATCTTATCCCTACCAGGATGTATCGCAAATCTGGAACTGTAAGACTCAGTCATAACTGCATGTCTCAAATCCTCATCCTGAGATGCTACTAACCTCACATTAAAGCTCATTCCACCTTCATAGCCAACTGAGTAGGCCTCTGCACCCTCAGCTAATAACTACCATAATCAGTCCTGACAGAACTGATCCTCTGCCTGTGCCTTCACTACCTACATAACAATCTCAGTAGTGATAGCCATAACTACCATGCATGCTCTGACAACCTCATTCTCTTTCCAGATCTCACTCCACTTTGCTTTCCACGCCTCTGCTAAATCTCTAGTAGTTCATCGGCTCAACGCGTCTGCCGCCACATTAGCCTTTCAAAGATGATACTGTATATCAAACTGGTAGTCCTTTATGAATTCTAGCCACCGCCTCTACCTCATGTTCAGATCCTTCTGTATGAAGAGATACTGAAGTGACTTATGATCTGTGAACAATGTGAATTGCTCCCCCAACAGGTAATGTCTCCATATCCTCAACCCAAAAATGACCACTGCCAACTCTAGGTCGTGGGTGGGTTAATTCTTCTCGTGGGGATTTAGCTTTTGATATGCATAAGCTATCGCCCTCTCTTCCTTCTATAACACACCCCCAAGTCCCTGTAAGGATGCATCCGTGTAGACTCGATACTCTACCCCACTCCTAGTCAATTTAAATATGGGAGCTGAAGTCAATCTATCATTCATCTCATCAAAGGCCAATTGACATTGGTCGCTCTACACAGATGGTAGGCCCATTAATTTTTTGAGAACCCCTTGATGAAGCGATGGTAATATCCGACCAACCCCAAGAAACTGGGAATATCGGTCGATATAATGTGCTTCCCCCACTTCCTCATCGCTGATTCTTTAATTGGATCAACAGCGATGCCCCTATCGAATAAAATGTGGTCGAGAAATTGTACCTCCCGAAGCCAAAATCCACATTTACTGAATTTGGCGTACAACTGATGGTCCCGTAACATCTGTAGAACTATTTATAAATGATCGACATGCTCCTCCTCCGTCCATGAGTAAAAAAGGAAGATATAGATGAATACTATCATAAACTGATCTAGAAACTCCTGAAATACTCTATTCATGAGATTCATGAACACTGCAGGCACATTGGTGAACCCAATTGGCATCACCCTGACCTCGTAGGACCCGAACCATGATAGGAAAGCAGTCTTAGGGATATCCTACTCATGAATACGCAACTGGTGATAGCTTGACCTAAAATCAATCTTGGAGAAGTACGCATCCCCTCTTAACTGATCAAATAAGTTGTTAATCCTAGGTAACGGATATTTGTTTGTAAGGACACAAATTTCCAATTGAGACCTTTGTAGTTTTGGCTTAATTCTGTATTGATCATCCTTCAAGTCTATGACATACTAAAGTTGAAGACGTAGCGCTCAAGTTCATAAAGCTTCATCAAATATCGTGTTTGTAGTGCGTCCTGTCTACATCATCAACAATGTTCCGTTTACTCCTAAGGTATGAATGCATTTGGAATATATATATAGGAGCTTGGAACATTTTTATTGGGTGTACTTTGTTTTGAAAACTGTTATTTATTTTCAGAAAGATTTTATTAAAACTTTAAAATAAAGTATATAAAGTTTCTGGGCTAAAAACTAAAATTTTCAACTTTTTGGAAGTTCATTCGAAATGTTGTTCGGATGAGTTTGTCGTTCGAACAATATGTCGTTCGAACGAGTTTGCCAAAGAGTTCCCCAAAAGGCCACTGGAATGTCGTTCGAAGTGTCGTTCGAACGAACTTGATGTTCGAACGAGATTTCCAACAAGATTTATAACAAGTTCATACTGGAACTTCGTTAGAAGCCTCGTTCAAACGAGACTTCGTTCGAACGAAAATGTCGTTCGAACGAGTTTCGACGAGAACAGTTGTTTGGCAGTTTTGAGCAGTTTTTTCCCACTTTCCCACTTCTTTTCCCACTATCTTTTGACAGAACTTCTTAAGTACGGAACTTAACTTTTCATAATATTACAAATCCTAGAGAGAGTTTTTGAGTGTTCATCTTTCCAAAGAAAAGTTCATTGTTTAAGTGTATATTTTTTCAAGAAAAATCTTTTAAACCCTTGTTTCACACCCAACTTTTGTTTATCCAAGTTCATCAATATATATATATACTTTGCTTGGAGCTTGGCACTGGTTTATCTCTACATATTGAAGAAGAGATTGTTTGGGTTTTCTTCTATATCCCACGAAGAAGAAGAAGTTTGCGTTGATTTACCCACTTGGAGAAAGGCTCCTTATTTGGGTGACGGTGACCATATAAAGTCCGATTGGTGGATTCCGAGACCGCGGTGGAGCTCTGTGGTTATTCGCTAAGTGGAGGTGTATACAAGAAGGAGCATCGGGGATTGAGAGGGATCGAGTCGAGTGTTGTAAGTCTACTATCTTGTATTTGTAAAACTATACTTAGTGGATTTGAGGCTAGGGTCGTCCGAGTTTTTTTTCCCGTTGTGGGTTTTTCCTCATACATCGCGGCGTAGTGATTCATTATTTATTTTTATCTTGCTATATCACCTTGAACGCATGCTTAGGTAAAAAGATAAAATTTGGTTTAATCAGTACTTATGTTTAATTTGGTGCTAATTAATTATTGGGTAATGTGTAGTTAATTCAAGTCATTTAATTTAATCTAATAAAATTTGGTTTGGCCTAATTTAGTAAAATGAAGTAAATATCTTGTTAGGCAAATTTTTAGGACTTCGGTTAATTAAATTGGTTTAAGTGAAATTTAAATTGTGTGTGTGTTTCATCATATTTCACTTGGTTTAATTTTAATTTATAAGAAATTAAAATTTGTTATTTTTGTGAACCATCTCTCTCTTCCGCATCTAAAAGGGAAAGTATCACTTTTTGAAGTAAAACGAATTTGTAAAAATTAGGGGCCTATTGTTCCTTCAAATTGTTATGAGAGCAAAAGCGATAATTTACTTCGTTAGGATCCTTTAAATATTTTTGGCTAAAATGGAATTTTCCCTATTTTCAAAAATTCCTATTTTCGATGGGTCTAATTACGCGTATTGGAAAACACGAATGAAATTGACACTAAAATCAATCGACGATAGAGTTTGGATGTCTATTGTTAACGGGTGGTCGCCACCTACACATTTAGTAGATAATGAATGTGTTCCCAAACCGACCGATAGATGGAGTGAGAATGAATTTAAACTTTCAAATTTTAATTCTCGTAGTTTAAATGCCTTGTTTAGCGCTGTCACACTGGATGAATTTTGACTCATTATGACGTGTGAGACCGCTAAAGAAGTTTGGGATATTTTGCAACTCACTCATGAAGTTACAAGTGTTGTTAAAGCTTCGAAACTCCAAAACCTGACCACTAAATTTGAAACCATCAAAATGAACGAAAAAGAAACTTTTGATGAATTTTATGCTAGACTTTCGGAAATTGTTAATTCATCTTTTAACTTGGGAGAAAAAATACCCGACAATCGAGTAGTAAAGAAAATTTTAAGGTCCTTACCTGATAGATTTATTCCAAAAGTGACCGTTTCAAATTCTTTACCAACTTTAGCCTCTACGAAATTAGAAGAGCTCGTAGGTGATTTAAAAACCTATGAACTTGACATGTTTTCCTCTAAAATTGAAAAAAAAATAGAAAAGGGCATTGCTTTAAAAGCCCTAAAAGAGGAAAAATAAGTAGTAGAAAGTGAAAGTGATAGTGACTCGAAAAACATGGTTATGTTTGCTAGAAAGTTTCGAAAATTTCTTAAATTTAACAAAGATAAATTTAAATATGATTTTAAGAAATTTGAAAAATCTAGGCATGACAAAGCCGAGAAGATCCCTAAAACTTCTAATGAAAATGTAAATAGGGACGAGTCGAAAAAATGTTTTGGTTGTGAAGGGTATGGCCATAGGGCATTTGAGTGCCCCACTAAACTAAGGAGAGAGGATAAGAAACCAATTTATTTTAATGCAACCCTTAGTGATAGTGATAATGAAGAGGGACCTGATTCCCTTACTAAGCCCAACTTTGTGGCTTTTATGGCTATTCATGTGAGTGATAGTGAGAACTCCTCTATTGATGAAACTTTAACACATGACACTTCCAAGGTCATAGTTTATGATTCCCTTGTTTTTAATGGTAGTGAGAGTGAAGAAGAAAGAGAGAGTGAAAATGAAGAAGAGGTTGATGTGAGTGAACTCCAAAATGCTTTTCAAGAATCAATTAAATTAAAAAGAGAAAATTTGAAGTTATAAGCAAGTTTAAGAGAGCGTGTCAAGGTCGTTGATGATAGTACGTTAATGGTGGACCTTAGGACATGAGAGAGAACTCTTCGAGAAAAGCTTGAATATGTAGAAGAAGAAAGAGATATCCTTAGAGGTTTAATGGAATCCTTGAAAAAGGAGCTTCTTGAGCTTGAAGAGAGAAATATTTTATTAGAGTCTAATATTTTAGAATTAAAAAATAAATCAAAAGACTCTAGAAAAGCCAAATTTGATTTGGAGTGTAGGTCCGAAAAACTTGATAAAATCTTAGGCACGGTCCAAATAAAAAATGACACCTGTGGTTTAGGCTTCGGTACTTGTAATGAATCTACTCATAAAGTCAAAACCAATGTTTTAGGAGAATCGCCTAGGAAAGACTTTAGATATCAACACTTAGGTACCAATTTTCGACGTGTTTTTACTTGTGCATATTGTGGTCGAAAAGATCATCTTAGGAAATTTTGTTTTGATCATAAACGAGGTCCTAGAAAATCCCAATGTAAGGCAACCAAGGTAGCCAAGATTCCTACACCCCGAGATAGTCACTCATCATTAGTTTGGGTTAGGATATCCGACTTGGTAGCTTTACAAGATAGGGTATTTGATTCTCATTTACTTTCACATGCTTCCTCCCTTTCAAAATCTAAAGGTTGAATGTGTTAGTTTTAATTGCATACGTTAGCTTTTGTTCTACATGCTATATTATCATGCTAAATGTATGCTTGTTTTGCTCATTTTCTAGCCTTTGCTTCATGATCAATCACATGATAGAATAATGCTTTTGTTTATCTTTTGTATTATATTTTTTTTGTTTGCATTAAATGAAAAATAAAAAAAGATTTTTGTTTATCATTTAGGTTTTTATTTCTTAGTAATTTAAGCTTAATAAAAAATACAAATGATTTTTGTTTGTCTTTTGAGTATAGATTTTTATTTTTGGTTAAAAAATTTCAAAAAACTCAAAAAGATTTTTTTTTGTGTGTATTTTAGTTTGACACACTTTATGTGGCATACACTTGTGTTAGAATCCCATCTTTTTTGCTCCCATGTGGCTAGAACTTTTGGTTTAGATTGTCAATCCTTATTATGATCTTTACCATGCTTATATGGAGTAGTTGGATTTTGTGTTGCTTAAATGGATTCTATTTTTATATTCATCTTTTCACACATGCACGAGTTCTTTTTGAAATTTAATCGTCACATGGTATATTTGAGCTTTGTGAGGTGTTCTCCTACCAATCTTGTCATCTACATATTTGTGACCTAGGAGGACCAGTGCATGTCAAAATTCGTTGCACGTGAGATTTGTGTGAGAAATAAAAATGATAAATATAAATGTGCACGGGGAAGGGCTCCGAATGGATTTATTATCCTTTGCGAATAGTAAGCCACCATTTATTTGGACCTAAAAGAAATACATGGTCCAAAGGCCTAAAAATAGAATTATGGCATTAAAAAAAAATATTTGCCAAGGCCTATTTTGTTTAGTTGATTTGTTCATTCAAAAGAATAATATATGCTTATTGAGGGAGTTTGGATGATATATCAACGGTTTGCACAATGTCCCTTTATCCTAGTTGTACTTTCAATTTCATGACTCTATTGGTTTGTAGAATCATCAATATGCTAGGCTTATATGCATTGTGTATATTTGTTCACTGAGTTCAATTTATATTGTCACATGAGGTTATATTCAAATGTGATGAAGTTTGCAATCAATTAAGAACTCCGTGAACATGTTTTAAGTGATTGGGTCCAAATTTAGTTGTTACTAGTTCACACCCCAACACTTCCGTTTCCATATGACACATTTTTGCCATACGAGTGTGAAACGCTTATCTTATTTTGTGTCATTTTTGTGTTTAAATCTATATATATGCGTGTGCATATTTGGTATATCTAGAGTATGTATATATATATATGATATTTTTGTTTAGTCTTTGCCTTACTTTCTAGTCCATTTATGCTTTAATTCATAATTGGTATCCATCTTGTTGCATTCTTTGTTCCCATCACTTTATGTGCAATGCATGTTTTAACTTGTTATCCCATTCTATTTATCCCTTGCTTAGTTTAGAGGGTGTATATGCTTTAATTTGGGAAGATAAGTTAATGTTTTGATTCTTTAGCCTTTGTCTAATCCTGAACAAAAAGGGGGAGAATGATAGGGGAAGAAATGGTATCTAATCCTATTATTATCATATCTTAGTTTGGGGGAGATTTAACTTAGGGGGAGTCGCTATCTTCTTATGTTGATATGATAAATGGGAGAATTAATTTAGGGGGAGTAATTATTTAATTTCATTTAATATTTTGATATTCCCTATGCGTTTAATGTGTTCGCTTAAGTGTGCAGGAATTATTATATTCTAAGTGGCAACTTTCACCGGCAAAGATTTTGATCCTTGGGTTGTTTGAGTCAAGCATTGTATTTTATTTTGGGTGGGACAATTTTTGTCCGTTTAGTAGAGCTTGACGACCCTTTAGTATTTTTGTTTTGTTTTTGTTCCGGAATAGCCAAAGGGGGAGATTTGTAAGGACATAAATTTCCAATTGAGTCCTTTGTAGTTTTGGCTCATTCCGAACAAAAACGTTTGAGTCATATGATAGAGTTATTGATCATCCTTCAAGTCTATGACATACTAAAGTTGAAAACGTAACGGCCAAGTTCATAAAGCTTCATCAAATTCCATATTTGTAGTGCCTCGTTTCTACGTCATCAACAATGTTCCGTTTACTCCTAAGGTATGAATGCATTTGGAATATATATATAGGAGCTTGGAACATTTTTATTAGGTGTACTTTGCTTTGAAAACTGTTGTTTATTTTCAGAAAGATTTTATTAACACTTTAAAATAAAGTATATAAAGTTTCTAGGCTAAAAACTAAAATTTTCAACTTTCAGGAAGTTCGTTCGAAATGTCGTTCGAACGAGTTTGTCATTCGAACGAGTTTGCCAATGAGTTCCCCAAAAGGCCACTAGAATGTCGTTTAAAGTGTCGTTCGAACGAACTTGATGTTCAAACGATATTTCCAACGATATTTCTAACGAGTTCACTCTGGAACTTCGTTAGAAGCCTCGTTCGAACGAGTTTTCGCGGGAACAGTTATTTGGCAGTTTTAAGTAGTTTTTTCCCACTTTCCCACTTCTTTTCCCACTATCTTTTGATAGAACTTCTTAAGTGCGGAAACCACGTTTTTTGAACTTAACTTTTCATACTATTACGACTCTTAGAGAGAGTTTTTGAGTGTTCATCTTTCAAAAGAAAAGTTCATTGTTTAAGTCTATATGTTTTCTAAGAAAAATCTTTTAAACACTTGTTTAACACCCAAAGTTTGTTTATCCAAGTTCATCCATATATATATACTTTGCTTGGAGTTTGGCACTGGCTTATCTCTACATATTGAAGAAGAGATTGTTTGGGTTTTCTTCTATATCCCACAAAGAAGAAGAAGTTTGCGTTGATTTACCCACTTGGAGAAAGGCTCCTTGTTCAGGTGACGGTGGTCATATAAAGTTCGATTGGTGGATTTCGAGACCGCAGTGGAGCTCCGTGGTTATTCTCTAGGCAGAGGTGTATACAAGAAGGAGCATTGGGGCTTGAGAGGGATCGAGTCGAGTGTTGTAAGTCTACTGTCTTGTATTTGTAAAACCATACTTAGTGGATTTGAGGCTAGGGTCGTCCGAGGTTTTTTTCCCTTTGTGGGTTTTTCCTCATACATCGCGACGTAGTGATTCATTAATTATTTTTATCTTGCTATATCACCTTAAATGCATGCTTAGGTAAAAAGATAAAATTTGGTTTAATCAATACTTATGTTTAATTTGGTGCTGAGTAAATATTGGGTAATGTGTAGTTAATTCAATCATTTAATTTAATCTGATAAAATTTGGTTTGGCCTAATTTACTAAAATAAAGTAAATATCTTGTTAGGAAAATTTCTAGGACTTAGGTTAATTAAATTTGTTTAAGTGAAATTTAAATTGTGTGTGTGTTTCATCATATTTCACTTGGTTTAATTTTAATTTATAAGAAATTAAAATTTGTTGGTTTTGTGAACCATCTCTCGCTTCCGCATCTAAGGGAAAGTATCACTTTTTGAAGTAAAATGAATTGGTAAAAATTGGGGGCCTATTGTTCCTTCATTGTTACGTATCGACACCTTGTTCAACTCCCTGTAATCCATGCACAGGCGAAGTGAACCATCCCTTTTCTTCACAAACAATATTGGAGCACCCCAAGGAGATGTACTCCGCCGTATGAAACCCTGACCCAAGAGCTTCTGAATTTTCTCTCTCAGCTCCCGCATCTCTAAGGGAGCCATGAGATATGGTGCTCTAGAAATCGGTATCATCCCCTATGCTAAGTCGATGAAAAACTATATTTCCTGACTCTGTGGTAGCCCAGGTATCTCTTAGAACACGTCCTCAAAATCCATCACTACAAGACTCGAATCTAAGGGAATGACCACCTCTTTCGAGGTCTCTTCCTCGATGTAATATAAATGAGTACGCGATCCTCCCTCGAGAAGAGGCATCGCCATGAGGAACATATCCTGTGCCGGACTCAAAAACACAATCGTCCTCTCATAGCAATCTTCCTTCGCTCTGTATCCTGCTAACCAGTCCATACCTAGAATCACGTCATACCCCTCCATATCTAACACTAGGAGGTCTATCGCTAATATCAGTCTCCCAATCATAATATCGACTCCTCTACAGATCACATAAATCAATGAACCACTACACACATAAGGACACTGTCGACTGTCTCTAATAAACCGGAGGCTCGTGAAAATCTAGTATTAATAAATGAGTAAGATTCTCCAGTATTAAATAGTACTCTACCCTCAGATCCATGAATAGAAAATGTACTACAGGTGGCATCAAAGATGATGAAGGTATATGCACATCTTGGACATTGACTACACACCCGTAGTGTATCTGGCCCTACTACTGGGTGGGGCTGGCGCTGGTGCTGGAGCTTGTTTCTCTTACTGCGCACCCTGACGGTGCGCCCCAATAAGTTGTGGATAAGCCCTAATCTTGTGAACCTAATGGCCACATGTGAAACACTGCCCCCAAAACTGCCTCTGACCTTGGCCCTGATAGCCCTAACATAGGCCCTGGTGGCTCTGTCCCTGCTGGCCACCCCCTTGGTTCCCCTGTCCCTGACGACCCCGAGGAACCTGTTGCTGCTGCTGGGGACCCTTCTATATAGACACTTCTCCCCTCTTACTTCCCTTCCCATAGAAACGAAAATCATGACAATGCAAAAGTGCCACCTTAACAACATCAGTATACGTCATCAAAGCGGGATTACCAATCAAGTGGTGCCTGATCCTCCAAGACAAGCCATCCATAAAATTTGCCTTATTCCTCTCTTCGTTGGTCACCTTGTCTGGAAAAAAATTTGCCAGGAGGGTGAACTCCTCCTCTTAATCAGCAACTGAGTGGTCACCCAAACATACCTCACCAAACTTCTTCCTCATCTCTGCCTCCACTAACTGCGAAAAGTACTTTCGATCAAACCGCACCCAGAACTCCAAAATAGTCATCGAGTATCTCTCCTCACTTGTGGTCACTGACTACCACAACTGAAGGGATCCCCCTGTTAGCTTGAAGGTGGCCAACATCGGTGTTTGAACCTCACTGTAATCTAGCATGCACATGTGTCGTTGAATGTTCTTCTTCCAAAGATATGCCTCCACTACACATGTGCCACCCTGAAACTCGGGCGAATGGCCCTTCTGGAAGGTCTCTCTGATGCTATGCCAAGTGGGTGGCCCTTGCTGGGCTGAAATAGCTGGTGTTGCAGATTGCTGAGCCTAAGGGAAGTGGGTTGCCACGACCCTCATAGTTGTCTTTGCTGCCTGAGCCACTATCACTACCACCTGAGTAGTAAAAATCATCGCTAGTGGTGGTGGCGGCACCTATTGCTCCTGAAGATCCTCCCCCACCTCATCTCTAGCTACGACCCTCTCATCCCGCTCTCTCCTTGGCGGCATCTGAAAATCGATCGAATTGTATAAGCACACACTTTATTCAAAATTTATTAGTAGAATGACTATATACGTAACAGTCATAATAATAGGGCTCTATGTCAAACAAACGATAAGCTAAAAATGTTGTAAGCCCTACATATCCTATGGACACTAAAACCCGATGCTCTAATACAATCTGTGACACCCCGTTTAATTAAACATCACGTGATCATGCCTTTATCAAATTAAAAAAAGTTTCTTATATGGTTCATTCTTAGCATCACTGTCGAAAAACAAATTAATTACTAACTACCTAAGTTAATTAAACCGGTGCCAAATTTTATCTTTCAAATAAAATACGAATAGTTTGAAAACTAAAACAACATACACAAGATACTAGGATCCAAACCAATACTATTAAGTAAAAGGAACTAAGTCAAGCCGAATAAACCATCGGGAAAAACCACAACCAAGCAAAAATCCGTAATCCAACTACAAAGTAAAACCGATACAAATCTGGAAGTTTAATGGAATCAACTGACAATATGTCTACATATGAAACATAATAATGAGATCATATGCTAGATTTGAATGAAATAATTGGATACTCAATAATCCGGTCAGCATCCGCAGCGCTACGACTCCGAATCCCTGGAATGAAATCAAGTAAGGCGCCCTTGTGGCTGGACACCTAAAAGGTTTTGAAAACTTTTTTTTATAGAAAGAGTTAGTACTCAAAACAATTTGAAAATATTTAACAAGTAATTTATCACAATTAAAATTGATTATTGATTACACATGTTAGGTTCGCGCACACTCCATTGAGTCTCCTCACCTCTCATCTAATGTGCACACCTAAGGTCCTATACTTAGCCCACCTAGACATAATACCCAAGTTATCTTAGATAAATCATACAACCGATCTTCTCAATGGTCTACTCTACCATACCGCCCATAGAGCATGCTTTATTATTAACATCCTCGCGTATTTCAATTTTCATATAACATTCACATGTGTTATATTTAATCATCAAAATCAAGTCTCACAACTTAATTCATAAAGCATTTCATATTTATTATTCGCCTTCCATAATTAAGATTCATCATTTAATTTACTTTAGATATTCCCAATTTACTTTTAATCTTAAAATTAAGTTTCTCTCTACTTAATTTATCATATATATATATATATATATATATCATCTACAAGTATACTTTCGCACATAGGTAGAATATTACGAAGTATATATATTTCACACAATATATACTATAAGGATTACTGATCCGGCTAATCGTCGACCCCAATCATCCTATCATTTATATTGGTCGGGATATCCTTTGACCCCAAAGTAAATGTTATGCATATGTATATTGGTACGGATACTCATCGACCCCAACATCTTTTAACTTTGATTTGGTCCGGATCATCATAGACCCCATATCGAGCTTTCATGTATTGGTCTGGATAATCATCGACCTCAATACCGAATTAAGCATACTTCACACAGCCTAAGTATCAATATAATAGGTATTCACACAACCAAATTATTTATACTAGTATGTAATATTATTTTCTCTAATATTCACCGTACTTTATCATTTTTTTTAATTTACTTTACTTTCATAGTCGCCTCGCAGGCCTACTATAAAATAATACATCTCCCAATATTATTTTCACAAGTGCATAAGTATTCCCCCACCATGTCCATTTAGGAATACAAGAGAAAAAGAAATTTCAGAAATAATGAGCAAAGGAATGATCCGTTTCTCACGACCAGACCGGTTCATTTTTTTATTCAGGATGAAGCGCTCCACTTACCAGGAACGGACCGGTCCATTTTTCTGCAACACAGCTCTCAGTTTTGCAGCAGCGTTTTTACACCCTTTTGATAACCAAATCTCATAAATTCCTCACCAAATTCACAATCGATTGTTCCTAACTAATTCTACTAGAGTTAGGATGATTTCTAACGTTTCAAACACATTAAAGCTTCACCAAAAACAATCAAGAATGAATCAACCCCCCCAAAACTCTTTCGTAAACTAGTTTTGGGTTCGTCCATTAAATTTCATTAAAAACCTAGATTTAAATATGCAGTAACAATCAAAACTCTTCTGATTTACAATCCTCTACAGATATATACCCTCGATACATGTAATTTTACCCAACATGAAATCAATTGGTACTCTTCATCAAGGTTTTTAAATAAAAAAAAAATCAATCTATTCATGAAATCCCCACACATGGGTATTATAACTTTAATTCAATTTGCAATAAACACTTGCCTTAGATTGATTGATCTGATTTCGTGATTCTTAGTAGATGATTGATTGCTTCTTCTCCAATCTTCCTTTCTATTAGTCTTATGGTGCAAGAAACCCTTCACCACCTTCTCAATTCCCTCCTTAGTCTTTGGGAAAATGGTTCTCTCTTTTCTATAATGGCCTCTCTAATATTTTGTGTTATGGGCCCTAACCTTAATCTCTAAATATCAGATATATGGCTCTAATTTTCGTAGGTCCCTTGACCTTTTTTAGAAAAATGACCGTAACGCCCTTAATAGGTGCCGGTTTGGTCCTAAATTGACTTGGGGCCCAAACTATACCCCCGGGCACACTATTCCGACTATGTGGACCCATCCGAAATCATTCATGATTTCTAAATTCCCATACGAGTTATTTAAAATATATTTCTCATTCCTCACCTCAAAATAGTCTACACGTGACTCCTGGTGAGATAAACTGTAATAAATACATATCACTCGCTATGCCGTACGATGATAATCATTTATTATTTAGAATACACACTTAGTAAATTTCATAAAAATCTTAATCAGTATATATCTCTCGATTAATATATAATAATCACATTAATTAATTAAATCACATTAAATTACTTCACTTGCATAATTTAAATAAAAATCATTTTCCTAATTAACTTCCGAATTAATTAATTTTAAAATACGCAGAAATACGGGGTGTAACAGTACACTTATGCGACGAGGCACTTTTTTACAGCCCAGTTAAATATCGATGGATGTATTCATTTGAAAGATTGATAAAAGTTTTCAAAGGTTATGTCAAGAATAGACGATACATTAAAGGATCAATTGCAGAGGAATACATCACCGTGGAGTAATCAATCTACTCTCGAAAATATATGCCTGACTCTGCCATTGTGGATGACATTGATGAGTTCGTCGATGAGGGTGGTCATATGATAGGCAAACGAGTGAAATTAACGAGTTTGCAACATGAACAAGTAGCTCATTATCTAAATGACACACATGAAGATGTCGAAGAATGGACCAAGTAAGTTTAAATTATTTTAACTTTTACATTATTTTAATTTTTATACATGATTAATTTTATAATACGCCAGTCACGATCTATGCAGAAAATATGATGCTTGTGAGAACAATAAAAAACAAAAAAAAAATGGCGCAATCATACAGTGAATTTAGGATATGGTTATCACATGAGGTAATTATAATGAAAATGGTTGTTATTAAATGTAACATTGCAAGAAAGATTTACAACTAACTTAATTAATTAATTTATATTCTCAGCTATTAAAGATGGGTGATGTGACATCAGGGCTTGCTCGTCTAGCCACTGGATCTTTGTTCATGACACAAGAGTAAAAAAAGTATCAACTGAACGGTTACGCATACGGTGCAAGGGTGTGCGAGAAAAATAAAAATGTATAAAACTCAATCATTTCATACAAGGCTCTTACTTTCTTTCGAGCGAGCGCAAAAGATAAAAACCTTCTTGAAGCTAAAATGACTTACTATGGTGTAATTGGAAATATATTTGAATTGGACTATGTAAGATTCAAAGAGGTTGTATTTTACTATCATTGGGTGAGAGTTGAGAATAAAAAAAAGTTTGTAAAGTTGATCCTGACACCAATTTGATCATGGTTGACTTGTCCAAGTTGAAGAGCAACGAACACGTGAGCGATGAGCCATTTGCTTATGCTTTTCAAAAGGTCAAGTAAGTGTTTTAATCAGAGTATATCGACAACTAGCCATGGTCAATTGTCCCACATGCCCCAAGGCGTCTAAGCAGTAGTGTGGATGACTTGGTTGCTCCTATCGAATATCAATACATTTTTTATGATAACCCGAATTTAAAATAATTTTTAGATTTGTAATAAGTATTCCAGTTATTTGTAATGACCAGTGGTTGTATTATTCTAGTGCTTTATTATTATCGGATGACAATTTAATGCTTTTTATTCATTTGTACTTGGTTATTTTAATGCTTGTAATAACCACTGGGTGTATTATTCTAGTTCTTTGTTATATCGGAGTGTGTGTTGGGGGGGGGGGGGGGGGGGAGTGTGTGTGTGTGTGTGGGTTTGGGTGCAGTGTGCATGTGTGTAAATTGAATTTGGTATTGGTTATTGTTATTGTTATTGGTATAAATTGAAATTGATATAAATTGGAATTGATATCGTATGTATTGTTATTATCGAATTTGGGCGTTAATTCAAACTCCATGTACATGTTTGTACTAATAATAATGATTTTTGCAGAAAATGTCTTCATTCGAGCACGGTAGTAGAGGTGATGAGGACTCTTTGTCCAGTAGGTCCGTCTTTGAGAATAAGACGACATTTTTTACTAGATATCTAGAGTTGATGAAGGTGATCGTGGGTCCGGGGTACACTGATTTGAGGGCCTTGCCTAATGACCTTAAGATTAGCATCTGGGGTGCACTGCAACTAGTGTATTTATATTTATATTTATATTTATATTTATAAACAACTAACACTTACTTTCTTTTTGGTTTGTATTTGTTTGACAGTTCGGCTTGCCCCCACATGTCCGCGACTCCACGTTGGAACAATTGAGGACCAATATAAGACATGGAAGAAAAATATGCAGGCATGATACTTTGGGAAGACCCGAGAGTCCATTCTGAGTGTACGTGACACCGTCCCCCTGAAGGAGCCGATCTTATTGGCACAATGGCAAAACTTTGTCGACAATGAGATCGATGAGTGGCATTTCTCATCTCGCCAATCGGGGAGGGAGAATAGAGAGAAAAAATTAGACGTGTACTACTCTGGGCGAACATCTTATGCCGAGGTGGATCACTGGATGGTAAGTTTTTATTTTTATTTAATTTTAGTTTTACGTTATTCTAATTTAGAATTACTTTTCATTACTTACTAATTTTTCATTAATTTATTTTAGGAGACGGGGAGTGTCCCTTGGGGGTAGTCCACATAGGTTCAATGCCTATGTGGAAATTCGAACGAAGAAGGGCAAGGATAAGGAGCTGGCCCCTAGCGTCGCAACCACGATTGTAAGTTATAAATGGATGACACCCCGACTAATTAAATACCGGGTAGTTACTCCTTTATTAAATTAATTCAAAATGTCAAGTTGGTTCAGTTAATAGCATCACTGTCGAAAGCATTTAATGATTTCTAACCACCTAGTATTTAAAAAGTAAGTTGTCAAATTTTAAATTAAATCTGATTAACATGCGATAAATGAAACGTAAAGGAATAACATCACCATACACCATAATGTCTAAAAGAATGACCAACAAATAATAATAAATCTAGAGGAAAAATACTCCTCACCACAATCCCAGAACTGAATAAAATAAAACAAGTCTGAATCCTGAATTAATTACAATCCACAATCTGAATAACTGAAATATAAATATCTCTAAAAGAAATGGGCGATATGCCCTACAAATGATGAAAACTGAATAGAGAGTCAAGACGAAAGAAGCGTCTACTAGCAAGGCCCTGTAACTTCCACAACAGCTACAGCTCATCACCTGAATATCAATCTTATGCATGGTGTCCTTGTGGCTGGGCACCTTAAAGGTTTTTACAAAAAAAATAGATTTGAAAGCAAACAGGTCAGAGCCCGAAAGTGGAGAGTATTTTAAAAACAGCAAGTGTTTTAATAACATTAAAACAATGAATGCAAAGTACATGTTAGGACGTGCTCTCACATGAAATACTCACCTCTCGGCTATTTGTGCACTCCTAACGTACCATACTCATACAAGTGTTTCTCATATCTAACTAGACCAAAACAAATACTATCCTTTCTACTCGATTCGCACTATCAGTCCCAACGTTATCAATTTAATAGAGAGCTTTACTTAGATTCTCAAATTTCAAAGTATTAGTAATACAATTTACCAAAGGTTATCTCCCATTTCATATTCTCAATGCGTTACTTTAATGCTTCTCACATTCAAACATAACAATTCTTTTCATTTAACTGTATATTATTCACATCATAAATATACTATATAAGAACCCCGAGGCTCAGCTGCGGTGCACACATACTCTGCTATCCATCCCGGTACATCAGGTACATAAGGATTACAAATTCCGAATCTCTCAGGAATTGTTAGAATAAGCACAACACACGAAAATGGAGGCGAACATAATGCAACATATCCATGGGTCACGTACATACCTACTCTCCATAGTCAGCTGACTTATTAACTCACAAATAAGTCATTCTAGTATTATGTTCTCTAGGTAACAATCTAAATCCGGGCACACAAGGATTAGATGGCCCTAAGCGAACGTAAACCTCCCGTGATAGCAAGTATGGTAGGTATGTCATACACAAAAAATCATTTACATACACTAAGCATGCACACATCTTAGTAATTATCATAATTTGTTGGTGGTATACTTATCATTTTTATACCAATACACGTGTCCCCGGTCTATATATACACATCATCCATTATCCTCACGTCCCAATTAGTTATTCGCGTCCTAACCCCCAATTACCATTTGGTTCAAATCATTCTTCTATATTTTACTCCCCAATATATCCCGAATGTCCCAACTATATCAATTAGTCATCAAGGTAAGGTTATCTCTACCATTAAACAAGGTTACGGGACACTAGAAATCAAACCAGGCCAAAAAGGCCAAACTGTCAACTCGTTAGAAGTCTCGTTCGAACGAGGTCGTTCGAACGAGAGTTCGTTCGAACGAAGTGGGCATCGAACGAGGGTTCGTTCGAATGAAAGGCATCGAATGAACTTCCCCCTCGTTAGAAAGCAAACTGTCACCTCGTTAGAAGCTCGTTCGAACGACCTGGGCAGGTCTTCTAACGAGATGGAAGTTTCGAGCCTTGAATTTCTAAATCGTTTTTCCTCAAACTTTTTCTTCTCAAAACTCATCCAAACATTATTCCAACAGTGTTTTAATGTTCCTAATCATTTCCTAAACATATATAGGTCGTATCTCAACATATTTAGGGGTCAAATCTTCCTAAACAACATTGAAATTATCATCAATCCGCAATTTTCCCAAAACCATATGAGCATGAACCCTAGAAATTTAAAGTCTTCAATTTCCCTTTATAAATCCGTTTTTACATCATGAAAAGTGGATTTCTTTTAGTACAATCACCAAATACCTATCTACATGCAATTTTTATAACATCTCATGAGTTTCTCTTTCAAATTTCAAGGGTTTTCATCAAATACCCAATATAAATCAATTTCTATCAATTCTAAGAATGGAAGAAACATTCGCTTGAAATTAACGTAATTAAACCACTTGCCTCGAATTATACTCTGAATTTGCTGTTGAATTGATGAAGTTTGGTCTCTCTCTTTCTCTCCCAAGGTTGAAGGTTGAAGATGGAGGTTAAGGTTTTCTCTTTGGGAACTTTTCTAACTTTTTCCTCTAATTCCCGTTGCCCTCTAATCACCTAAGTGCTGGTAATGGGTTAGTGGGTCATTAATTTCCTAATATTTAACTCCCAAAATTCGTTGGTTAATTATCCTAAAATTTCAAAATTACCAAAATACCCTTTTAAGTTGCCGGTATGGTCCAATAATGCTCCGGGACCCAAACTAAACCCCCGGCTAGTGTTTTCTGACTATTTCGACCCTTCCGGACACGTTGGCGCGCTAAAAATGACCATCCGGTTGATAAAAAAAATTCACTTTTTAATTGAAATAATTACATCTCTGACGCGACTGTCACACGCGTCTCAACAAAATTTCCCAAATTGCCGTATTTCTATCTCACGACAAATTTCAATATTTCCAATCTTTATATATTGCCATATATACACATTATAATCGAATACCAACTCACATCTCGTTAGTATTTTATCCGGATTAATTCTCAATTAATACACATTTAATTCAATTAATCCCATAAATAAATATCACAAAAATACGGGGTATTACATACTTCCCCCCTAATAACAGAATTTCATCCCGAAATTCGGAACTAGAAAGTACCTGGTAAAAATAACTCTAGATAATGTTCGCGCATCTCATCCTCGCACTCCCATGTGGACTCCTCGACATTATGATGTCGCCACTGAACACGTACTAACGGGACTATCTTTGGCCACAGTTTCCTTTCACTTCGGTCCAAAATAGCAATCGGCCCCTCCTCGTAGGAGCTATCAGGCTGGAGATCGATGTCCTCCAAAGCAATGTGAGAATGAGCCAAATCATCTCTAAGATATTTCCTTAGTGAGGAAATATGAAACACATCATGAATCCTATGTAAATGCTCCGGTAACCCAAGTCTATACGCAACAGACCCAATCCGCTCGATTATAGGAAATGGTCCCACGTATCTCGGTGCCAATTTCCCCTTCTTCCCAAATCGCATAATCCCCTTCATAGGAGATACTCTGAGTAAAACCTGGTCCCCCACTTGGAACTCTCTGAAGAACCTCTTCGCATCAGCATAGCTCTTCTGCCGATCTTGAGCCACCCGAATGCGACTCCGTATCAATTCTATCCTTGCCGAAGTATCCTGAATCACTTCCGGCCCAAGTAGTTTGTTATCCCCCACCTACAACCAACATGTTGGGGAACGACAAGGTCTACCGTACAACTCCTCAAATGAAGTCATGCCAATGGTGAACTGGTAGGAGTTGTTGTAAGCAAACTCCACCAGTGGAAGATACTGCTCCCATCCACCCCCAAAATCAATGATGCACATACGCAACATGTCCTCCAACATTTGGTTTGTACGCTCAGTTTGCCCATCGGTCTGTGGATGATAAGTCGTACTCAATCGCAATTCCGTGCCCATGGCCTCCTGAAAACTCTCCCAAAACCGTGAAACAAATATCTTGTCTCGGTCAGACACGATATTTAGGGGCACACCGTGAAGTCTCACTATTTCCGCAATAAAAAGCTGGGCATACTGTCCCGTAGTGTAGTCTGTCCTTACGGGTAGAAAATGAGCAACTTTGGTCAACCTGTCCACAATTACCCAAATGGATCCGTGACCTCTCTGTGACGTAGGCAATCCCGTGATAAAGTCCATGGATATTCTCTCCCACATCCACATCGGGACCTCTAATGGCTGTAGAAGTCCTGCCGGTCTCTGATGGTCCACTTTTACCAGCTGACAAGTGGCGCATTTAGAAACAAACACTGCAATATCTCTCTTCATCCCGATCCACCAATACTGACGTCTCATGTCTTGGTACATTTTGTCCCCATCGGGATGTATCGCGAACCGTGAGCCGTGCGACTCTGCCATCACCTCGTGTCGCAATTCCTCCCCTTCCGGAACTATTAGTCTCCCATTGAAGCGTAGTCCCCCGTCTGAGCTAACGGTATAGGACTCGGCTCCCTCTTCTAATAATCGAACTATCTGCTCCTGACAGAACGAGTCATCTACTTGTGCCTTTACCACTCTCGTGACAATCTGCAGTGTAACAGTCATCACCGATATGAATGATCGGGCCACTGCATCCTGGTGTCCCAACTCTTTCCATTTAGCCTTCCACACCCCGGCCACCTCATCTACTGGCCTACGGCTCAACGCGTCTGCTACCACATTAGCCTTCCCTGGTGATATTGGATATCAAACTGATAGTCCTTCACAAACGCAAGGCACCTCCGTTGCCGCATATTTAACTCCTTTTGCGTGAACAGGTACTGTAGGGACTTGTGGTCCGTGAACAATCGAAACTTCTCCCCCAAAAGATAATGTCTCCAAATCCGAAGGGCAAATACCACTGCCGCTAACTCTAAGTCATGGGTGGGGTAATTCTTCTCGTGAGGCTTAAGCTTACAGGAAGCATAAGCTATGGCCTGACTCTCCTGCTGCAATACACCTCCAAGTCCTTGTAAGGATGCATCGGTGTAAACTGGATACTCAACTCCCGGTCTCGACAATGCTAACACAGGTGCTGAGGTCAACTTGTCCTTCAACTCATCAAATGCCAACTGACATGCATCACTCCAAATGAATGGCACACCCTTACGAGTCAGATGTGTCATGGGACCCGCTATCTTGGAGAAACCCCGAATGAACCTCCTGTAGTATCCTGCTAAGCCCAAGAAACTACGGATCTTAGTCAGTGTCGTGGGCTGTCCCTACTCCCTCATCGCGGATACCTTTCCCGGATCAATAGATATCCCCCGGTCAGAAATAATATGCCCCAAAAACTGAACCTCCTTCAGCCAAAACCCACACTTCTCATACTTTACATACAGCTCGTTCTGACATAGCGTCTGCAAAACCTGCCTCAAATTCTTGGCGTGCTCCTCCTCTGTCTGGGAGTAAACCAGAATGTCATCAATGAAGACAATGACGAACTGATCTAGGAACTCTCTGAACACCCTATTCATCAAGTCCATAAACACGGC
Source organism: Sambucus nigra (assembly GCA_949130495.1). Classification (NCBI taxonomy): domain Eukaryota; kingdom Viridiplantae; phylum Streptophyta; class Magnoliopsida; order Dipsacales; family Adoxaceae; genus Sambucus; species Sambucus nigra. Next base: position 476,267,633 of record OX422210.1, read on the forward strand.
TGGAGCATTGATCAAACCAAAAGGCATAACCCGAAACTCGTAGGAACCATATCTTGTTAAGAAGAAGTCTTCGAGACGTCCTCCTCCCTTATACGCCACTGATGGTATCCCGATCGCAAATCAATCTTTGAGAAGAAAGAAGCTCCTCTCAGCTGGTCGAATAAGTCATCGATTCGGGGCAACGGATACTTATTCCGTATCGTGACCTTATTCAACTCTTGGTAATCCACACATAACCTCAACGATCCATCCCTCTTCTTCACGAACCACACAGGGGCACCCCACGATGAAGTACTCCTCCGTATAAACCCCTGACCTAACAACTGCTCAATCTGATCCCGTAACTCTCTCATCTCAGCTGGAGCCATACGGTAAGGTGCGCGGGCAATAGGCCGAGTGCCCGGCGTCAAGTCGATCACAAAATCTATCTCTCTACTCGGAGGTAATCCAGGTATATCCTGAAATACATCGGCAAACTCTCGAACAACCGGTATCGAGTCATGTGGTATCACCACTTCCTTAGAGGTCTCCTCCTCTATATAGTACAAGTGAGTGGACGATCCTCCCTCAGGGCGAGGCATCGCCACTAAAAACATCTCCTGCCTGGGAATGGCAAAGATAATACTCCTACTAAAACAGTCAATCATGGCTCGGTACGCTACTAGCCAATCCATACCAATAATGGCATCATACTCGGTCATCTCTAACACTAACATATCACCGGGTAAGGTAAACCTCCCGATCTTTATACCCACACCTTTACAAATAAGGGAAATCACAGAACCCCTACTCAACGGTGAATCTACACAAGTAACCGTACTCTCGGCGGTGTCTAACAACCCAATGGTGCGTGAAAATCTCATAGCAATAAAACAGTGTGTAGCCCCCATGTCAAACAAAATACGCCCCATAGTCCCCTGAATAGACAACATACCCTCAATGGCTGGTGGATCCTGTGGGGCTGCGACCTACTGAAGCTGATACACTCTCCCATACTGAAGTTGTCCCTGCTGAACTGGGACTGCTGGAATGGGTGGTAAGGCTGCCATCTGTGGTGCTAGGAGGGCGGCGGGAAACATAGGCCTCTGCGGCTCGTGTCGAGCACCCTGCTGCTGTTGCTGTGGGGCCCTGCCCTTATCAGGACAATCCTGCCATTTGTGGCTAATCTTACCACAAATGAAACACTTCCCCTGGAAGTTTCCCCCTCGCTGCCCCTGCTGACCACGACCCTGGTGACCGTTACCATTTCTGCCCTGGCCTTGCTGGCCCTGGTGAAACTGCTGCTGTTGACCATTTTGCCCCTGCTGGCCATTCCGGAATCCTCCCTGATCGTTCCTGAAACCCCCTGATCGGAATCTCTTAGAATCCCCCTGCTGGGAACCCTGATCACCCTGCCTATACTGACCCTGAGCTGATTGTGCCCCGCTGGCACCATTTCCCCCTGTCCTGTCCTGATGGCTGGACTCTCCTGATCGCTTCCCTTCTGTCAAGTGAAAGCGGTGGTCCTGGCAATGGAGAAGTGCAGCGTTAACCACGTCAGAATAAGTGGCCAACGAGAGGTTCCCCAATAAGTGCTGACGGATCCTCTATGTCAATCCATCGGTGAACTTCTGGATCTTCTTCTCCTCTGTCGGTATCTCATCTGGGACAATATTTAGCAAGTTTGTGAATTCGGCCTCATACTCGGCCACCGTTTTACCCTCCTGTCTAAGGCTCATCAACTTCCTCCTCATTTTCGTGTGAACAGCTAACGAAAAATATTTGCGGTCGAACCGCACCCAAAACTCATGTATAGTGAGAGTATCCCTCTCCTCCACGGTGGTAATAGACTCCCACCACTGCAATGCAGATCCCACTAGCTTGAAAGTAGCTAGCACCTACTTCTGAACATCGGTGCACTCATACATCCTCAAGTGCCTCTGAATGTCTTTTCTCCACTGACTTGAAACCACAACATCGGAGCTACCTGCGAACTCCGGTGGGTGTGCTTTCTGAAAAGCATCTCGAACACGTTCCCAAGAAGACGGGAATGCATGTGCCTGAACTGGCGCAGCTACTGGCGCCTGAGGTGGTGCCTGCTGAACCACGGCTAGTGCGGCATTTACCGCTTGGGCTACTATGGCTGCAACCTCGGCGGCATTCATCGTGCCCTGAATTGGTGCGGGCTGTGGTTCTGGCGTTGCATCCCTGGGAACCCGTTGTGCACGTCGTGGAGCCATCTGAAATAAGAGTAAGGTCTATAAGTTCACAGTTATAAACCCAAAATAGCTGAAGAGCGAAGCATACATAAAAGAATACAACAGTCCTAAAATATAGGGCTCTACATCAAAGAAAGCTCAGCGGAAACATAATAGGCCGTACAGATCCTAAACGACACTAGAACCTGATGCTCTGATACCACCTGTGACACCCCGACTAATTAAATACCGGGTAGTTACTCCTTTATTAAATTAATGCAAAATGTCAAGTTGGTTCAGTTAATAGCATCACTGTCGAAAGCATTTAATGATTTCTAACCACCTAGTATTTAAAAAGTAAGTTGTCAAATTTTAAATTAAATCTGATTAACATGCGATAAATGAAACGTAAAGGAATAACATCACCATACACCATAATGTCTAAAAGAATGACCAACAAATAATAATAAATCTGGAGGAAAAATACTCCTCACCACAATCCCAGAACTGAATAAAATAAAACAAGTTTGAAACCTGAATTAATTACAATCCACAATCTGAATAACTAAAATATAAATGTCTCTAAAAGAAATGGGCGATATGCCCTACAAATGATGAAAACTGAATAGAGAGTCAAGACGAAAGAAACGTCTACTAGCAAGGCCCTGTAACTTCCACAATAGCTACATCTCATCACCTGAATAGCAATCCTATGCATGGTGTCCTTGTGGCTGGGCACCTAAAAGGTTTTTACAAAAAAAAAAAGATTTGAAAACAAACGGGTCAGAGCCCGAAAGTGGAGAGTATTTTAAAAACAGCAAGTGTTTTAATAACATTAAAACAATGAATGCAAAGTACATGTTAGGACGTGCTCTCACATGAAATACTCACCTCTCGGCTATTTGTGCACTCCTAACGTACCATACCCATACAAGTGTTTCTCATATCTAACTAGACCAAAACAAATACTATCCTTTCTACTCGATCCGCACTATCAATCCCAACGTTATCAATTTAATACAGAGCTTTACTTAGATTCTCAAATTTCAAAGTATTAGTAATACAATTTACCAAAGGTTATCTCCCATTTCATATTCTTAATGCGTTACTTTAATGCTTCTCACATTCAAACATAACAATTCTTTTCATTTAACTGTATATTATTCACATCATAAATATACAATATAAGCACCCCGAGGCTCAGTTTCGGTGCACACATACTCTGCTATCCATCCCGGTACATCAGGTACATAAGGATTACAAATTCCGAATCTCTCAGGAATTGTTAGAATAAGCACAACACACGAAAATGGAGGCGAACATAATGCAACTTATCCATGGGTCACGTACATACCTACTCTCCATAGTCAGATGACTTATTAACTCACAAATAAGTCATTCTAGTATTATGTTCTCTAGGTAACAATCTAAATCCGGGCACACAAGGATTAGATGGCCCTAAGCGAACGTAAACCTCCCGTGATAGCAAGTATGGTAGGTATGTCATACACAAAAAATCATTTACATACACTAAGCATGCACACATCTTAGTAATTATCATAATTTGTTGGTGGTATACTTCTCATTTATATACCAATACACGTGTCCCCGGTCTATATATACACATCATCCATTATCCTTACGTCCCAATTAGTTATTCGCGTCCTAACCCCCAATTACCATTTGGTTCAAATCATTCTTCTATATTTTACTCCCCAATATATCCCGAATGTCCCAACTATATCAATTAGTCATCAAGGTAAGGTTATCTCTACCATTAAACAAGGTTACGGGACACTAGAAATCAAACCAGGCCAAAAAGGCCAAACTGTCAACTCGTTAGAAGTCTCGTTCGAACGAGGTCGTTCGAACGAGAGTTCGTTCGAACGAAGTGGGCATCGAACGAGGGTTCGTTCGAATGAAAGGCATCGAATGAACTTCCCCCTCGTTAGAAAGCAAACTGTCACCTCGTTAGAAGCTCGTTCGAACGACCTGGGCAGGTCTTCTAACGAGATGGAAGTTTCGAGCCTTGAATTTCTAAATCGTTTTTCCTCAAACTTTTTCTTCTCAAAACTCATCCAAACATTATTCCAACAGTGTTTTAATGTTCCTAATCATTTCCTAAACATATATAGGTCGTATCTCAACATATTTAGGGGTCAAATCTTCCTAAACAACATTGAAATTATCATCAATCCGCAATTTTCCCAAAACCATATGAGCATGAACCCTAGAAATTTAAAGTCTTCAATTTCCCTTTATAAATCCGTTTTTACATCATGAAAAGTGGATTTCTTTTAGTACAATCACCAAATACCTATCTACATGCAATTTTTATAACATCTCATGAGTTTCTCTTTCAAATTTCAAGGGTTTTCATCAAATACCCAATATAAATCAATTTCTATCAATTCTAAGAATGGAAGAAACATTCGCTTGAAATTAACGTAATTAAACCACTTGCCTCGAATTATACTCTGAATTTGCTGTTGAATTGATGAAGTTTGGTCTCTCTCTTTCTCTCCCAAGGTTGAAGATGGAGGTTAAGGTTTTCTCTTTGGGAACTTTTCTAACTTTTTCCTCTAACTCCCGTTGCCCTCTAATCACCTAAGTGCTGGTAATGGGTTAGTGGGTCATTAATTTCCTGATATTTAACTCCCAAAATTCGTTGGTTAATTATCCTAAAATTTCAAAATTACCAAAATACCCTTTTAAGTTGCCGGTATGGTCCAATAATGCTCCAGGACCCAAACTAAACCCCCGGCTAGTGTTTTCTGACTATTTCGACCCTTCCGAACACGTTGGCGCACTCAAAATGACCATACGGTTGATAAAAATAAAATTCACTTTTTAATTAAAATAATTACATCTCTGACGCGACTGTCACACGCGACTCAACAAAATTTCCCAAATTGTCGTATTTCTATCTCATGACAAATTTCGATATTTCCAATCTTTATATATTGCCATATATACACATTATAATCGAATACCAACTCACATCTCGTTAGTATTTTATCCGGATTAATTCTCAATTAATACACATTTAATTCAATTAATCCCATAAATATCACAAAAATACGGGGTATTACAAAATGTTTAATTTTTTAATTACGTTATAATTTTTTTTATTTACTTAATAATCTAATCATGTACTTTTTGTCATTTCAGGCAAAGCTTCGAGAAGTGCATGAGTCTCAGTCTGATGCTGATAAAGCATCTTTGGCTGTGGATGCATTCAGCTAAGTGCTCGGGATGGATCGTAAGGGGAGGACTAGGGGTGAGCTCATGGGTGGGGAAGTCGAGGATCATCGGAATGGATACGAGCAACACTGGGTTGGCACATAAGGTGGACACCCCTGACAATATGCTATCAAGGTTGGAGGCGACGGTCATAGATATGTAAACCTTCATGAAGTGTCAGTTGGGGAAGGGGTAGGAGAAGGAGGTAGAGGTAGACGAGGACGTCACTGCTTCATCGCTGATATGCACGGACTCACCGCCATATGATTCACTTCCCATTTTGTCTCTCGTCAAACAACTTATGTCAATAATCAATTGGATGAGCGTGTTTCTACTCGGCATATATTATGGTGAGTAAAAAGAGAGGGGGTTGATGGACCCGTCCTTCCTTTCGGGTATGCTGGTTCATGGACGTCTTGAAGAAAGGGTGCTCTTCACGCATGTGGTGATCGAAAAGGAGAAGTCACCTCTGTGGTTGCGCGAACAATGCGGAGTTTGGCAAATTGATGGGTTTCTCAATAGATATATCGTGTGTCCTTCCTTCCTCCTCCAACCTGCTAAATACCCTACGCCATGACATTATTTCTGTCTTTTTTATTTAGCTATTGGATATTTGTATTTCTATTTTATTTGCTGGTTTGTATATGAATATTTGTATTTCTTTTTTATTTGGGTATGGATTATATATGCCATGATTTGGTACATTATTTATATTTTATTTGGATATATGTTGTTTGGATAGGTATAATTTTGCTATAACAGCTACAAATATAACAGTTGGGCAGTGGCAGTGGCCATACTATCCAATAATTTTTTTTTAAATTCTGTCCAGAATTGTCACGGTAAAAAACCGTGACAAGTTCGTGACAAAGAAACTTATCACGGACATGTCATGGTCTTTGACGGTGACAATTTTTTTTCTTTATCACAGTCTTTGACCATGACAAAAATTGTCAAGGTTAAAGATCGTGATAGAACCGTGACAAGTCTAATGAACTTATCACGGTCTTTGACCATGACAAGTCCGTAACAAAGAGAGTTGTCACCCCCAGACTTGTCACGCTCAAAGACCTTGCCAATTCGACTGTTTTGGTGTAGTGTATAAAATGAAATATTAGTCTTCAGAGGCCGAGGTCACCTTTGATGACTTGTAAAAGTCTTTGGGTGCTCGTCGGGTTAATGAGGCCCAAATGAAGGATACAAAGTAACTAAAAAAGAGGGTCCACGACTTGGAGGGGGAAAATATTTTAGCAAATAAGGTTGTTGCCTCTGTCGAGAAGTCAAGAAATGAGGATGAGTATGATTGAGTTGCAGCCAAGCAAGCAAAAATCAAGGCTGAATAAGATTTCGCCGTTATTTCTAAGGACAAGAAAGAGGCTTTTACTAAGAGTCGGGACAAGGCCTTTGACAATACGTCTATACAGATTGAGTATTTGAAGAAATTATTCTTCAAACATGGTTGGGATGCAACACTTACCAAAGTTGGCACTTCCAAGGAGTCCGACCTCTTCCAACTTCACCTTCTTAGCACTCTTCCTCAGGTTGATGAAGAAATTGACGATGATAAAGAGGAGGAGGGTACTATTTTAAAGAGAGGGTAAGTGGTGGTTACTGATTAGGGTGAAGTTCAAGTTGCTTCTACCAAGGAGAAAGTTGGGAAATAAATCCATGTAGTTGTATTAGGGTTTTTATTCTATCTTACTTTGCTCATTTTTTCTACTATAATAATGTATGGGACTTGCCCTGATGTAACTCCTCTTTATAATGAAATGAAATGTATGTTTCATATATTATTCCCCCGGTTAGATTCTTATAAGTTCTTCTTCTCAATAAATACTTACATTCGACTACCTACTTTATAATTTAATACAAGATTGGCATATCTGGTACCCATCCAAATTGACTTCTAGGAAAGTTGTATTAGGTTGTTCGGCACTGGTTATAGTGAAAAGGGTATTGAAGGAAGGTTAGTTACAAGCATGATTGTCTCAACGCCCTTTACTGTGGCTAAGGTTTCCAAGGAGGATGAGATGTGGTATTAGCGTGATCCAGGTTGTTTAGAACACCCATATCTTATTTTTAAGATCTATGTTTCATGGATTCCTCCAGACACCATCGAAGTGAGCCTGGTGAGAAAATATGTTTGGTAATATGGCCTTGATGGAGATCAAAATCTAAGCCAACCTTCGCATCTAATAAGTACGATCGATTCTGGAAATTAGCTAAGGATTAGAGACCTATGGACGACCGTTACTCCTCATGCCCTAGACATCCCTTCTGCTGGTTTTAAGGGTTCAACAAGTAAGCAAACCTCTTCTCATGAATGATAATTTTATTGTGTTATGTTTTCATGATATCTTGTAATAATTTGAAATTCTTTATAATAGTCTCTAAGTTATAGTAGAATTTTATATTCATGCCTTCTATCATTTTCTTCCCCTTACTTGTTTGTCTTTTGCAGTAGTAGATGTAATTAAACTGTTGTAACTTTAAGTCATGTCATCTATATGAGTTAAAAATGCCTTCACTAGTAGTTTATCCCAATGATCATATAGTTGGATGTTGGCTAAATGATCTTCCTTAGTAGTTACCAAGGTTGGACGAACCTGGGTTGTTCAATCTTAGGATTTACTAACACCATTTTTGTCAGTCGTACGAATGGATCTTTTTGTCCGAACCAAATATTGGAGTTAGTTGATTGAGATGAAAAAATGTGCTAAGAACTATCCTTTCGTTTAGCAAGTTATGGTTAGATCTTGTTGTCCATATGATTACATTGGATTTCCGAAATTTGGTGAACTTCTTATTCTTAGTATACCCTAAAGGTGAAATAATACATGAAGTAATTTGGTGAACTTATTGACGGTTTTCCCTAAAGGAGAGATCATACATGAAGTAATTTAGTGAACTTATTGTTCTTGGTTTTCCCTAAAGGAGAGATCATACATGAAGTAATTTTATGAACTTCTTATTCTTGTCCTGCCCTTAAGGCGATATCATACATGAAGTAATTTGGTGAGAATCTTCTTCTTCGTCTGCCCTAAAGGCGAGATCAGAGATGAACTGAAACTTCATGTTTGTGACCTCTTAACGGGGTCATATATGAAGTTATGTGGTTTGTTATGTTTGTGGGAGAAATTTTTGAGCATATATACATGTATCAAATTTTTTAAAAAGAAATATTAATGTTAACTTAATAAAGTTTTATTCATCACTAAGAAATAGATTACTAGAAATAAGACGGTGTTACATGTTCTTCATTACTAGTAGTACTTTCTCAAGTATCCTATGTTCTAAGGATTCTTGAATTGTTCCCTTTCTAGTGTTTCAATTCTATAGGTACCTAGTCGGATAATTGCGATACTCTATACGAACTATGCCAATTTGTTCCCTTTTCGGATGACCTTTTTCAGCATGTAGTCCCCTTCTTTTAGGGTGCTCTATTTTACTCTTCTATTGTAAAAACGAGCAACTCGTTATTAGTACGATGCCACGAAAAATGCTATATGTTCTCTGATTTCCTCTATTAAATCAAGATTCAGTCTTCTCATTAGGTCTTTATTTGGCGAGTCAAAATTAAGAACACAATGATCGGGCAGACAAATTTCTATTGGAACTAGTGCTTCTGTTCAAAAGGCTAACATAAAAGGGGTCTTGCCAATTGAAATTTCCTTTAGCATCATCTAGCCGCTTGCTTATTCCGTTGAGCAAGGGTTTGTTCATTATTTATATTTTCCCATTGCATTGAGGATAACCGGATATAGAATTATAGTTTTTCGATTTTAGATTACTCACAATAGTCTTTGAATTCATGATTGTCAAATTGAGTACTATGATCGGTGATGAAAGCGTACGACATTTCGTAATGAAAACTGACACTCTTACAAATGAAGTGGAAGAATTTTTCCATATGACATCTCCACTAAGGGTTCGACCTCAACCCAATTGGGGAAGTAGTTTTTTATGACGACCAAGTATTTGAACCTACCCTGGTCTTTAGTGAAGGTATGAACAAACATATTCCCCACATCACAAATGGCTAGGTAGTTTCACATTTATCACACTTCTTTGCGTAATTAGTTCAATTTGACGTCATGGTTGTCCAATAATAGCCCTGAGTGGACATTCACTTGACCACTAATCTGCCCGCTGAATGTTCTCCATAAGAACCCTCATGAACTTCCTTTATCAGGTCATTGACTTTATTTAAATTAACACACCTGTGCAAGGTTATGATAAAGCCTCTCTAGTATAGATTCTCCCTTTCTATGATGTAACTTGTTTCCTTATATCGAATTCTTTTTGTGTCATTAAGATCTTCTAATACTATGTCATGTTCAAGATATGCTCTTATTGGATCCATCCAAGACGGTCCCATATCCATCTCTATAAAGATACTACACTCTTCGTCGGTGATTTTGCGTATGAGGATGTCTATTGGCACTGTTCTTTGTAGATTTATCCTTATTGTCGATGCCAACCGATCAAGGGTATCTCTCGAGCTTCCTCTGCCCTTGGTATTCTTACTAGTCGAAAAATTAGGAATTTTTCTAACAAACTCTTGGCTTTGCCTATGTATTTTGCCATGGATTCTTCCCTTGATTCGTAGACTCCCAATAGCTGATTAACTATCAATCGAGAATCATTATGTGCTTATATTTACTCGGTACCCAAGGATGATGCGAGGCCAGAACTCACTATTAGTTCTTCGTATTCAAGTTCATTATTTGAGGCTTCATATTAGAATCTGAGGGAATATTCCATGTCAATGTTATCCAATGTAGTGATTATTCATACTACTCCACTGCCGATGGTGTAGGAAAATCCATTAACAAAAAGCTGCCAGATATGAATATCCTCTGTAAAATTTCTATCAACTAAACGACCATGTTTTAATAACATCTTCATGCACTCTAAATCATGAGCAATGTCTTCTTATTTAGTCGATGGCTCTGGTACATAAATATTATGGTCGGCCGAATTACTGGAAGACCTATCTCCCATAGGAGTTTCCTCGTCTAGATGGACTGGTGAGATTTTTTGCTAGGAAGTCTGCTCGATCTGCTTTGGGGCTAAGCTCTTTTTCATAAAAGTATGCTCCGCTGGTTTTTCTTTATAGGGGAATTTAGCTAAAAAAATTGCCATGGTTTGGCCCTTGATGGCCATTCTTGGTTCATACTGGATGTCATACTCTCCCAATTCTACAACTCAAGCCATTAGCATGATCAATTTCTTAGACTTATGAACGACTTGGCATAGAGGTAGGTTTGTATAGATAATGACAGTATGGGCCTGAAAGTATGGCTTCATCCTCTAAGAAGAATTAGGGTCAATGCTAATTTTTTTAACCGTGGATATCGAATCTATGCTCCTCGATATGCCTTCCTAGTATGGAAAAATGGTTTTGTACTACATTTTCTTAACGAACCAATGTCGAGCTAATCACTAATTTAGATACGACCAAGTGTAAATAAAGTTTCTCTTCCATGACAGGTCTTGAAAGTAGGGGTGGGGATCCCAAATATTTCTTCAACTCCAAAAATTTAGCCTCACATTCTTCCTTCCATTCAAATGTCTATCGCAATACTTTAAATAAGGCCAGGTACTTGTCAGTAGTTTGCGAAACAAACCAGTTTAATGCAGATACACACCATATTAACCTTTGTACTTCCTTTTTTTTTATCAGAGACTGCATGTTTATTAGTGCCTAAATTTTATCTAGGTTGGCCTAAATGCCTCTTTGATTGACTATAAAGCCGAGGAACATCCCTTCTTATTTTCTAAAGATACATTTTATTGGGTTGAGCTTCATTCTGTATTTTTCTAGCTAGTCAAAAGTCTGACCCAAATCTCTAATGTGGTCGACAATAATTTTTCTCTTAGTGAGCATGTCATCGACGTACACCTCCATGCTTATGTTGATCTGTTCTTCGAATACTTTAGTTACTAGCCTTTAGTACGTTGATCCATCATTTTTATCCCAAAGGGCATAACATTGTAGCAGTAAGTACCTCGTCTTGTGATAAATGAAGTCTTTTCTTGACCTTCTGGTTTCCTCTTGATCTAGTTGTACCTGAAGTATGCATCCAAAAAGCTGAGTAGCTCATCTCAAGAAGTAACATCGACTAACTGACCAATCCTAGGCAATGGATAGTTGTCCTTCAGGCATACTTTATTCAGGTCATTGAAGTTAACACGCATACGCCACTTGTTTTTCATTTTTCAGACCATGACCACATTAGAGAGCCATTATGGATATTTTACGTCTTCTATAAAGTTCGCTTTCTGCAACTTCTCTTCTTTTTCCTACACGATCGTGTTCTTCACCTAATTGAAGATGTGTTATTTTTATTTCACCGGCTTATCATCCTTGACTAAACTTAGCTCGTGATAAATAAACTATGGATCAATCCTAGGCATGTCCTCGTGGCTTTAGGTAAACACGATACTTCATTGCCTAAAAAAATCAACCAATTCCTTCTTGAGGGTATAATCTAGTGATGAGCCAATCTGAGACATCCTCTCTAAGTGTTCACTGTCCAAGATAATTGATTTTATATCTTCTACGACCTACCCTTTAACTAGAGTTTCCTCATCTCGGGGACCCAACATTCAATTTAATAGGTTATGGTCAATTTCTTCTATTTCTCTTGGTCGACTAACGTATAATAATACTCTATGGCTTCCATTTGACTTCGTTTCACCACACTGACCCTATAATGAGTGGGGCACTTCATGCACTGGTGTACAGTGGAGGGAACTGCTTAAAATTTCTTCAACCCTACTCCATCGAAGATAAAGTTTTATGCTTATTGGAAATTTTTATCTAGGATGAAGAAATTAAGCTTCTCTATTATGCAAGTAGGCCATGCGCCGATCAAAGCTTCTAACTAAAGTGTGCCCAAAGGATATACCTTTTCTCCTGAGAAGTCAATAAGTGCTCAGTGATAGGCTTCAAGCTTGTTGTCCATTAATCTCAGGCCTATGAAGCAGTTGTAGAACAAAACATTGGTGGAACTACCATTATCAACCAGAATTCTTGCCACCTTGATTTCATGTGCCATCATAGAAATGGCCAGTGGATATTCGTGTGGGTATTACACACCAAAAAGGTCTTCTTTATAGAATCTGACCACAAGGATATCTTTTTTATATCTTGCTAGGATGGGTATTCACCTTGCTGGTCAAGTTGATATATCTAATGTGAGAGCATGCCTTTGCCTCATTGAGATAGGCTTTCCTTTCTGTTGGCTCGTCTCCTCCTCCGGTATCCCTTATTGTAATGAAGTTACATCCAAAAGAGATCATTTTTAGCTCATGTATAGGTTCCTTACGCCTCTTAAGGAGGTCCAGATCATCCTCTGAATCATCATCCTTAGTACTTTTCTTTTCTTTAACTTTCCTCTAAGGAGACTCTAATTAATTTTTGGGCCTTTACTCGTCATTGTGATCAACTTGGCCTCCTCTATTTACAAACCTCGATAATTTTCCCCGCCTAATCAATTTCTCAATCCCGTTCTTTAGGGCTATTAAATTATCATTATAATGGTCGTGGTCCCTATGGAACTAATTATATTTTCTTCCGTCTCTTCTGTTCGCTAGGTCTTTTAATTTATGGGGCCATTTTAGGTCTTTTCTCCCATAAATTTCTTCTAAGATGTGGTGTACTCCTATTGTCAATGGAGTGTATTCATCACACCTCTTTGGATTGTAAGCTTTCATATTTTTTTTCTCTTTCCTCTCCGTGATTTGACTGACATTGGCTTTGGAGATACCAACCTCTTTAAAATCCATAACTTCTTCGGCATTTATAATCTTCTTAATTTTAGCTAATAACTCAGCCATCATCTTGGGTGGCTCTTTAGCTAATGCCCAATACAACTTTCCTTACAACAAACCACTCATTAGGGTTGTGATGGCTATCTTCTCGTCATAATTTATTTCATCGGCCATCCGCCAAACATTAAACATATGACCCACCTTTTTGACAGGCTTGGTTCCAAAGAAGATTTAATGATGAAGAGATCGGTCAGTTACTGAAAGCTTGAAATCTACCAGTGCGACAAACTATTGCACTAGATTTGCGTGGATCTCGTGATTGTACTGGAGAATGCTCAACAATACATCTCAATCGAAATAAAGTAAATATCGACGAAAACCTAGTACTGTTCTACGTGTGACACCATGTCAATTTTATAATCATACTTAAGGGTTACCACTGACAATTTGAATTTTACGAGTGTGGGATAACCTACAATTAATGGCGTAAATGGAGATCTTTTCATAAAACCTTTGTGCAAAGGATCCTTTGATTTATTAATTTCTCCCAGACAACATTCCACATTCTAAATTGACCCCTTCAAGGGTTGGTCATCCAGTCCGTCTATGGTTGTGACGAATTTCCATGGTCAATTGTGACTTTCTACTAAACTATCTTTCCTAAAAGTTAGTTTGGCATGTGCCGACCCGAGTGTAGTAGCCACAGGTCTGGCCAAACACTCTTTTTCCCTAACAGCAAACCTTCTTGAGTCTTTTCTATACTTTCTAGATGTAATAGGATATCTACGATATTACCTCCTCGCTACTTGTGGGCCTAAGTGATCAAATGAGAACCTATGCTCAAACTTTCTACTACACTAGGCCTTTCTTCGAAGAAGGTTTGATCGTTGTCAAAACCACTTATTTTGAGAGATGAGGTAGCTCTTAGATTGGATGGCCTGTCATTTTGATATCCAGAGTACCTGGATCTTCTCCTTTCTTTCTATGAGCCACCACTTAGCCTCCTCAGGTTCTCAGATGCCTAAGTTCGGTGGGTATATCTTCCTCCTCGGCAAGGAGCTGGGGGTGGCATTAACATCCTTCTCGATAGATGCTCACCGTCACCCAAGTTAATAGGTTCTACTCCAGGTCTATCTTGTCCATCTTCGAATGTCTACGTTATCTCCTTAACACTTTCTTGCATTGCCTATTGGCCTCTGGTCAATCTCATTAGAATTCCCTGTATATCCCCCATTCCAACATGGTTTAAGGGTGGAATTATTTCATTTGATAAACTACTCTTCAAATATTCTCCTATTTCAAGGTATTGTAAATGGTATCTGAAAAATCACGGTTCAAGATTTTATGGACATGAGATGCTAGGAAATAACAAATGGCTTGCCATTCCCATAGATGATGCCAATCTATTATCGTCTAAAATTGGTATGCAAATTTATGAGTCTTGGCTTGATAAATACAAGTAATAACCTATAACCAATAAAGAGAATGACATACTAAATTGAAGAAAGAGTTAAGAAATTGAGACTGAGATATGGGATTAATGTGGTTCGGCTAAGATGATGCCTACGTCTATAGGTTTTGTGCGAGATTTTATTATTGAATCATCAGTAAGGATGGGTACAAAATCTACAAATTATCTATCTTTGTTTCTCTCTATTTTTACCCTTTTTATGTGGGTGCTTATGCTATTTATGGGAGGGAGAAAGAAGAAAGGTAAATGGATGGAGTTCCTTTATAAATCAAGCAATTACACCCTTTTACATTCGAAGGGAATATAATGAATGTTTAATTACAATCATTTAAAGGGACTTCCCCACATGCGTGTAATGGGAGCTGTACATATTCCTATGCATGACCCACACACATGCTAGGTGATTAAGACTAATAGTATCAAATTATTATGGTTGGCTACCCAGCCGATCGGGGGTAGTACTGAGCTGACCATGTTAGTGGGTAGGTTGAGCATATTCTGATGACAAGTGCCATAATACCATTGGTTCACATCACATTCCATATCTAGGATACAACAATGACTAAACCTAAATACATGAATCAAATATACAAGATCATGGAGTTAAAGCATGCACAAAGAGTAACTCCCATTGCTTTGAGGATCCTCTAAAAATAAATGTAAGATATAAAGATGGTAAAAAGTAATAAATCATATTCAAAAAGAGAAATCCATATAATATAATCAAGCACAGTCATGTATATGCTCCCCATTCATGAAAATTCTCCCCAAAAGAAAGTTTCTCCCCCTAAACACGTGAATCTATAATAAAGAAGAAATTAAGGGAACTCCTTATATATCTTAGATGTTTCACTCCCATTTTGACATGAAAAGTAAAAAAGAAGTATAATATATAGATAACAGGTATGTCTTGGAAAAAAAGCCACCCATATAATGTATATGTAACACTAGGAAAGCAAAAGCCACAAAATATGTAATACAACCAATGCTATAATGAAGGTACTCAATGGAAATCATCATGAGTATAGGAATCATACAAACAATGAATATATGATATTATCTAAGCATGTGATATAATAACAAAGAAAAAAAATGTTGGTAAGTGATATAAATCTATTTAACTCGAACATATCACAATAGTGATGGATATGGCAATAATAAAGTGTAAAAGATATGGATAAACACAAAATCCATGCACATATATAAATGTATCATCATCTAAGCACAAGCTAAAGTACTCTAAAACTGTATAGGAGTAATACAAAAAAAATATCCAAATACCAAGTGTCCTAAAAAAAGTGCATAAATGCCTTAATAAAAAATAATAGAGAAAAATAGAAAATCTATAATCCTACTTAGTTCACTCATCGAGGATCTAAAATCCTACTTAGTGTCTCATCATCATCATCATAGTCCTCTTCCTCCTCCTCCTCCTCCTCCTCCTCCTCCTCCTCATCCTCTTCCTCATAATCATCACCATCACCAGCAGTTAGTGCAGGTGAATGAGGATCATGAGTAGATGTAGATGCATGAAAATTAGGTACAAGTCTAGTACCTCTAAAATAATGTCCAATTGTAAATATATTGTTCTTTAGAGAATATGTATCCATATCGACCTGCTTGGGATAGAAATAAAAATGATTATACATGTCGGTCAATCGTGCATCCATAATCTTGAAGGCATCCCACATAAATGAAAATCGAGTATCAAAATACTCTAATGACGGCTGATGAGCGCGTGGTGCTATAACCTCTATCTCAGGATATATGGGTTGTGTTTGGAGTTGCCTAGGCATTTGACCAGTAAAGCGTGAAGTGAAAACACTCGATATCAATCCCATAATATTATCATAATCATCTTAGTAAAGCCTAGGAACTTTTAAAGAATAAATATCTATATGAATCATGCGACCATAAGGCAAAGACTCCTGAGATCCCTTTGAATAGGCACGATGCATAACCCTGATAATCAGAGAGGGATAGTCAATATAATGACGATGGACCATGGCATGCATCAACCTCACAATGGCATAGGGAAAATCCTATTATCGATGCCAAGGCAAGAGATTATGAATTACCACAAAATAAAGTATAGTATACTCTTCATCTAAGAAATCTCAAGAAATAAATCCCCAACCCATAAGATCTCCAAAAGGCTAAAAATATAGTAACATTAACGATAAAAAGAGTATAATGCAAATAATCAACTCTCGATAGACAAAGATGAGATGTAAGAACATCCTTTATCAGAATAGCGTCATAACCATGAAGATAAGATGTAAGAATTAGGAGATTGATAGTGGTCATGATAATGTTCGCCTAGAAATTGTGAACTAGAGTAAGATTGGTCGATGAGTGCGAACATAACAATCATGAAGTATATAGAGTCTGAATGATGGAGAAATAAAATAGCATTTCCTCATTACGCTCAAGATGTCTAAGTCTACATCTCCCTTCGTCCTAATGGTTATAGACATAAAACTAGATCATAAAGGAGAACCATCTCTAATCACTAGTATCCTAGAGGCATCTGTTGTCATCTTGGGGAGAATAAATATGGTACTTCGGGCCTGATAACGTGCACGTGAAGTGCATGGAGGTGATGGTGGTGATGCCTTCAAAATACAAAATCCCACTAGGATCGCTCTGGGGTTCTAGGATTCACTCTTTTTCGTGAAAGAGTCTTTTCATGACCATTATATTAGGAATAAGGTGCAAAAATGTGCACAAACAAAACTGGGATAAACAAAGGTATGGAAAACAAAATATCCTAAATACTAATCTCAAAAACACAAAGCAACAACCTAAAATGATAAAATCAACCTCTATGCACTCTAATAGAAGAAAATTAACAAGAAATATTAGAATTGATAACTTATAAGAGTATAAACTATATGAAGGGTCCGTTTGGCAACCTAATTCTAAGGCTTGGAATTGGAATTGAACTGCCAAATGGACTTGCATGTAATCAAAGCAGAAAACTCATGTTTTCACATTAATAACCTCCAATAATACCCAAAATAGCTCAAAGATCGCACATGCAAGTGAAAAATCCTATCTCATACTCAAAATTGCCTATGATTTTGCTCTAGTAGTGTATAATTCCAAATGAAACACAAATGATTCGAAGTCAATGAACACAGATTAAATACTATCATAATAATAGTTGGTCGTGCATACAATGCTATTTTGGCATTGTGCAAGCAATTTTGGACTGAACACCGTAGTCAGGAAAATCTTTAGAAAAAAACTAAGTGTAGAATCCCAAAAACTCCAAATTCTCAAAATATGATATGAATATATAAAAATGTATGATAATAAATTCATGTATGACATGTTAAGCATAATTTTGAGATGAAAGGCACAAATCAAAGAACTCACTCACGCATATGTACAAATAAAACTCTAAGATAAAACGTGTGATAGTGATTAGGCATCATATGATAAAAAGTATTTGATAATTAATTCCTTTAAATATTGACTAATAACATAGTTTAAGAACACATTCAAAATAAACATTAATCAATTCAACAAAAAATTCAAAATTCCTTTCAAATCAAATCAAATTAAACAACTTTGTATCTTAATCATGGGATAATCGCAAACAATTATGGGTCACAAAATTAGATGAAAACACATAACCAAGTTATACGAATTATAAGTGATGCTTAAATTTATCATTACAGTAATATCCTTTCAAGATACCTTAAATGATAGTCTTTATCCATATATCTTCGTCAATAATGATCAATCCCAAAAGTGATACAAGAAAATGTAAAAGTTCCATATCTTATTTTTATTTTCCTTATGTGGCCATCCCGAGAATCTCCCTCCCTTATTTTCTTTGTGGGGGGAAAAGGTGGGGGAGGGGAAGGTCTCGCGCTCGTTTTTCCTAAGAGCACTTCGACCGTCGTCGGTGTGGGGTGAATGTAAAGAGATGGAGTCACCAACCTATTTTGCACAAAACAGGAAAAAGAACATGTCGCCGCCTTGAGAGAGCGACATCAAAGACAAACTAATGCTTACGAAACCAATAGTTTGAAGGTTCGGGGACTAAGTCATGGAATAGGAAGGTGTCAGGCACCCCTATCTCCCTTTCGGTCTCTCATGGGCCTGTGTTACAGTTTTTCTTTATTTCTTCATGAAGTGTGTGCGCGTGTATACATAAATGGATATCGAAATCGCCCACCTCATATCATGGAAAAGATGGTGTAAGGTCATCCATAGGAATGTTACCAAAATAATATCTAGAAAATACAATGTATGCGTTTATCGAGATATTGAACATTATAATGAATTGATAATATACGTTGGATAAAATGCCAGTAAGGATCACAAATATAATATATATTAAAATAATATATACATGAAAAGGTGACAAGTGTGAAAATAGAAACATTGGAGATACAAAAATTGAAAAAATTGGACTCGAGTCTTGGGTTTTATCCTAAGACATCTACGTATCCTATAAAGTCATGAAAGTCCACGTATTTCACATGAGACATAAGGGTGGGGTTTATCACATAAATTCGAATGGGAATTTATTATATGTGTGTGTGTGCATAAAATGTATATTAGTTTTGAGAAATTATGATGGATAATCCTATTGGAATTTATAGGTGTAACCTCTTTTTGTTTGTTTTGTTTTTTAAATGAAAATAAAGTACGTGAAATATAACTAATAAAAAGGTGACATATTAATGTGTATGAACTAAAGTAAAATCTAGATCAAGAATTTATGTAACTAATGCAAAAATAAAGAAATTAATTAAAGAGTAGTATTTTGGACCTTCTTTGGAGAATTGAAGCTTGATCTTGATCCTTGATGAGCTCCTTTGGACATTGAGAAGAATGTTTGATGAGAGAGAATGAGATTTTACTAAATTGGGTAAGAAAAGGATGGGAATGAAATATTGAAAGGAATTTTACAAAAGGAAACTTCACTAATGGCAAGAGAATGTTGTTAAGATCATTGATATTGATGGATCTGGGGTGTGCTTTGAGAGTAAGATCATGCCCTCTATTTATAAGGTAAGGGGGAGCCTATCGACATAGCCCTAGCCTTTCCAATTTGTAGGTAACTCTAGGCATAATACCGAAAGTCATGGAAATGGACCTCGCAATCGACATATTCGTTCAGATTTTTATGAAAAAATGGTCGTAGGACACAATCCATTCATCAAAATCATGAACGGGGAATACCATTAGAAAGTTAATTTAGAGACCTTTAAGAGTACTCAGTTCCACTCCTAGGTTCGAGAGTTGACTTTGGATCAAACGGGGCTCAGAAGCTTTTGTCGGTCCTTTGGATAAGAGATCGTCAGATGAAAACGGATCGTTCGTCCGAACTGTAAGTTAGAATCATGCATGAGACAGATAATTCAAAATTTTATGCAGGGTACTTCAACATTCCTAAGAGCTTAGCTTAGTTTGGAAAGTTGACTTTGGTCAAGCGAGGCCTAGAAGCACTTATTGACCTGTCAGAGTAAAATGGGTAGTTCGTCTGTACCGTAAGCCTGATTTGTTCATGGGGTAGACCGTTGGAAAGGGTATTCAGTTCCCTTCAAATATTCATTTAGTCTCATTCATTTTTTAGTGCTTAAATTGGTGAAAAAAGCTCAGGAGCGCCCAGTGGCTTCGAATCCATTTTCGGGGAAAAATGGATCATTTGTCCAAATGGTTATGACGTGTTGTGAATGAGGTAGACCGTTATAAAGGGGTTTCACTTCCCTTTGAAGATTCAAATAGCTTACTCTATGACGATGAAGTTGACTGGGGTCAAATTGGGGCCTGGGAGCGCCCGGTGGCCTCCTGATCAATTTTTGATTGTAAAATGTCCCATTCGTCTGAACCGTTATGCCGATTTATGCATGGGGTGGACCATTGGAAAGAGGATTCAGATACCTTCTAAGATTCATAGAGATTTCCTTTTGACTATGGAGTTGACCGGAGTCAAACGGGGTCCGGGAGCGCCTGATGGCCTCTAGATCGATACTCAAAGTTTGTCCTAGGATTTGTAGTGAAATGAGGAGGTGCTAGGGACCTAAGGAGAGAATTAGGGGTCAATTCAAGTCACGAGTGCTTCTGGGCCCCATCCTCATCTATGCCACGGGACCCTCTTCCTGTCCAACGTACCCTTCTCCCCTCCGCCTCCTTCTTATCTTTCTTACACACACTCCTCCCCTCTCTCTCTAGGTTCACCAACCGTCATTGCTGGAAACACATACAATCGATTTTAAATCTAACAAATCTAAAAGGTACTTTTATTGATTTTGAATCTATCATATCATAATCAGGTTGTTGATTTGTTGATTTTTTTTCTTGGTCTTCCATCAAAATGGATTTTTCTATAAACATAGGGTTTCCAACAGTGGTTAAAGTTTTGGGTTTTCAATCTAGGGTTTAGTGTACTAACTTTTCAACATAGTGTTTAAATTTACTGTTTTTAGTTTTTTATGGGGGTGTCAAACCAACTATTTGTGGAAACCCTAGGTTTATAAATAATCCGTTTTGATGGAAGACCAATAACAAACCAAAAAAATCATCAAATCAACTATAATCAGTTTTCAACTCTAAAGATCTTCCAATTTGTTACAAATCTTATTAGTCTTTTCTTTTTCGTGATTTAGATATGTTAAATCTTCACCAAATCAATGTTAGATCTCCACTCATTTAGGTTTTGGGGCTTTTTTTCATAAGATTGATTCGGGTTTTTGTAAGATTGATTTGGATTTTGGTGTTTATTTGTTGTTTATGTTATGTTTTTCAGGTCAGTTCGAGGTTGTATAACGTTGATTCGAGTTTTGAGGTTTTGAAAAATTCATTTCTTTGTGTGATTTTTTCATTACACTAATTCAGGTCTTCCGATTTGTATACTAGTGATTTCTTAATGCTTTATATTCTAATGTTAATTATTTTTCAGTACTAATTATTTATGCTTATTTTTTTTGTTTATAAAGACACCTGCATTTCGCCCCAGATGGATCACCGACCTTCCTTATCCGGCATAAGGCTAACGACCCTCCTCATCCAATAAAGGGGTGGTTCGATCATTGGTGACGATTTGTTTCTTTTATCAAAATTTCATCCCTTGTTTTAAATATGTGATAATAAATAGTTTGAGTTTTGTTTCGACCCCATTTACAAAATAGGATGTTGTGTACAAAATAGGATCATTTTACTTGACGATCCAAGTCACGAGTGAACCACAAAGACCCTCAAATGGTGAGTTTGGAACAAGTGAAAGCTGTCGAATAGACACCACATGATGTTAGTGGAAGGAGGTCGATTTTGCGAACCAACAGGGATGAGGATGACCGATTTAGAGGGTCCAAGTCGATTCTAAGGACCTAAGTAAATGCTGAGGATGGTCAATTCTACGAGTTGAGGTTAATTCTGAGGACTTAAGAGGAAGTAACCGATTCTACGAGTCAAATCCAATTCTGAGGGCTTAAGTAGAGATGACCAATTCTGAGGGCTTAGGTAGGGGTGACCAATTCTGTGGGTCGAAGCCAATTCTTAGGGCTGAAGTATGGGTAACCAATTCTACAGGTTGAAGCCAATTCTGAGGGCTTTAAGTGGAGGTGACCAATTCTTTGGGTCGAAGCCAATTATGAGGGCTTTAAGTAGAGGTGACCAATTTTGTGGGTCCAAGATAATTCTGAGGGCTTAAGTAGGGGTGACCAATTTTGCAGTTCAAAGCCAATTCTGAGGGATTAAGAAGAGATGACCAATTTTAAGGGTCAAAGCCAATTTTGAGGGCTTAAGTAGGGGTGACCAGTTATGCGCGTCGAAGCTAATTCTGAGGGCTTTAGGTAGAGGTGACCAATTATGTGGGTCGAAGCCAATTCTCAGGGATTTAAGTAGAGGTGAACAATTTTTAGGGTCAAAGGCAATTCTGAGGGCTTAAGTAGGGGTGACCAGTTCTGCGGGTCGAAGCCAATTCTAAGGGCTTAAGTAGACATGACCAATTCTGAGGATTAAAGCAAATTCTGAGGGCTTAAGTAAAAATGACCAATTCTTAAGCCATAAGTAGAGATGACCAATTATGAGGGTTAAACTCAATTTGAGGGCTTAAGTAGGGGCGACTAATTATGCGGGTTGAAGACAATTCTGAGGTCTTAAGTACGGATGACCAATTCCAAGGGTCGAAA
This sequence comes from Sambucus nigra, assembly GCA_949130495.1. Classification (NCBI taxonomy): domain Eukaryota; kingdom Viridiplantae; phylum Streptophyta; class Magnoliopsida; order Dipsacales; family Adoxaceae; genus Sambucus; species Sambucus nigra. The sequence continues at coordinate 476,290,456 of OX422210.1, forward strand.
TTAATTATACGGGATTAAGTAGAAATGACCAATTCTGAGGGTCGAATCCAATTCTCAGGGCTTAAGTAGAGATGACTAATTTTGAGGGTCGAAGCCAATTTTGAGGGATTAGGTAAAGGGTGAGGCATATTTTTCTTAGAAATTTGGAGACTTCACTAGGGAAAAGATATTAATTCGATGATCGGGTGCAACCCTATTGGGAATTTTCTTCGATTTCTGCGGGTTCACTTAGAGACGTTGCTTGGGAGATATCCAATTGGATTTGAGAATTCTACTGTGGATGTAGAGTGTTCCGTTGTGGTATTAATATGGTTGAGGATTCAAGAGGTTTGAATTTTTTTTCTTGGTGATAAAGGTTCCAAGATTCATTTGACAATTTTTAGAAATTATTTGGGGATTTTTTGGGATTTTCTTGTATTTTTGGGGAATTTTTGAACAAAATTCTAGGGAGATGCTGACCAACAGGGTGTAGGAGGTGCCAAACTGTAGTGGCATGGTCTTTTGGACTAACTTGGGCATGTGAAGGGATAGTCCCGATCGATATGTGGCTGGGAACTGCCGATGGGCATGCCCCGAAGCATCCTATAAAAAGGGGGAGAGATTTCCTCATTTTCACAGCTTTTAGATCTCCAATCTTCTGCCTTTCCTTTCTGTGAACTATTATAGCATTCTTTTCTCTTCTGAGACTAAGAAATGAAATTTTTTTCAAGAAGTGCAGTCCATATGGTGTGGTTGAGTGTTAATAACTGGGCGCATTTAGAGTGGCGGGCCAGGATGCCCCTAGTGCTGGATTGTGAGAATGATTTTGACTCGTTTGAACTGGTTGCGGATGAGCGAATTATTTTGCGTGACCTAGTTCACCATCAATTCTCTCAAGTGGTGAACCTTAATGGTTATGTAAGTGTTAATGACCTTTGGTATTTTTTTTTGGTATTATTTCCTTACTTTTCCTGAATTTTGATAAGGGTTTTTCCTTTTAGTTTTGACAGACTAATATAACTATGAACCTATGTTCTCGGGGGATGAAGAGGTTCAAGGATGTCTAGGAGTACCTTCCACTAGTGGTGTGTTGGGTGATTTCATCAGCCGACTTTTGTAGTTGGGCGTCTGCATTAGATGAGATGCCTCGTTCAACGATCGTCCTTTGTGGTGGGATACCACCCACACCAAGCATTTTGTCTTTGGGGAGTTGACAGTGACTCCCATTGATGTGCAACAATTACTGGGGATGGAATGTGAGGGGGCCCTGATTGAGGTGGACTGAACTTTATGTTTGACGCCAATGACGGTAAAGGCGGTATTGGGTGATGTGAGGATGATAGTCTCTGGGGACTCTATCTGTCTCTCTCTTTTGAAGGAGGTTTTGTTGAGTCGACGAATAGACTAGATAATGGGCTACAAGTGTGGTAGATGGCCCATTTATTCATTCTTTTATTGTTGGGATGATTTTTGGTAGCGACGAGTGGCGATCACCCATGGTCAACCCGATCGACCCGAGCGTTAGGTTTGAATTGCAATGAAACAACCAAAATAATGTTGCTAGTTCAGTTTGATTTAATTAATTTTTCACTTGTTTAGCATAAGTTTCCCATTTAAAATCAAGCGGCATGAGGGATTTGTGGGAAGCATCCCAAAATCTAAGCATACAAAGCTACTAACGTAAAATAAAAAGAATACTTACCTCTATAACGCTCTCGAAATATGAAATCGCACCCAACCTATCGCAACAAAGACGAGGGAGTGAGCCGAATGATCGGTGGAAAATATACAAAAATGTACTATATAATTGAATGACAGAAAGAAGACTTTAATGCGTTATATCTACGTACTCATGCAACTACCATATATATAGCTGCATATATATGCATGAAACCATTTTTATTCCAAAAACAATATTTATCTCGATTAATTCACCTTGATCTTATGAAAGAATTCTCCTTCTCTTTTCCTGATATCCATTCCTTCATTTAACACACCCAGTTAAATACTCAAAACAAATTCACCTTCTTTAAGGAAAATTATTTCTTTTCCTAAAATTTCCCTTTTATTTATACGCATTCACGTTAGTATTTTCGATGAAATACACCCTTTTAACACATGCGACCATCGTGTTAGAAAATACTTATTTTTACTTTGGAAAATATTTCATAAACACACCCTTATGTTAATTATGGGTTGAACCTTTTAGGTTGCTTAACTACCCATTTAATCCTTCCACTTTACCATTTCTTTACCTTATGGACGTTAATCAATTTTAGCATTACTTGTCAACTTTGTCCTTTATCTGAACATTTATTAATTCTATAAGGACATATTTTCCATCTCTTCGCTAGTTCCTAGTTTACATAGTGTATGGCGTATCTCGTTCCAACTGTCAAGGCATTCAAGTTCAAGAAGATGGATCTGAATATCATGCATCTTCAACTTCTACTCGACATGATATATACTTTGGTATGGATTTTTTTTGTGTTCCTTAGATTTTTACTAAGTATTGGGAAAGTTTTCTAAATGTTTGATTTCAAAATGAGATATTTTTCAAAATTAAAATATTTTCTGAGATACCTATAGGCAAAACTTTTAAAATGCATTTAAGTCATTCAAATCACATTAACATGTCGTTCAAAAGGTCGTTTGAAGCCAAGGATCTCATATGGATTATTCGAGAGCGTACTATTTTGTTTTTAAGGGTTATTTGAAGTGGTCGTTGGAAGCAACATCTAACGACATCTTAATGTCATTCTAACGACCTAAAGTTCTCGTTCTAACAAGATTTCGCTGCCTTAAATTTTTTTATTTTCCTATAAAAATCTATTTTGTGAAGTTTTTTCATTAAGACAAACTGCAGAACAACTGCAATTAAGTCTTCACTTTTTAGGGAAAATTTTGTTTTTGATTCACAAAAATCAATCCCAATTACTTTTTTTAGTCAACTTTGGAACCCAAACACTTCTGGAACGAAGTTTATTCTTGTGGAGTGTTGTCTCTACTGCTGGACTTGGGGATTCTCGAGGGTATTCACTACTGAAGGAGGAACTGTCATTTTTGTGATTTTTGAGGGAGTCATTGTTGACTCAATGCTGCGGTCTTTGTGGATTATTTCGGGAATTCATTACAAATTTCTCTATTGTGTTGTAAGTCGCGATTTTCAAACATTAGTGAAATAAAGGTTTTGCCCTGCGGGGATTTTTCCTGAAATTTGTTTCTTCGCATGCTTATATGATTCACTACTTTCAATCAAATAAATGCATGTTTAGGGTAAAATTTGGAATTTGTGCATTTGACATCTCATTAAATAATTTAACTCTATTGATATATTGCAAACTTTCAAATTGGTATCACATCCGCTATCACAAATTTGTATCAGAGTATTTAGCTCTAGATTTTACCCTTTACAAATTGGTATCAAAGTAGGTTGCTCCAAGTTATCGAGTGATCCCGTGTTTTCAAAAAAGTCTTTTCTCTGATACCTTTGTTTTTACAAATTGGTATCAGAGAAGGTTTCACAAATTATCATGAGATCCTTTTTCCCCCAAAATTTTGTGTGATCTGAATCATTTTTAAAAAATTTATTTCTGAAAAATCACAATTTTTTTGATGAATAACTTATGTAATCTAATGCCCGTCTTTGATGGAACAAATTATGCCTATTAAAAAGCCTGCATGAGATCTTGTTTAAAAGAAATTGATGAAAGAGTATGGCTCGTTTGTGAAAGAGGGTGAACTCCTCCTATTGTCACCATTGAAAATGTGATAAATCCCAAACCTGTATCTGATTGGACTGGTGATGATTATAAATGGAGTGCCTATAACTCCCGAGGCCTTAGTGATATTTTTGGATCCATCACCCCCGACGAGTTTCGATTTATTATGATGTGCACCACATCAAAAGAGGCATGGGATCACAAAATTAAACCACAGAGTTTGAGACTATCACTATCTTAGAGTTCGGGTGTTTTGATGAGTTTTATTCTAGGTTGTCGGACATAGTAACATGAGTTTTAATTTGGGTGAGAAAATTAATGATTCGAGAGTTGTGAAAAGATTTTGAAGTCACTCCCATCCTGATTTATTCCTAAGGTCACTGTTTTGAATTCTTTGGATGTATTAGATTCACTTAGGTTAGAAGAACTCATACGAGACCTTCAAACATATGAAATCAAAATATTTCCCAAAACCATTAAGCCTAAGGATAGAGGGATAGCTTTAAACACCCAGGTTAAGAAAAAGATAAAATAGAGAGTTTTTAAAAAGTTTATCAAATTTTCCAAAGAAAATTGTTCTAATAAAAAGATTTTTGAGAAAAATAAAAAGAAAAATGCGGACAAGGATGGCAGTGAGAAAGTGGAAGAGGTGATATGTTTTGAGTGCGAGGGAAAAGGGCACAAGGCGTTTGAGTGTCCTACTATTCTAAAGAGAAAATGGAAGAAAATTGTTAACACGACCAGTTTTAGCGATAGTGACACCGAGTTGATTGATTCTGGGGACGAATCATCAAATGGAATGTGCGCTACATTCATGTCTAGTTATGATCACATCTAGTTTGTCCCACGACGATGATGACACTTATATACGTGAGAGCCTCGATGATATTTCGATCCAATCGGGTGATAGTGAGTGTGAGAGTGATATTGGAAGTGAGGGTAAAGGTGATATCCAAAAGGCATTTTGAGATTTGTACACCAAAGCTTTGAAGACCAAAAATTTGAATAAAGAGTTAGGTCTTAAGGGGTTAGATTTGGAGAGAGAGAGAGAGAGAGAGAGAAATTTTGAGGGTGTAAGGTGTCGGCGAGTAGACTTGAGAAGGTGAGAGATGTGAGCAGTTGAATATCTTAGGCCGGGAAAAGAGTGAATTGACAAATACTGTGGCTAGACTTACGAGAGATCTTCAATCCTCATTGGAGACTTGTGATAAACTTGAAGCCCATATATCCGAACTCGAGAGATATCTTGAACATGCTTGAGAGGTTAAGGACGGTATTGATAACACATCTAAGAAGGTTGGAAATATGATCCTCGGTCCCGCTTTGGGTAATGTTGAGAGACTAGGAATAGGTTATGATGATGATTACACTTTGCATGTTACACCCAAGCCAGTTCCCTAGTTTGTGATAGATCCACATGTCTCTCAACCTAACCCACTTAGGTATCCGTTTCCCCATAGGAAAGTGCATCCTATACATTTTGAGGGGTGTGTTTATGTTGTTCCCATTGCAAGAGAAGAGGAAACCTTAGGGAATATTTCTTTATGTTGGGTAGTGTGTCTTACAGGTATTTACGTCGTTATGTTACTACAAGTGTTCTCACACGCACTCCCACACATATTTCTCTACACGCTTCATCACATCACATGAGAGATTTTAAGCACTTTCGTGAGAAAGTTGAGTATTTAGTCAAGATTTCACATGATTTGATGGATGTTTTTCATAGGATGTCACCACCTTTGAAAAACTCCTGGGGCCCTAATGATTGAGGTTTCAACTTGTTTGCTAGCATATGATGCTTTTCATGATGGTATTTTATGCCCATTGCTAGTGTGTACTACCATTGCATTTAGCTTTTCCATTTTGATATATTTTTCAAACATCTAAAAAGATTTTTATTTTTCTTGAAAAGTTTTGGAAAAATACAAAAACCCTTTCTATGTTTTGGAAAAAGTGAAAAGGCCAAAAATATTTTATTTTTGAAAAACACAAAAAAAAATTATATTTCTTTTTACACCATTTATGGATGGACATTTAGGATGACCAAGTCATAATTTCATTCCATTATCCATGTAACTATTTGATAGTGTTTTGAGATGCAACATCATTTAATCCATGTGCATTATAATGTTTGGAGTCATTATGATGAGACTTGTGATCCTACATGTTTGACTCATGATCTCCTTTAATTCACACATGCACAAACTGATTTGAGTATTGTACTTGTCTATCACATGTGGATTAAAGTGTTTTCATCTCAATCCTGTCTTTAAAATGAACTAAATACGATAAAACTAGACAATGAAAGTAGTGCATGTAAGAATCGTTGCCCGTGAGAGTTTATTTATTATTAAAAAAATATGAGTGAACACGGGAAATGACTACTTGAGGCAAGTGAACGCGTCGTCAAATCCACCATTTGAAAAGTGTTGGAGAAAAAAATTAAGGCAATAAAAAGAAAATATGCCAAAAAGGGGGTATTTAGTTTAATTGATCTTACAAAAGAAAAAATTAAAATAAGATCATGTTTATCTTTTCAGGGAGTTTGGTTGGAAATCAACGGGTTTGCACACCCTGATAAAGTCTTGAAAAAGAATGATATAGTTTTAGATGTTATTAGTGGGGAAATAACTTTAGACTTTGATTTGTTGATTATATTGAGTAGATATCATTTGAATTCAACATTTTTACACCTAAGGACAATTTTCAGTTCATTCGTTAAGAGTATCCAAAATTCACCGTGCACATATGTTATGATTGTTTGAGTTAATTTTCCTATCGAATTTGTTCACACCTATTCATTCTGTTTCCATGATTTGGTTTTCTTAGTGTTAATTTCTTGTGTGTGTTGTTTTTGTAAATTATTTTTGGCTGAAAAAGTTTGAAAAATAAAAAATATTTTGTGGATACATATGAGTTTATCCTTGCATGAGTTTTTTGATATATATTTGTGATGATTTGCTATGTTTCTTGTGACATACTCCGGTTTATTATGTTTTATTATTTTCCTTGTCTATTTGAGACAAATAAAATGGGGGAGAACGAATTATGAATTATGGGGGAGTGATAGTTTGAATTATGGGGGAGATTTGATTTGATTTATGTTTATCTTATTTCAAACTTAATACGTCACGAAGGTATTTTCTTTGTTTACTGTGTGTAGGACTTTAATGAGGATTTCAAAAGCACACAAAAAGAAAAGAAAGGAGATTGGAAGATTTGAAAGTTAAAAGTTGAAGATTTTTGAAGACTTGCCTATTTATTATCTTTCACCTTTTGAGTTTCTGAGAGGGTATTAGATATGTATAAGACATTTGTTGATAATTTGGATATTTTTATTTTATATTGGAATAGCCATAGGGGGAGATTTGTAAGGACATATTTTCCATATTTTCCCTATTGTCTAATTTACATCGTGTATGGCGTATCTTGTTACAACCATCAAGGTATTCAAGTTTACAAGTTCAAGAGGACGGATCCGAATATCATGCATCTTTAACATCTACGCAACATGAGGTATACTTTGGTATGGATTTTGTTTTTGTGTTACTAAGATTTTTACTGAGTGTTGGGATACATCTCTAAAATGTTTTATTTTAAAATGAGGTATTTTTCAAACTTAAAATGTTTTCTGAGATACCTGTGAGCGAAACTTCAAAAACTCATTTTAGTAGTTCAAACGAAATTCCCTTGTTGTTCAAACGACATTGGCATGTCGTTCGAAGGGTCATTTGAAGCCCATGTGCATACTGTTATGTTTGTTAAGGGTCATTTGAAGTGGTCATTCGAAGCAACATTTTATAACATCTCAATGTTGTTTTAACGATCTAGAGATCTCGTTATAACGAGGTTCTGTCGCCTCAAAAGTTTTTATTTGCCTATAAAAACCTGTTTCGTGAAGCTTTTTCATTAAGACTTTTCATTTACGCTCTACCATTACTCCACTTTTTAGGGAATTTTTTTTTTGAATCACACAAATCAATCCCAATTACTTTTGTGAATCATCTTTGGAACCCAAACAAGTTTATTCTTGTGGAGTGTTGTGTCTACTGTTGGACTTGGGGATTCTCGACAGTGTTCACTGCTGAAGGAGGAACTGTGGATTTTGTTATTTTAGAGGGAGTCATTGCTGATTCAATGCTACCATCATTGTGGATTATTGTGGAAATTCATTACAGATTTCTCTATTGTGTTGTAAGTTGCAAATTGCAAAAATTAGTGAAATAAAGGTTGTGCCCTGCTAGGATTTTTCTTGAAATTTGTTTCTTCGCATGCTTATACGATTTACTGCTTTCAATCACATAGATGCATGTTTAGGGTTTATTTAAAATTTGGAATTTGTGGGATTAACATCTCGTTAAATAATTTAACTCTATTGAAATATTGCTAACACTCAAATTGGCATCACATCTTCTTTCACAAATTAGTATCAGAGTTTTTAGCTCGAGACTTTACCCTTTGCAAATTTATTCAAGTTAGGTCGTATTTTCACATATTTACCACATAACCCATTTCTTGACATGTTCCAATTTAATTATCTATTTCTTGAAATCTTTTAATAGCGGTATACTATAAATGGCTCAATATCGCCGGTTATGCACACCATATGCTCTGGCCAGTGATGTAAGGTCTTTCACCTCAGGGCTCCGAGCCCTCCTTAATTATTCCAATATCATCTGAGTTCTTATTAATGTGTTTTAATATTTTACAAATTTCCACATTATCCCACCTTTCCCTTTACCCAGCCAAAGCCCATACGCGGGGTTCCACCCCAACTTGTGTTACATTTTAAAATCATCTTTTCTTGTCCTTTACACTTAGCATTGATTTTATTCCAAAATCATGTTCATTTAGGACCATCTTGTGTAACACCTTTTTCTAACATTTTTATTTCATAAAAACATTCCACTTTACTTAAAATTACCATTTTACTCATTTGTTTCCAAACGTATCTTTTCCTCAATTTTTACAACTGTTAATTTCCAAAACACCGTTAAGTTACCCACACTAACTTATTTAGTGCTTGTAACCCATTAACACCTTTTTTTTTAACATTTTGGTTTATCATTCTTCTTAATTCGAGATATATTTATTTCATTACATTCATTTCTAAGAAAACATTACCATATAATACTACTTTGTAAGAAAATACAATCATTTTCTTTACTGACACATGTAGTCTTGATATCTCACATTTTTATCACATTTCAACACCCATTATGTATACCTTAGGGTTTAAATTTTATTTCTTCTTTATTTTATGTCTAAACCCAATAAAACCTTCATTAAACTTGTTCATGTGTTCATCATCAAACTACTACAAGTTTATACGCATGAGAAGAAGGATTTTAAGTCCAAAAATCCTATCAAATGGGTCTATCATGTGATTTACTGTAGGAATTTCATAGTACTTGAAAAAAATACATTTTTTAAGACTAAAGGACATTTTTATTCTTCAAAACTTCAACAATATTCAAATTTATAAAATCTTCATTTTTGTAAGAATCTTTAAAACATCTTTCACCCAAAATATCTTTCGCAAGATAATCATCGTTTCCAACATTTTATTCCATAAACTGTTTGATATTAAACTTCTTGAAACATATATTTTTCAACATTTCTGAAATCCTATTTTTAATCTATTTATGATATCATCACAAAAATGATCCTTTATAACAAAACATGCAACCTACTATTACAACCTCAACCATAAGACTAATACATGAAAAATATGAATTCTAAGGTAAGAGTAGAATTTTTCTCACCTCAATGGAGCTCCAAAAATTATTGGATGAGAAAAAAGAAATTGATGGCCATCCCCACCTCCTAAGGTGGTCTCTAGGGTGTTGCCTAGCTCCATAAAGCATGCTCTAAGAAAAATTCCCTTCAAAACTCCATAAATGTTTACTCTTCTGCTTCTCACCCCCCCCCCCCCCCAACACCTCCAAATTTGTAGCTTAGTTCATCCATGGAGGAAATAGGTGTCTAGGGTTCAAGTATGTATGAATACATATATAATATGGTGACATAAAGTGGAGGAATGGTGGTGGTATGGTGGTTTATATTAGAGAGAGGAGGAGAAATGTTGAAAATGGAGACCCATACCCTTCTCTCTCTTCTTCCAACTCAATTCATCCTTTAATAACCCAAACCAACCCTTATAAAATACCCTCAAACCTCAATTCCCATTTTTACCCAATTTGGGCTCAACAGAGCTCGACACCTCATAAATCCAATGACCTAAAACATCTTCCACTTAAGGGCAACCTAATTTAAACATTTTTTTTTCTGCTCGTTTGAACGAGAATGACCTCTCTTTCAAACAAGAAAGGCTTCTCGTTCGAACTAGCCTTCAAATGACCTTCTAACGAGCCTGTTCAGGTATGAAGTGGAGTCTCGTTCGATCCCCACTTCGAACGACTTGGGATTATCGTTCGAATGACCTTGAACGCGTTTAAACAACTAATTTCGATACCTTCTCCAAATTTTAAATTTTAACCCACAAACTTCCAAAAAATTATCGTTAAGATCCCAATATTGTCAAACATAACCCTAATAATAAAGATCCAAAGAGCAAGGTTTTTATATGCTTATTATTTATGTAGGAAAATATTAAATTATTGGGCACGGGTATTACATAAATCGTAAGAACTGACTGCGTGGTCATGGGACTTCTGGTTTGAGAATATGATATAAATTTACAAATATCTAAACGTATGCTTAAAAACATCCTACTAAAAGGTGAAAACCCAAAATAGCCCCCAAAACAGCTCCGTATGAGGCATAAACACCTCGCACGGGACCAACGTAACTCAAAGGAACTGGCGGGGTAGTCATGGGACTTCGTATTTGAGAATATGATGAAAATTTACGAACATCAAGACTTTGGCTAAAAAACATGTCGCATGAGGCTAAAAATCCAAAACAACCACCAAATGAGCCCATAAGAGCCTTAAACACCTCACACGGGTTAATGTAACTAGTAGAAACTGATCGCAGAGTCACGGTAATCCTGATTTGAAAATATGATGAAAATTTCCAAATATATAGACTTAGGCTTAAAAGCATGATGTTAGAGGGTGAAATCCTAAAATAGCCCCCAAATGGCCCCTTAAGAGGCACGAACTCCTTACACAAGACCAATGTAACTTATAGGAATAGACCGAGTAGTCATGGGACTCTCGGTTTGAGAATATAACAAAAATATTCAAATATATATATACTTAGGCTTAAAACATGCCATTAGAGGGAGAAAATTCAAAACAACCCCAAGGGGTGCACGAATAACTCGCAAAAGACCAATGTAACTCGTAAGAACTGACCATAGAGCCACGGGACCCACCCCCCATTTAAGAATGTGATGAAAATTTGCAAATATCTAGACTTTGGCATAAAAATAGGCCGCTAGAGGATAAAAATAAAAAATAACCCCCAAAGGGCCTCGATTGAGACACAAACACCTTACACATGAGCAATGTAATACGTAGGAACTGACCACGTAGTCACGGGACTCCCAGTTTGAGAATATGATTAAAAATTTCCTATAACAAGACTTAGTCTTAAAAACATGCTGCTAGAGGGAAAAAATCCAAAATAGCCCCGAAAGGGTCCCATTAAAGGTCTGATCACCTCGCACGGAACCAATGTAACTCTTACGAATTGATCAAATAGTGACAGGAATCTCGATTTGAGAATATGTTGAAAATTTGCAAATATCTAGACTTAGCATTAAAAACATGCTGCTAGACGGAAAAAACCCAAAACATCCCCGCAAAAGGGATGAAGACCTCACACGGGACCAATTTAACTCATAACGAATAATTGCTTTGTCATGGGAATCCCGATTTAAAAACATGAGGAAAATTCATAAATATCTAGACTTGAGAGTGCACCAACAATTCAATGATTAAGTTTTTTCATTAAGTTTAATTTAAAACCCAAAAATTACCAACACACGCACTTAATTGCGACAGACTAATAATATAAACACGAGCATGCAGAGTCAATCACAATATGAGGAAGAATCCCCAAGGTACAAAACCATTCATTTCACTATTATATGTAAAGACTTACAATCATAGTGATTAGGCTTAAATTCTTCCGAATTTATCCCCTTAATTTATCGACTTTTAAAGTATTGAGAAAGAAAGAAACTGGAAAAGCATCGAAAGAAATCGAAGAAGGAAAGTCAGAAGGTTAGTTTCGTAACTTTGCAACCATAGTCCGGAAGTGGAGGCAATTGGAAAGTTGATGATATTTAAATTACAAGAACACTGGAAGAAAAGACACTTTAATCTGAGATATGGTGGAAAAGTTATGGGCATTTGAAGATGAGAAAATTTTGGAAAAAGATCCCAGAATAAATTTCATAGGCGATTCCGACCTTTTATTCAAAAAGGGTCCGGACCGGGTACAAAGCAAGAGTTCTGAATAAATTTCAGGGAAGATCCGGACCTTTTATTAAAAGGATCTGGACCGCATAAGCAATTTGGTCCCTGTATGGAAAATAGGGGCAATCCGGACGTTTTATTCAAAAAGGGTCCGGACCGCCCTTGCAAAGATCTTTGATTAAAAAAAGGGGGCGATCCGGACCCCCCAGCCCGAGGATCCCAATCGCTTGGGATTTTTTTAGATTTTCTTTTCTTTTTCTCAGAGTTTTAAGCGGGTCAATCTCTTGAAAATTTTGAAGTTATTTATGCTAGGTTGTTACAAAATAGTAGGGGTTCGACATTTTAGTTTTCTAATTAGGAGTAAAGGGTTTTTGAAGCAAAAAACCCTAGTTTTGACAAGAAGAGAAATGGCTGTAAGGATTGCATTTTATTTCTGAGTTTTCTTCAATACAAGTACTATTCTTCCTTTAATTCTTTATTGGTTCTTTAGATTTGTTATTTTTTTAGCATATTTCTCTTCATCACTTTTCATTAGACATGATGTTTTATTTCTCAAAATTGCATTTTTTTTTAATTTAATCATGTCCGGCTAACTTTCTAAGGGTTGGGTTGCATGAAGCCAACCCGATGTCGTTTACATATGTATAAAATTAAGTTTTGATTTAAATAATTGGTCAAATCGTATTGTGTGGTGATCACAACCGTTGTAGGACTTTTGATCCCGTTTGCCCTAGGTAACCGAGATGCTTAAGAATGCAACACGTGTGTATCTATCTCAACAATGCTTTATTCTTTCTTTTGATTATATAAGATGCGGGCTTGAACCTCGTATATATAATGCTTGATATTTATAAATATTGGGTTTAGTCATTTATTTCAATTCGGGAATTAGTTTTAAGATTGGTAAATACACTAGGGTTGGAGGATTGTATCCTGACCCATTCTTCTCAGTTAAGAGTACAACATCATAATTAGTTTATTTGTACTTCTTCAGTACTTAGCATACTTAGTAGTTAACGTTTAATTTACCTTTAGTTCGTAGTTACCCTCCCTTTCAAATAACCTTTTTATTTCCTTTTCAGGGTCAAGTTAGGATTCTCTGTCTTTCCAATGTCGTCATGTTTTTACGTCCTATTTCCCTGAGGATCGATACCCCATCTTACTAGGATTATTACTTGAGTGACGGGCTTGCACTTGAGCCAATATAACACACACACTAGAACACATTTGTGGCCGCATCAAGTTTTTGGCGCCGTTGCTGGGGAGTTAGGTAGACTTAGGTTAGATAGAGTCAATCTAAAACTTTGACCAAAAATATAAAAAAAATAAATAATAATAATAATAATAAATATCCAAAAATAAATTCTCTCAAAAGACTGTTCATGAAAAATCCTGAATAAACTCATTAAAATACTCTGACCAGAATTCAAGAAAATTCAATCGTTGAGTATAATCATGACAGCCCCCACACCCATCACGTTCCACAATTCTGGGTTCCATCTTTTACACCCGCACACTACATTGCCAATCAAACTTTAAGTCACTCCCTGAGTCACACTTCTAGGACACTGAGTGAGGATTCTGAGTCAATTGAAGAGAGAGCAATGTCAGACGTCGCTAGTTTCGATACTGGGGAGGGAAATCCACCATATCATCCCACGAAAGAACTCCTTTTTCCCGAGCGAACTATCACCCTTAGTTGCATTTTACTCCCGTATAATGATGGTCAGTTCCACTTTTGCAATGGGATGATACATATTCTCCCTACTTTCCATGACATAGATTCGGAGAAACCATACCTTCACATACGAGAGTTTGAAGAGGCGTACGAGACATTTAGTGATCAATCTTGAACGTAAGATATCGTTCCCCTAAAGCTTTACCCTTTTTACTTAAAAGATAAAGCTAAAACTTGGTTGTGGTCTCTACCCCCGAACTCCATTATCTCTTGGAAGGATATGCAATCGAAATTTCTCTCAAAGTTCTATCCATAGAACAAAACCAACTCTATCAAGACTCAAATTTAAGGTTTCTGACAAGAAGATAATGAGTATTTCGATAATTATTGGGAACGCTTTCAAGAATTGATTAGCTCTTGATCCCATCATGGATTCGAAAAACATCACCTAATCTCTTTCTTCCATTATGGGCTAACAGTAGCATCTAAATAACTTGTGCAAACCATGTGTGAAAGACCATTCTGGGAATTAGATGCTAGTGATGCTGAGGCCCATCTTAAGTATGTTGCCGAGACTACTCAAGTATGTGGCATATCTTATCCTAAGGCCCAAACTCGGCCTAGACAAGTATCTAGCACTCCGATTGCATCCGGTCTATACCAACAAGATAGTAATACTTTACTAGACCGTCGATTAGATCACTTTGAGAAAGGAGTGAGAGATCTACTTGAAGTTCGATTGAGAGACATTTCCTGATCCAACTATGCTGTAAAAGAAAATGTGTGCGCTATTTGTGAGGCAGGCCATTCCACAAAGGCATGCCCAATGATTTCATCCTACAAGGCTATGTATACCGAGCGGTTGGAGGCTATAGGAGGATTTAAGGGAAACTTTAACACCCCGTATGATAACACGTACAACCCTTCATGGAGAAAGCATCCTAATTTTAGCTATGGGCAATCGCAGACTGCATTGAATCATAATTTACATGTTGCCCCTCCTCCACCTCCACACATTCAACAAGAACCACCCATGTAAGGACATAGGCTAGAACCACCTCCTCCAGCTCCATATATCACTCCGCCACAGAGAACTCTTGAGGAGAGGATACACAAAGTGCAACCCATGCTAGATATGAGCGCATGTTCACCGACATAAATGCGAACACTTCAAAGTTGCAATCGTCATTGAGTGTACAGGAGAAGGGTAAATTTCCGGCCCAAGGCCAAAAACCATCCCAAGATCAAACTAGTGTAACCTCTAATTCTAATGCAAATCAAGAGAAATGTTGCGCGATAACCACTCTACGTAGTGGGGAGGGTTGTTTATTTATCACCTCTCCCATAAGACACAATAAAAGACAAGAAGGTATAGCCTGGTAAGAAAAAAGGCCGAAGATGATTCATTAATTGAGAGTGATGAGGAGTATAACACTAGTGGGCCCAAAGTCATCATAAACTACCCACTGTCGCGCCATTTCCTCAACGGCTGGTCCCAACTAAAAAAATAGACCTCTTGTGACAATATTATAGACGTTCTTAAGTAAGTAAAGATCAATTTACGTTTTCTAGAAATGATACATAAAATTCCCGCTTATGCTAAGTTTCTTAAGGAATTACTTACGGTGAAACTAAAGCTAAAGGTAAAGAAAAATGTGTTTCTAGCACAGAACGTCAACTCAATACAATGAAGTGGCCATCCACCCAAATTTAAATATCCGGGTGCACCGACTATTTCGTGAATCATGGGGGGAAATCGAATTGAGA
The DNA here is from genome assembly GCA_949130495.1 of Sambucus nigra. Lineage (NCBI taxonomy): Eukaryota > Viridiplantae > Streptophyta > Magnoliopsida > Dipsacales > Adoxaceae > Sambucus > Sambucus nigra. The sequence continues at coordinate 476,305,992 of OX422210.1, forward strand.
GAGCATTAATAGATTTAGGGGCAAGAGTCAACATTCTCCCCTATTCAATTTATAAGCAATTAGGTTTGAGGGACCTTAAGCCCATAAACCTGACTCTTCGACTCGCGGATAGTTCTATCAAGATACCTCGGGAGGTCGTTGAGGACGCAATCGTCTAAGTTGACACATTTTACTGCCCGGTGCATTTTATCATTCGGGATGAGGATCCCTCTATTGTTTCGAGTAATCATGTCCCCATCATTTTAGGCTGCCCATTCTTAGCTACTGCTAATGCCTTGATTAACACTCAAAATGGGCGAATGCAACTCACGTTCGGCAATATAACCTTTGAAACAAACATATTCAACATCACTAGTCTCGAGGGTGATGAGGGCAAATCACGAGAGATGGATTTCATGGAAGAGAAGGTACACGAGAATTAGAGATCCCACAAGCGAGAGCCGTTAGGGATGTGCCTTGTTTCATCAAGTGAGAGCGTTAGGTTTGACGATGAGAGAAAAGTGGGGCAAATGTGTGTAGTAACTGCAATTGAGAGCGAGAGAGAATGGTTAGAGGAGAAAAAAATAGTGGAGTTAGAGATCGGGAGAGTATGCGAGGACATAGGCATTACTTAAGAGAGAGAGTTAGGGTACGTGAGCATGGAAGATGTTGAAAAAGAATTTGGGCATATGGATGAGAGCATCAATGTAGAAGTCCAACCTTTATTGGACTCATTTAATTACTTGGATGAGAGGGAATGTCAATATACAATAGATGATTCCTTCGTAATGACCATCCCTCCACATCACAGAAGTCTTCAGAAGAGAGTGAAAGAGAATGTTCGAAACACACTCAAGAGAGCGAATTAGGAGATATATGTCTTGAAGACTTTGAAAAAAAGTTTGAGCCGATGGAAGAAAGCCTTACTGTTCAAGTCCAATACCTATTGGACTCTTGTAGTCACTTAGAAGAAAGCGAATGGAAAGATAAAATAGATGAATTCCTTCTTTGTGACCATCCACCCATACCATTTGAGGTCCCGGAGGCGATGGAGGAGAAAAATTGTGTTTCGTTCAACTTAGAGCCCGACCCATGCGTTCAAAAAATTGAAAGAAACTTAGGTGTTCCCTCCAAGTCGGTGCACGCATGCCACGCTTTAAGTAAGAATCACGAGAATTCCTTTCCAATTAGTCACGACGAGTCTCCCGGCCTTTCCTTTATCTATGGGCGAGGCCCCAACTTATTCTTATTATTGGTTTATGATATGAAGACGGGAGAGACGAGGAGAGCATTGGACCCCGTTCATGGGGTCGGGTGAGTTTGTAGAAGTTTGATAGGTCGTCGCACCCCAACGCGAATGGGGTGATTTTTGTTGTATTATTGAGTCATGTGTTAGTGTCATTTAGTGTCTTTTTGCATTTTAAATATTTCCCTTGTTTTATTTGTCACGCTTGTTATTTCCTCTTCTTTAGATTTTTAGTCCTTTTTATTGAGGACAATGCAAAATTCTAAGTTAGGGGGGATGACGAATGCGTATTTCTAAAACTTAACAAATTTCAAAAATGCCAAAAAAAATTAGAAAATTTCAAAAATTTCCAAAAAAATTGAAAACTTTTGAAAAGCCAAAAATATTTTTGGTGCGCCCAAAATATGGCTTGTGATTCAAGTGCAAATCTAATCGCAACAAGTAGAATCCGGTAAGTACGGAATCGTGATCCACAGGGATTGAACGCTCCTAAGAGAACTAGATTGGGGCAAAGAGATTCTCTAAACGTCACAAAATGTTAAAGTGTAAAAGATGATTTGTGATTTGGAAAGGTGATTGAGATGTAACCTCTAAACTGACATGCTATTAATGAACAGATGATTAACAACAAATTACGGAACTAATGAAAAGAACTAAGGTAAGCTTGAGTTCAAGAAATTAAGGGGATTGAGGATCATTCTCCCACCTCGGATTCACAAGGAAGGGGATTATAAGGCTTGATTAAATTAATTCTAATCGAGCATAACTAATTAAGTCCGAACATCAACCATGTAGAGAATGAACTCAACAATGGAGGATTAGGGTTTAATTAATTATTGCTAGATGGGTTGAGTTTGTAGTAAAGCTTCAAACACTAGCCCTTGCATGACAAGGGAAGTTAAGAAACTATGATACTCCAAAACCAACACATGAAGTTCCATTAGAACAATTAAAAACCAAACCCTAGATATTAAGTTCAAGCATCCAAGGTGGGATATTGATCCCCAATCACAAGTCTAGCTACTCATAATTAAAACTAAACTACACATGCTAGTTAACAACATACTTGAATTAGTTATCTAGTTAAAACTCAAATCAATACAAAGGATGGAATTCAATGCAATTTAAAGCTAGTGGACCAAGAAGAGATGGAGTAATTGAACTTATCTTGCATTAATCACAACTATTCAACACGCAATCAAAGCCTTACAAGTTGGGGAAAGCCATAAATGAGCTTGACCTAGGAGAGAGAAGAGAGTGTTTTTCTATCTTACTAAATATCCAACAAAAGTAATCTCCTTACCAAAGAGGAAAAACAAGGGATAAATCCCCAAAATTCCACCAAAATGGCAAACTAGTAATAAGAAGAAAGCTGAAAATGCAGGGCCGAATCGATTCGGTGCCACATCCGAATCGATTCGGAAGTGTAGAGAAAAGCCCCTGCAAGTGACCGAATCGATTCGGTGGTAATGGCGAATCGATTCGGGCCTTCTGCAGAAAGAAGAGTTGCCTATATAGGCATTAATTGTTCCATGCTTCACCGAAACTTCCGTAACTTTTGCGTTCGAGATCGGATTCAAGCACCGTCGGAGGCCACGCGAAGAGGAGAAGAAGGTCTACAACTTCCGTGAAGAAATCGGGAACAAAGCCCGAGTGCTGAAATTACTAAAATGCCCCCGACTGTGCAAGTGTCAACGGAACTTTCCGGATCAAAACCAAACTTCCCAAAATGCATTTGCGAGACCTATAAAAGCTCAATAAAGACACAGACAAAGTATATATGATGAATTTAGGGGTTAGTCAATAAATGAGAATAAGAACCGGGAAATGCATGCACGGGAATGCTAGAATGTACAAATTAACGGGGTATAAAATACAATAAAAGTGACGAATCAATTTTGCTTCAAATTAAATAAAGATTGGAATTCAAAATTTCCAAAAATATCATTAAAATTCGGTTTAAAGTCTCAAATTGTAAAAATAAATTAAACAAAGTCTAAATTGACCAAAGATGGAAGTTGAAAGAAAATTGACGACTTTACGAATAAGTGTAATGATTAACCAACCCAGTGAAATTTCAAGCCTATCTATTTTTGCGGGAATTTAAATCAATCTGAGTTAATGGTTAACTCCAAGTTCATTTTAGCGTTTAAATAAGTCATTGAAGATCTTTATTCCTTTGTTTGATCGGTTACGGGAAACATGTGATGTTTTGTCTCGAAAAATGCGTTAAATATATCTCTAAACTTAAATTAATCTCGAGACACATATGGTAAAGAAACTCGCATTTGGACAATGAAGTAGGACCTCATTTGGCACCCAAAAATATTAGCCATAAAAAGTTGTGAAAAATTATCCCTTTCTGCAACCCAATTTATAGCCGAATAAAATTTTCCCTTTCATTTGATAACCCAAACACAAAATTAACCCGAAATTATGAAATTAAAAATTAGTCCGAAAAATGCATAAAAAGGGGCAAGAAAAATAGAAGTATGTTTAACAAAAAATAACAAGAAAAATATGAAAAATAGAAAAAAATTAGAAAAAGAAGAGAAAATAAGCAACCGCCTGAAAAAGCACTAATGGACATCCTAAGTAAATTTTCAAATTCCAAATTTGCCAACCATTTCCATGTTACCCAAAACACCTCAAACCCAAAAAGTTCTAACCGAGTCCAAATTGAAAAATTGTTTACCGCGTGGAGAGCTAAGGCACAAAAGATAATATAAGAGATTAAATGGTGTGAATTAGAGGCGATATTTCCGTTTCCTCATAACCGTACTCCGATGATGAGATCTTTTCACTATAAATTTTTGTCTTTTCAATTTTGTGTGCATGACTTCGTTTTCCAATACATTTACTCCTTATATCACACATATCGAGAGAAATAGCCGCATTCTGAGTGATTTGTTTGTGAGAGTATTCCGTGAGCATTTGAATCAAAATGAATTTTCAGAAAAGTAACGTAATGATCAATCGGTGGAAGGTAACGGTTTCATTTCTGGATTCGCACACACGCACTATGATTTTAGACTCTTGAATATGAATTGGTGGTGACTATTCTCTGGAAAATTTAATTTGTACAATTTTTGAATATTTTGAATTTGCTTTGAGTCGAATTTTGTGGGTATATTCACTGCAAACTCTCATGAGACACAACTCGTCCTACTAGGGTAACCTATGGGTTTAAAGGCTTGTTGCATACGCTAAATGCAATCGCTCGCCCGCGAAAGTGGTAGTCTATCCTAATAAAATGAAAATTTTGAGAGTTGAACCTTAGTTCAATTCTTTTACATTGCTCAGGATGCGCAAATTTCTAAGTCAGGGTGGGGGTTTGATTAGGATTAAATTCTTCCGAATTTATCCCTTTAATTTATGGACTTTTATTATTTCGAGTGATGTAAAATGAGTTGATTTATCGCATTTACTTGCTAATGACTCCTTCTAATAAGTACATCTAGTTTCGTTTATTTCTCATGAATTTTGTAGGAATTTAAAGTATTGAGAAAGAAAGAAACTGGAAAAGCATCGAAAGAAATCAAAGAAGGAAAGCCAGAAGGGCATTATTATAACTTTGAAACCATAGTCCGAAAGTGGAGCCAATTGGAAAGTTGAAGATATTTCAATTACAAGAACACTGGAAGAAACGACACTTCAATCCGAGATATGGTGGAAAATTTATGAGCATTTGAAGATGAGAAAAGTTTGGAAAAAGATCCTTGAATAAATTTCATAGGCGATTCGGACCTTCTATTAAAAAAGTCTGGATATGGGGTACAAATCAAGAGTTCTGAATAAATTTTCGGGGAGATCCGGACCTTTTATTCATAAAGGATTCAGACCGCATGAGCAATTCGGTCCCTGTATAAAAAATAGGGGCGATCCGGACCTTTTATTAAAAAAGAGTCAGTACCGCCCTTGGAAAGATCTCTAATTAAAAAAAAGGGGGCCATCCGGACTACCCAGCCCGAGGATTCGGACTGATAAGCACCCAAAACTGTACAATTTATACCCCAAATAGATGTGCTTTAGTTGCTAACTAGGTAATATGGGTCTTATGCGCTTAATTGTTCAATATGCAGGCTTAATTGTGCATTGTAGAGTTCAAACACTTAAATTAAGACAATTGTGCGCAATATGGAGCTAAAACCAATTCCAATACCCAATCCCCTGACCCTAACCTAACCCATCCTAGCCTAAACTTACCCCGAAACCCGTGTGTGTTAGTTTGTGTCCCTTTTTATTATTTTTTTTTATATTTTTAGTTTGAGTCCTTTTTATTTTTAGGATTTATTTTAGATTCATTTAATATTTTCTAGGTTTATTTTTCTATTTTATTTTTATTAATATAATTTTATTTTATTTTTATTTTTATTAGCTTTTAGTTTAGTCTTATTAGGATTAATTTTAGGAGTTCATTTTTAGTTTATTATATTTTATATTTTTTTAGGACTTTAATTTTCATTTAATTTTATGTTTTTATTTATTTTATTTTATTTTAGTTTTTCTTAGCTTAAGATTTTATTTTTTTTTAGTTTTATTACTTTTATTTTTATTATTTTTAATTTGTTTTATTTTTAATTAGATTTTATTTTATTTTTTTAATTTTTGTTGAGTCTTTATTATTTTAGGGGTCACAAATTAAACACACACCCCCTAAAACCTACATACTACCAAACACACCCTAAGTCACATCACATTACCCTACACCTCATAAACACAAAACCAACCCCCTCCACTATTCATCATCATCTTCATCCTAACCCTCTCTCTCTCTGCTCTAAAATCCAAACACCCATTAACAAATCCAAGAACCCATCAAAAACTTCCAGCCTTGACCTCTTACAATTCGGACCTCAACCCGACTCTCTTCACCTTCCATTCCCAAACCCCATTCACTCCACCAAATCCCCCATACCCGGACTCTCCCATACCCCTCCTTCCTCCACTGCCAGCTCTGACCGGAGTACAAAACCAAACCCACTGCCGCCGGTGTCAAACCCCGATCCAACCCCTGTCGCGACCCTGCGCCAGCGCACCCCGGCGCTGCCCCTCCCAGCCTCCGCCCTGCCCCGCGGCCTAAAAAAAAACTCGGACCCAAGCCGGCGGCGACGTCCGACCCAATCCCGCTCGCCGGCGACCCTATATGCCCCGACACCAACCCGACAGCCCCCTGTCCGCCGACGAGACCAACTCCGGCCTCTCTCTCTCTCTTCACCTCTAGCGACCACTGCCGGCATCATCGCCATCATGAACCCCCTACTCCACCGGAACTGCAACCCCCATCTACCACCTACCCGACCCATTTTCATCCAACCTTATCCCTCCATGGAAACCAAACCAAAGACCCATCTCACCGCTTTCCCCTCTTCTTCAAAGCCACGAATTACTTCTTCCTGCCAAAGTCACCAAACAATAACCAAAACTAAAATGCCACATGTGCCTAATAACTTATTTTGTCCCAATACCCATTATATCCCAACTAACCATTCAAAACTAATTTTCAAAATTACTCCTCACCATATCAGATTTTTATTCTCATTCACATGACCTCACATCCAAATCATATGCACCATCTATTAATTCCTAAACTAATCCTTACCCACACCTTATCCAACCTCTTGCACCTTAATTCTTCCGAAAATACCCCCATGCTCCATGTGCCTACTATATATTTAAGATGAAGACCCCATAGGAGAAAAAAGCTTTTTAGAGAGAAGGCTAGAGGATAAAGATAGAAAAATTAGTGAATTCTAGAGAGAAAAATTAGTAGAGAAAAATTGTACACACTTGAGTGAATATTGGATTGAATATAAGTGCAATTGCTTCTCTCCTATATATTGGTTTGAATCTCTTCTATCTTTCTCTTTAATTTTTTTTAGTAAGTTTTATTAGATTGTTAATAATTGAATTGTGACTATGGTTGGCTAATCACTCCATTCAAGGAGTGAAATGTATCCCCATATAATTAATTGAATGTATTAATTAATCTAGTTTACTTGGTTTTATTTAGTTAATTTTTCTTTTCGTTCCTACTTGAGTTTATGCATTGAGAAATGGTAAACTATCCTTGAGAAATGATTAAAATCTAATATACTCTTAATTTGTGGATTCAAACTAGAGATAGTTTGACCCACTAATTAGATTATATTAAATTTTATTATACTCATACATTAAAATTTTGTTTGATTTAAGATTTATTATATGGATCTATTCTAGCGAGTGATTGATATAATACTTCTAAGTCAATTATTCAATTGAGTTGTGGGAATGAGAATTAGATTAACTAAATTATATTAGTTTGTTTTGTCAGTTGATGATAATTAATTGATAAGATGAATTAATATTTGAAATGTTTTTATACTAGAATAATTAACACATTTAATTGATAAAGTGGTGATTAAGTTTCATTCCTTGAATATTTCAAAAATTTAAGTTCATCTCAATTGTTATTACTTAGTTCTTATTTGGCACACTAGTTAGTTTGTTAATTTCATCTCTTATATTAGTTTAGAGTTAATTCACCTCACCTCACCTACTTGTTTTAATATTTGAAAAACATACAAAAAATTAGAAAAACCCAAAAGTAAAAAAAAAAAGGATCAAGTGAATTATATTCATAATACTCTCTTGTGTAGCATGTTCACTCCTTAGATTAGGATTGACATCCTTACTTACCATTCTACACTTGAGTTTGATATATATATATATATATATATATATATTTGTATGTAATTGAGGATTTTGACTAACTTGGCTTTCAATAACAACGACAATATACAAAAAGCTTAGTTATCAAATGGCGACGTTGCCTATCTTTGGAACTTGACGTGCTTGAGAGGATTTCCAAATTTTGAGATTCACTTGTATTTCCTTTTTCAATTTTAGTACCATTTTTTTTAATTTTAGAAGTCTTGTATATAGGATTTTATTACCTTGCTAGTATTGCGGTGCATAGAGACACCATTTCATTTTCATTTAAAATTTGTAATAATTGAAGAAAGCGTGATAGGGAAACCGAACAAGGTAGAGAGAGGGCGTCCATTGGCGAGGATTTAAAAGCCTCTCTACCTTGGGTCGGTCAGACTCCCGGGGCCGACTCAGATTGGCTTATTGTCCCCCCGGTCGACTCAACATATTTGGCACCCCACGGCCTAAAAACCGTGGGAGGTACATTTCTAAACCCTCACCCCCTCTTGTTAGCGAGTTCATATCTTGTGTGTTCCTCCGTGCTCTTGTGTGATTTAATTCTTGTATTTAATTTTGAATGGAATGATGAATTAAATTGACTAAGACTTACGCCCGGTCACTCACGAGAATGCATTTCATCACCCGACTCAATCACTTATCCTTTGTGTGCTACCTAGCCTTCACTAATTTAAAATCAATCAACTAGATAGCCCCATAGGATACGGTGTTCGTAGGCCTCCTTTTTGATCATTTTGACTTATAGGATAACCCGTAGAGTCCTCTCTACCGGGCAAACCCTCGAACGGTTTGCTTTGTGGCACGAAAGTGTCCAGGGAAATTGGGTTTTAAGTGCGGTCGCCCAGTAAAACGGGTTTGTGCTGTCCCCAGCGTTGTACCGGCCGATCGTTTCGTCGTAGTAGCTTTGTGGAGAATCTCTGTGGCAAGCCTCTTGGCAGCTTGTGATTAAAGAAGGAACACACATTTTGCAAAAGGCGATCACTCATATAAATTCCGTGATTTTTATCGCCCGCGGATTTCATTAAAATTTGACTACCCCTCTCATTAATTTTCAAGATAAAAAATTGGTTATGTTCTAGTAGGGATCTTTCCTTTACTTGTGTGTGTCCAATTCCTTTTTCGTTAGTCCGTTTTAGTGAATTCGTCCAAAGTCTTAGCGTCCAAATTTTTTCTACCCATTCTCTTCTAAAAAAATCAAAAAAATATTTTCTTTTCTTATTTTTATAAAAAACTCAAAAAAATATTTTCTTTCTTTCCATAACAAAAACAAAACTCCAAAAATATTTTCTTTTCCAAAAAATCAAAAAAACCAAAAAGAATCCCTCTTTGCATGCCCACGTGGAACCGAGTTAATCATCGATTAATTCGTTCCCGGAGTCTTTCTCCCGTCTCTTCCACATTAGGAGAACCAAGTGTTCCCCTTACTTCTTCCATTCCATCGATCACTTTGAGTTGTCCCCGAGTTGACATCTCTAATCCCATCATTCATCCACCCACCATGGCTGAAGAGCGTGCCTTAAGGGACTATTTTTCCCCGATAACGGCCACCCCACCATCTTGCATAGTTCTTCCACCCACCCCGGCGGATCAATTCGAAATTCGCCTGGTGACCATTTCCATGTTGCCCAATTTCCATGGTCTTGAGCGTGATTCTCCATACACTCACTTGCGAAAATTTCTCAAGGTTTATGCTACTTTCAAAAATCAAAACTTAGATGAAGAAAATGTTCGTCTTCGCTTGTTTCCATTTTCTCTCTATGATAAAGCATCCATGTGGCTACATTCCTTGTCACCGGATTCTATCCATACATGGGAACAACTCGTGAAGAAATTCATGTCCAAGTTTTATCCCATAAGTAAGACCAATGAGGTGCGCCAAGCCATTCAAGATTTTCACCAAAAGCCCACCGAGCAATTTTGTGCAGCATGGGGCCGTTTTTAATATTATATCAATAGTTGCCCACATCATGGTCTCGAGAAGAGTCGCCTCGTCCATAGTTTTTACAATGGTCTCATTCCTTCAACTCGCACCATGATTGAGTCCATGCACAAAGGCAAATTCATGCATTTAACTCCCACTGCCGCCTACAATTTTCTCCTTGAATTAGGCGATGACTCCCAAGATTGAGAGGGCACCAATGAATTTTCGAGATTCGAGCCACCACGAGTAGGTAGCACTTATGAGGTTAAAAATGATCCCGATTTTAAATCCTTTCTCCATGTCTTAAACACTTTGACTAAGACTGTTGATGCTCTCAGTTGTTCTCTTTCTAAACAAGTGATGAATGTCAACGAGTCTAGTCCTTCTTGTCATGTCTATTTAAGTCATGATCATTTATCTCATTTGTGCCCCCTTATTCAAGATGATCCCGAACCCACTCTAGCTCAAGCATGTGCCTTTGATACCACTCGAAAACCCGCACCACCGTCGTTTACTTACAATCCAAATAATAGGAACCATCCCTATTTGTCTTATAAGTATGACAATAACCTTACTCCATCACAACCACAACATGTTGGTGGTCCACCAGGGTTTCACCAAAACCCGTAAAGGCAACATCGCCCTCCTATCCAACACCACCATACTCCTTACCACCAACAAAACCATCCATCATCCTTTGTCCCCCAAGGAGTACCATCCCACCCCAATCATTAACTTGTCCCTATCCCACCTCCATCTTACGAGTATTCACAGCCGCTTAGTTCTAACCGAGAGTTGGTCGCCCAACCCCCTTATGCCCCTCCACCTCAATCATCCACCTCCTCTATCAAGAATCTTCTCACTCAATTTATCTCGACTCAACAACAAACCACGCAAGTACAGACTCAAGCCATCCAACGGCTTGAACAACGTCTTAATCAGTTTGAGTCCGAGCGAGAGAAAGGTCATTTTTCGAGTCAACCCATTACTAACCCTAAGGGGAATGGAAAGGAGTCGGCTTATGAGGATGGATCCCCTTCCACTCCACTCACATACCAAGCGGACATGAAAGCGGTGAGTACTCTACGATCCGGTAAATAGGTTGACAATGGTATTGTCGATCCCTGTGATGTTCCAATCCCACCCACCCAGAATTGCCCATTAGAACCACTCCCTAAGGTCCCACCATCCCATAAATACAGCGACAAGAATGCTTCTGAACCTACTTATGCCACCACTGCTTTTGTCCCTAAAGCCCCCTTCCCTCATAGGTTGGCCCCAACAAAGAAAGCTCAACAATTTGATGATATCAAGAAAGTTTTTCAGAATGTTCACATAAACATTCCATTCCTCACCGCGATCCAACAAGTTCCTTCTTATGAAAAATTCTTGAAGGACTTGTGCACTGTCAAACGACGGACGGATGTGCCTCGTGATGCCTTTGTCACTGAGGAAGCCACGTCCCTCATCCATGAGAATGGTATTGTAAAATATAAAGACCCTGGTCGTCCCACTGTCTCTTGCATGTTAGGAGATAAATTCACTACTCGGGCTTTGCTTGATCTTGGAGCTAGTGTTAATTTGCTACCTTACTCTCTCTACCTTGAGTTAGGTTTACAAAACATGAAACCTAGACGGGCTACTACTCTTCAACTTGCAGACCATTCTGTGAATGTGCCTAAAGGAATCGTTGAAGATGTTTTGGTGAAAGTGTCTGACTTTTACTACCCTATGGATTTCATCATCTTAGACACTCCTGCTCCCGACCCAACCAATATTCCTATCATTTTGGGTCTCCCCTTTTTGGCAACTACCAATGCCATCATGAATTGTCGAGATGGGTCAATGAATCTTTCTTTTGGCAACATGACCGTCGAAGTCAATATTTTCCACCTCATGCAACAACCGGCCGATGTTAATTCTATTGATGAGGTTTGCATGATTGACTCCTTAGTCCAAGAGATGTTGGATACCACATACCCAAAAGATCCTATCCACCACTGTTTGGCTCACTTTGGGTCCGACTTTGATATTGATTCTTCCATCTCCGAGGCCAATGCCTTATTAGATTCTACACCACTACTGGACACTTATACTTGGGTTCCTCCATTTGAGCCTCTCCTTGTCGATACTCTTCTTTCTATGGATAACCCAGTCAACCCATATCCCGATATTCTGCCGGACTCTGTTTCTGCGTCTGAGTCCGATGCCTCTCCTGAGCCACCACCTAGTTTGGAGCTTAAGCCATTACCTGCTGAGTTGAAATATACTTTCTTAGGCCCAAACTAACATCACCCTATCATTATTACTTCTGACTAGACACCGGATCAAGAAGAGCAATTGGTCCACACTCTTACTCAACATAGCACTACTTTAGGGTGGACCATTTCTGACATTCAAGGTGTCAATCCCAATGTCTGTAGCCATCGCATTCATTTAGAGGAAAATGCCAAGACTTCTCGTGAGCCACAACGCCGACTCAATCGGCAATGAAAGAGGTCGTTCGAGCTGAAATTTTAAAATTGCTTGATGCTGGTATTATCTACCCCATTTCAGACAGCCAATGGGTCAGTCCCATTCATGTGGTGCCTAAAAAATCTGGAGTCACCGTTGTAAAAAATAGTGACGATGAGCTTGTGCCTACCCGCATTCAAACTGGATGGCGTGTTTGTATTGATTATAGAAAGCTCAATGATGTCACTAGCAAAGACCACTTCCCTCTCCCATACATTGACTAGATGCTTGAACGCTTAGCGGGCCATGCTTACTACTGCTTCCTTGATGGATATTTAGGGTACAACAAATTACCCATTGCCCCTGAAGACTAAGAAAAAACTACATTTACCTGTCCATTTGGCACATTTGTGTATTCTCGTATGCCTTTTGGCATTTGCAATGCACCTGCGACTTTTCAAAGGTGTATGACAAGTATTTTCAGTGACATGGTAGAGCGTTTTCTCAAAGTATTTATGGACGATTTTTCTATGTTTGGTTCATCCTTTGAACAATGCCTATCTCACCTCACTATGGTCCTTCAGCGTTGTCAAGAAAAGAAATTGGTCCTCAATTGGGAAAAATGCCATTTCATGGTAAAAAAGGGTATTATTTTGGGTCATGTTGTCTCTAGCTCCGGTATTGAGGTCGATAAAGCAAAAGTCGACTTGATTTCCTCGCTTCCCATTCCTAAGCCTGTTAAGGACATTCGCTCCTTCTTAGGACATCAGGGCTTCTATCGGCACTTCAACAAGGACTTTTCTAAAATCGCTCGACCTTTGACAACCCTTTTATCCAAAGATGTCCCTTTCATCTTTGATGAAGCATGTGTTTCCACCTTTGAGCGCCTAAAAGCTGACCTCACTTTTACTCCTATCATGCAACCTCCCAATTGGTCTCTCCCCTTTGAGCTTATGTGTGATGCTTCTGATTTTCACTTGGTGCCGTGCTTGGCCAGAAAGTTGACAAGCTCCCACATGTCATCTTTTATGCTAGCAAAATCCTTCATGATGTTCAATTTCATTACACAACTACCGAAAAGGAGTTGTTAGCAGTTGTGTTTGCTCTTTATAAATTTCGCTCATATTTCATAGGTTCCCCTATCATTCATGTATACTGACCATGCTTCCCTCAAGCACCTTTTTCATAAGAAGGATTCCAAACCACGCTTGATACGATGGATTCTATTACTCCAAGAGTTTAACCTTAAAATTCGTGATAAAAAAGGTTGCGAAAATGTTGTTGCTGACCATCTCTCTTGCATTACTGTCACATCTAACTGTGACCATGTTCCCATTTCTGAGTCATTTCCCGATGAACAACTTTTTTCCATCTCCACTTCGCCTTGGTATGCTGATATTGTCAACTTTCTTATTACCGATCAACTTTCTAATCATTGATCAAAACAGGATCACTCCAAATTCATGGAAAATGTGAAGTTTTACTCTTGGGATGACCCGTTTCTCTATAAATATTGCCCCGATCAAGTCATTCGTCGTTGTGTTCCTGAGTGTGAACAACTCAGTATTCTGTCCTTTTGCCACAATAGTGCTTGTGGAGGCCACTTTGGTTCCAAGAAAACTACTGCCAAAATTTTGCAAAGTGGTTTCTATTGGCCTACCCTTTTCCGCGATGCCCATCAATATTGTCGTGCTTGTTCTAATTGCCAACACTCTAGGCGTCTCTCTCGTCATCATATGATGCCTCTCACACCCATCCTCATTATTGAAATTTTTTATGTGTGGGGTATCGATTTCATGGGACCATTTCCCTCCTCTCATGGTTTTCAGTATATTCTAGTGGCTATTGACTATGTTTCCAAATGGATCGAAGCAATTTCCTACCGCACTAATGACCATCGAGTTGTGGTCCAATTTCTCAAAGAGCATGTCTTCACGCATTTTGGAGCCCCAAAGCTATCATTAGTGATGGGGGTAAACATTTTTGTAATCGAGTCTTTGAACACCTTGTCAAAAAGTATGGTGTTACCCACAAGGTTGGTCTCTCTAACCACCCTCAGACTAGTGGTAAAGTTGAGGTCTCCAACCGCGAGATCAAGCAAATTCTTGAAAAAATCGTCAATCCTAATAGGAAAGATTGGTCCTTACGCTTGAACGACGCATTGTGGGCATATCGTACTGCTTACAAGACTCCAATTGGCATGTCTCCTTATCGTTTGGTCTTCGGCAAGCCTTGTCACCTTCCTATCGAGCTTGAACATCATGCTTATTGGGCCGTCAAAGCCCTTAATTTTGATATTGATGAGGGAGGTGTCCATAGGAAGCTCCAGCTTAATGAATTGGAGGAAATCCGAAATGATGCCTATGATTTGTCCAAGAAGTATAAGGACAAGATGAAGTGGATCCATGACCAAAGTATCATGCGCAAAGAATTCCACCCTGGTCAAAAAGTTTTGTTGTATAATTCTCGGTTGCATCTCCTTCCCGAGAAGTTGAAAACCAGGTGGTCTGGACCCTTCATTATTGAGTCAGTTACCCCTTATGGCGCCATCACCGTGCAAAATCCCAAGGATGGTAGCCTCTTTCAGGTCAATGGTTAACGCTTGAAGCCCTTCTTGGAGCTAGGCTCCACTCACATAGAATAGATTGACCTTGTTGACCCCATTTATGAAGACTGACCGTTCAGTCTTATTTGGGGGTGATTCTTATCCCCCAATTTTTTTGCCCCGTTCTCTCCTCGTTTATCGTCTCTTTTTGGGTGAGTTCCCATCGGTCTGCCTGAAGACGTTAAACTTAGCGCTACCGGGAGGCAACCCGCTTTTTTTTAGTATGAGTCTTATCTTGTTTGGGGGTGGTGTTTAACAACTCCCAATGTTCTATCATGCTTATAAACTTGTACATATTTTGCTATCTCACTCATTTATTCAGGTTTCATATTGGCTACATCTGTCCACTTCATTTGTGGTTCATTCTGGTAATCTCTTTCCTACCTTATGCTCTCAATTTTAAAAATCATTTTACTTAACATCGAGGACGATGTTCCTTTTTGTTTGGGGGTGGGGAATTTTATCAAAATCGTACCTCTTTTGAAAAATTTTGAGCTTTAAACCTGATTTTAAAATTTTGTGCAGTTTCTTTCATCTCACTCATTGATGTGAATTTTCAATCATCCATCTTTTCAAAGTCTAGGAATCAAGCTAGAGAATATTTTTTCTAAATAGCTTATGTAATACGTAACAAGGCATGTTGCACCATGAATTTCTAGACTCAACAAAATTTGCGCACTTATCATGTCATTACATTTAGAGTTTAGGATTACTACAATTCTAAAGAGAACCTTAAGGATCACTAGTAGAGACTTTAGCCCGTGAGATTTGTGCCTTTCACCCTTTCAGAGTGTTTTACGCAATCTCCGAGTCACAAGTTGATTCAATTTCTTTGGCTCCGCACTTTAATTGTTGTATGATCTCATTATTCTTCATTCTGGCTTGATCACTGAGAATGACATCACTTTTGAGTTGTACGAAACGCGTGTCTTGAAATTCGTCCCGATCACTAGGTTTTCATCCATACACCTACCACTTTTTCATATCACATTTCCATTCACTTCACCAATTACATTACCATATCCTACCCTTCCTACATATTTCCCCGCATCATACATTCCCCACCACAATCATATATCATCCATCATATTGAGAAAAATAGTGTGATTCAAAATGTAAATGTCTTCATTGTTGGTTTGAAAAGAGAGAGAAAACAATGAAAAAAATAGAGAAAATAGAAAATATAGAAAAAAGAAAAAAAAATAGAAAAATAGCAAATTATAGAAAAAAAAAAGAAAAGAAAAGAAAAGAAAGAGAGTTGTAGTTAGTTTTGAAATAAAAAACATTTTTGTTCTTCAAGTATAAAATACTCTTCTCACATATCCATCCATTTTCCATCCTTCATATCACTATCCTACCCACCTCATCCCATCCATCCTACCTATCGTATCCTTCTCATCCCATTTCATTTCCCCCTCACCCATATACATCCATATTTCCCCTAAGTGTTCCGGCAGATGAAAGTCGACCTAGTGAATAACTCGACGTTCTCACTATAGTGATTAGCATTCTTTTATGAGGTCAATTTTCTTTCTAATTGCTCGTTCTTTTTTATATGTGTGTGAGACGTTTGAACTTGCTTACATTTACTCACCTCCTCACACACAAGAGCGATACACTAACCCTAATCTCGAGAGTTCGTTTGAGAGAGATATATCCGTGAGATTTGAAGTTGAAGCGTTGATTATGAAGAGGCAATCTAGAAATTACTCTTGTGATACTCAACCCGTTTTGACTGATTCACACTACACACGTTGAGTTCTAGGAAGGATGTGCCTTGTGTATTTACTTAGCTTAATCTTTTTATACATTCTAGCTTGTATTTCTGAAATCATTTATCTCATGATGGATTGTGCGATTATTCTATGTCTAATAAGAGATTGACTGCATTCCAATAATTTTTTGCAAATAAGAATTTTGTGGGTATATTCCCTGAAAACCCTCACGAGACACAACTCGTCCTATAGGGAAACCTATAGGTTTAAAGGCTTGTTTCACATGCTAAGTGCAATCGCAAGTGCCCATGAAAGTGGTACACTTTTTGGTTTCTTATCTTTCTCTTTCTCTCAATCTTATTGCTCGAGTACTAGCAACGCTCTGTTTGGGGGTGGTGTGATAAGCACCCAAAACTGTACAATTTATACCCCAAATATATGTACTTTAGTTGTTAATTCTCGGTAATATGGGTCTTATGCGCTTAATTGTTCAATATGCAGGCTTAATTGTGCATTACAGAGTTCAAACACTTAAATCAAGACAATTGTGCACAATATGGAGCTAAAACCAATTCCAATACCCAATCCCCTGACCCTAACCTAACCCATCCTAGCCTAAACCTACCCCGAAACCAGTGTGTGTTAGTTTGTGTCCCTTTTTATTATTTTTTTAGATTTTTAGTTTGAGTCATTTTTATTTTTAAGATTTATTTAATATTTTCTAGGTTTATTTTTCTATTTTATTTTTATTAGTATAATTTTATTTTATTTTTATTTTTATTAGCTTTTAGTTTAGTCTTATTAGGATTAGTTTTAGGAGTTCATTTTTAGTTTATTATATTTTATATTTTTTTAGGACTTCAATTTTCATTTAATTTTATGTTTTTATTTCTTTTATTTTATTTTAGTTTTTTTTTAGCCTAGGATTTTATTTTCTAGTTTTATTACTTTTATTTTTATTATTTTTAATTTGTTTTATTTTTAGTTAGATTTTAATTTATTTTTTTAAATTTTTGTTGAGTCTTTATTATTTTAGGGGTTACAAATTAAACACACACACCCTAAAACCTACACACTACCAAACACACCCTAAGTCACACCACATTACCCTACACCTCATAAACACAAAACCAACCCCCTCCACTATTCATCATCATCTTCATCCTAACCCTCTCTCTCCCCTCTAAACTCCAAACACCCATTAACAAATCCAGAACCCATCAAAAACTTCCAGCCTTGACCTCTTACAATCCGGGCCTCAACCCGACTCTCTTCACATGCCATTCCCAAACCCCATTGTGACTCCACCAAAGCCCCCATACCCGGACTCTCCCATACCCCTCCTTCCTCCACTTCCAGCTCCGACCGGAGTACGAAACCAAACCCCCTGCCGTCGGTGTCGAACCCCGATCCAATCTCTGTCGCGACCCTGTGCCAGCGCACCCCGGCGCTGCCCCTCGCAGCCTGCGCCCTGCCACGCGGCCTAAAAAAAACTCCGACCCAAGCCGGCGGCGACGTCCGACCCGATCCCGCTCACCGGCGACCCTATATGCCCCAACACCAACCCGACATCCCCCTGTCTGTCGACGAGACCAACTCCGGCCTCTCTCTCTCTTCACCTCCAGCGACCACTGCCGGCACCATCGCCATCACAAACCCCCTACTCCACCGGAACTGCAACCCCCATCTACCACCTACCCGACCCATTTTCATCCAACCTTATCCCTCTATGGAAACCAAACCAAAGACCCATTTCACCCATTTCCCCTCTTCTTCAAAGCCACGAATTACTTCCTCCTGCCAAAGTCACCAAACAAAAATACCAAAACTAAAATTCCACATGTGCCTAATAACCTATTTTGTCCCAATACCCATTATACCCCAACTAACCACTCAAAACCGTTTCCAAAATTACCCCTCACCATATGAGATTTTTATTCTCATTCACATGACCTCACACCCAAATCACATGCACCATCTATTAATTCCTAAACTAACCCTTACCCACACCTTATCCAACCTCTTGCACCTTAATTCTTCTGAAAATACCCCCATGCTCCATGTGCCTACTATATATTGAAGATGAAGACCCCATAGGAGAAAAAATCTTTTTAGAGAGAAGGCTAGAGGATAAAGATAGAAAATTAGTGAATTCTAGAGAGAAAAATTAGTAGAGAAAAATTGTACACACTTGAGTGAATATTGGATTGAATATAAGTGCAATTGCTTCGCTCCTATATATTGGTTTGAATCTCTTCTATCTTTCTCTTTAATTTTTTTAGTATGTTTTATTAGATTGTTAATAATTGAATTGTGACTATGGTTGGCTAATCACTCCATTCAAGGAGTGAAATGAAGCCCCATATAATTAATTAATTGTATTAATTAATCTAGTTTACTTGGTTTCATTTAGTTAATTTTTCTTTTCATTCCTACTTGAGTTTATGCATTGAGAAATGGTAAACTATCATTGAGAAAGGATTAAAATCTAATATACTCTTAAATTGTGGATTCAAACTAGAGATAGTTTGACCCACTAATTAGATTATATTAAATTTTATTATACTCATACATTAAAATTTTGTTTGATTTAAGATTTATTATATGGATCTATTCTAGCGAGTGATTGATATAATACTTCTAAGTCAATTATTCAATTGAGTTGTGGTAATGAGAATTAGATTAACTAAATTATATTAGTTTGTTTTGTCAATTGATGAGAATTAATTGATAAGATGAATTAATATTTGGAAAATTAGTATACTAGAATAATTAACACATTTAATTGATAAAGTGGTGGTTAAGTTTCATTCCTTGAATATTTCTAAAATTTAAGTTCATATCAATTGTTATTACTTAGTTCTTATTTGGCACACTAGTTAGTTTGTTAATTTCATCTCTTATATTAGTTTAGAGTTAATTCACCTCACCTCACCTACTTGTTTGAATATTTGAAAAAAAAAATTCGAAAAACCCAAAAGTAAAAAAAAGGATCAAGTGAATTATATTCATAATACTCTCTTGTTTAGCATGTTCACTCCTTAGATTAGGATTGACATCCTTACTTACCATTCTATACTTGAGTTTGATATATATATTTGTAGGTAATTGAGGATTTTGACTAACTTGGCTTTCAATAACAACGACAATATACAAAAATCTTAGTTATCACGGACCGCTTAGGATTTTCTTTTCTTTTTCTCAAAGTTTTAAGCGGGTCAATCTCTTGAAAATTTTGGTGCTTTTTATGCTAGGTTGCTACATAATAGTAGGGGTTCGACATTTTAGTTTTCTAATTAGGAGTAGAGGTTTTTGTAGCAAAAAAAACTAGTTTTGACAAGAAGAGAAATGGCTGTAAGGATTGCATTTTTATTTCTGAGTTTTCTTCAATACAAGTACTATCCTTCCTTTAATTCTTCATTGGTTCTTTAGATTTGTTATTTGTTTGATTCAACATATTTCTCTTTATCACTTTTCATTAGACATGATGTTTTATTTCTCAAAAATTGCGTTTTTCTTTAATTTAATCATGTCCAGCTAACTTTATAAGGATTGGGATGCCTGAATCCAACCCGATGTCATTTACATATGTATAAAATTAAGTTTTGAATTAAATAATTGGTCAAATCGTGTTGTGTGGTGATCACAACTATTGTCGGATTTTGATCCCTTTTGTGCTAGGTAATCGAGATGCTTAAGAATGCAACGTGCGTGTAGCTATCTCGACATCGCCTTATTCTTGCTTTTGATTATATATGATGCGGTCTTGAACCTCA
The DNA here is from genome assembly GCA_949130495.1 of Sambucus nigra. Classification (NCBI taxonomy): domain Eukaryota; kingdom Viridiplantae; phylum Streptophyta; class Magnoliopsida; order Dipsacales; family Adoxaceae; genus Sambucus; species Sambucus nigra. The sequence continues at coordinate 476,326,396 of OX422210.1, forward strand.
TATATATAATGCTTGAGATTTATAAAGACTAGGTTTAATCATTTATTTTATTTTGAGAATTAGTTTTAACATTTGTAAATGCACTAGGGTTGGAAGATTGTACCCTAACCTATTATTCTCATTTAAGAGTACAACATCATAATTAGTTTAATTGCACTTCTTCAGTTCGTAGCATACTTAGTAGTTGACATTTAGTTTAGCTTTAGTTCGTAGTTGTCCTCCCTTTCAAAGAACCTTTTTATTTCCTTTTTAGGGTCAAGTTAGGATTCTCTGTCTTTCCAACGTCAGCACGTCTTTATGCCCTATTTTCCTGAGGATCGATACCATGTCTTACCGAGATTATTACTTGAGAAACATGCTTGGATTTGAGCCGAGATAGCAGGGAAACTAGAACAAACTTGTGGTCGCGTCACATAGAAAAATACAATTTTGACGCATAAATACCCATAGGTGTCGGTTCGTCATCGTTATCATTTGTCAACAAGAGGTCCCGCAAGAACTCCAAATTCAGTAGTGGATAAAGACCATTATTTTCCATAAGATTAGTCCAAGATGAGTAGAACAGTTGAATTTGTGGTTTAAAGATTCGCACAAATGTTTGGGAATGATTTGTGAATCAAAAAGGCATTAAACCTTGAAAAATTGAAGTCTGTTTCTAGGCAGAATAATTGCATAAATGTCAGTTCCAAAAGACTTGAAAAACGTGTAGAATGGGCACTATTTTAAATACAAAAATCGAGGTGGCGCATCACTCGAACAAAGTACAGGTGTTTCTCGAACGTAAGGCCACGTCGCTCGAATGACTTCATGCAAGATGGCTATGTCGCGCGATCGACTAGGCAATCTCGCTCGAACGACATCAGTGAGATTTTTTTCCCTTAACCTCTACACTTGCAATAAAATTTTATTGCGAAGTAAAAACGTTCTAGGCTCTTAAAAATATTTTTAAAATTTTCTCAAATATTTATGTAAATAATAAACACTCTAAATAAATTATTTTACCATAATCGTGAGTGGAGTAGTGGGAACGGTTGAAGAGAACGTTGCATGATGCATGATGCACATATGAAGATGATGGATGCGTGGATTCAGATCAAGGGCATCGTGGATGATCATGTTGACGTGCCGAATGTAACGGTATCAGACAAACCAACTTTGATCTTGGACAAATAGAAAATTCCTAGATTCGAACTCGGACATTTATAAAATCATGTCCTTACAAATCTACCAATATGTCTGTGCCATTACATACATGACAAATTTGAATTATTCTACCCAAATGAAAACTAAATGGTGTACAATTTAATATCTCCATTAAACCGCAAAAACTGAAAATACTAAATGACATGTCTTTAAACAAACTTCAACATCTTCAAATCTCCAACTCTTCAATCTTTCTTTGTCATCATCAGGGTGTGCAATAATAATCCTCAATTAAGTACCAAAACACATGAGACAAGAAACAATACCCTTGACGTGCAATAGTTTGAAATATAATGATAAACACAAATGAATATCAATTAATGCACAAGCAAATCACTATAAAATTAACAAAAACTACAAATTCTCCCCCATAATTCGTTCTCCCCGTTTTTATGATGTTCCCAAATAGACAAATATGGATAACATAAAGAAATTTCTTTTTTTGAATATTTCAAAAATTTTCTCACAAAATATACAGCAAAAATTCACACCATGAGCACAAAAACAACCAAGTCGGTGATAGCGAAAATGTAGGGATGTGAACAAATTCGACAGTAAAATCAATACATACAACCATAACATATGTGCACGATGAATGTTTGATATTCCTAACGAATGAACTCAACTCGTTCCTCAGGTGTAATAATTGTAGAATTAAAAGAAATTGAGTCAATCAAATCAAAAAATCAAAGCTCAAAGTGATTTCCAAACCAATAACGTCCAAAACGTTGTAACACTTTTTCATGACTTTCAAGGACGTGCAAACCCGTTTTTCATTTCTCTCCATCCAAACTCGCTCATAAATAATTATGCATTATATTTCTCTTTTGAGGTGATAAAAAACTAAAACCTATTGGCCCATTTTTGGCATATTTTTCTTTTAATTGCCTTTTAATTTTTTCGGGCTCTTTTCAAACGGTGGCTTTCACGACGAGTTAATTTTGAATTCTCGCAGCCCTTTCCCGTGGTTCACTTATTATATTTTGTTGCAATTCATGGTAAATGGTTTTACATACATTACTATCTTGTAAAGTTTATCACATTTTGGTCGTTATATAAACAGAATTAAGATGGAGCCACTCAAGCCAATATGTGATAGAGAAGTACAATAATCCAATAATACCATGCATGTGTGAAATAAAAGAGAAGAGGAGACAAACATATAGAAAATATCACTCATCACATCTCAAAGGCTTCAAACAATGTAAAGCACATGGATGAAATGATGTATCATCTCAAATCACTATCAAACACTCATGTGGAAAATTGAATAAAGTTGTGCCTATGGTTTTCTTAAATGTTGATCCATAAATGATGTAAACAAAATACAAAAATATTTTTGTGTTTTTCAAAAATTTTGTAAAAAGAAAATCTTTTTGACTTTTTCTAAAAAATTTCAAAAAGAATAAAATCTATTTGGATTTTTGATTTTTTTTTCAAAAAATAAAAAAAGAACAAACAAATAATGATACAAATAATACAATCTAGGGATATGAATCAGATGATATGAAAATGAAAAATGCATCCTACTCTAGACATGGTGACTACCACTCAGTCAACTGTGCAAAATTTTAAAGACTTCCTAAGACTCTCGAATCTAAGGGCATCTAAAGGCTTCGTGAAAATATCAGCTAATTGGAGGACGATAGACACAAGACTTAAGGATACGACCTTCTCTTCTGGTAACTCTCGGATAAAGTTCTTGCGTATCCTAATGTGCCTTGTGTGCGAATGATGGACTGGATAACGGGATATGTGTATCGCACTCGTGTTATCACAGGAAATAGTCATGGTGTCCTAGATATCCCATAATCCTCCAACATCTGCTTGATCCACAAAAGTTGCGTGCAAAAACTCTCGGCGATAATGTTCTCAGCCTCCGTAGTGGACAAAGAGATGGAGTTTTTCTTCTTACTCAACCAAGAGACAAGAGCATATCCAAAGAAGAAACACCAACCATAAGTGATCCTACATCCATCTGCATCCTTGACCCAATCGACAAATGAATAGGCGAATCATCGATCATTGGTATTAAAGGAATACCAAATGCCAAGTGAGAGAGTCCCACTCACCTATTTTATAATACGTTTAACAGTGAGTAAGTGTGACTCTTTTGGGGACACCTGATATCTCACACACACTCCAACACTAAAGGTTATCTCGAGATGAGTAGCAGTCAAATAGAAAAGACAACCTGTCATACTCCGATATAAGGTTTGCTCTACGTCCTTGCCTGAAGTGTCCTTGCTAAGCTTTATTGAGGTACTCATCGGTGTACGTGCGTGATTAGTGGAGTCTAATCTAAATTTCTTCACAAGGTCTCTGGCATACCTGGATTAGGAGATGAACATCCCATCCTCTAGCTGACAAACCTGGAGACCAAGGAAGAAATTAATCTCACCTACCATGCTCATCTGAAACTCAATCTTCATCTCCTCCTTAAAGTGGTGAGCATGTTGGGAGCACGTGGGTCCAAAGACTATGTCATCCACATAGACTTGGGCAACCAAAATAACACCGTCATCTCTCCTGACGAACAATGTCATGTCAACTCCCCCTCTCTTGAAGCTACGAGCTAAGAGATAGGAAGTAAGCCTCTCTTACCAAGCACGGGGTGCTTGCTTCAAACCATAAAAGTCTTTCCTTATATGGTAGATGTGATTAGGGTTCTTAAGGTCTTCAAACCCTTTTGGTTGTTCCACGTAAACTTCCTCCTGTAGAATGCCATTTAGAAAGGCACTCTTGACATCAATCTGATATAACTTGAAGCGCATATGACATGCGATAGTGAGTAGTAAGAGGACGGACTCAAGTCTCACAATAGGAGCAAATGTGTCATCAAAGTCTACACCCTCTATTTGTGTGTAGCCTTTAGCTACCAACCTAGACTTATTTTGGATAATAGTACCAGAATCATCCATCTTACTCTTAAAGATCCACTTGCTACCTATCACATTTGTTTTCCTAGGTCAGGGGACTAATTCCCAAACATCATTCTGTCTAAACTAAAGAAACTCATCTTACATAACACATATCCAGCATTAATCTTTGAGTTCTTCCTTATAATTCTTGGGCTCGACTTTGGATGTGTAGCAAACGTGGGTAATAACATTTTCTAGTTGAGTACGAGTCTTGACCCCAAAGGTGGGATCTCCTAGAATAGCAGTAGGATCATGAATCTTACGAACCTAAGCAGGAGTGTCCCCTAAATCAGGAATAGGGTCCATTTTGGGTGTGGGAGGCACAATGGGATCATAAGTAGAAAGTGCATCATCCTCACACAAAAGGTTAGAATAAAAAAACACCAGCGGTTCGTCATCTTTCACGATGACGTTTACTGACTCCATAACCTTAGAGATACTCAGGTTAAAAACTCGATATGCTCTAATAGTCAATGAATAACCTAACAATGTCCCCTTATTGCTCTGGGAGTCGAACTTTCCTAATTTCTCTCTATCCCGTAGGATGTAGCATTTACTCCCAAAGACACGAAAACATGAAAGGTTGTGCTTCTTTCCAGTCCACAATTCGTAGGGTGTCTTAAATTTGTGTGGACGAAGGTAAACCCTATTCAACGATGGAATGTGGTAGACACCGCATCTGCCTAAAATCTCCTAGCAATTCTACGACTTAGAAGCATAGATCTAGCCATATCCTCAATCATTCGATTCTTCCTCTCAATAATCCCATTTTTTAGGTTTCTTCACTGTAAAAAATTCATGTTTGATCTCGAGGCTATCAAGATAAATATCTACTCTAGCTTCTTTAAACTCAGTGCCATTTTCACTATGAATCCTATTGATAGTGACTTCGTGTTGATTTTATAGGACACGATACTTTGTCGTAAGAAATTCCACAACATTAGATTTCTCTCTAAAAAAAACCTACAATCGAGTTACGAGAGAAATCATCTACCATCATGAGGATATATCTCTTACCACCCAAACTATCAATACGAATAGGACCCATAATATCCATGTGTATCAACTCAAGAACTTGTGAAGTGGTAATGGAATTCAACTTCTTGTGGGGGCTGCGGACTTGCATTCCCAACTAACAGGGTCCACAAACCGCAAAAGTCGGCTTTCCTTGTGAAGGCAACCCACATACTAGGTCATTTTTAGCTAATTTCTCTAAATCTCTAAAATTCACATGACCTATACATTGATGCCATAGATCCATAAGAGCGATCGTGGAGCTGCTCCAGATAAATGACGACTTGGGCATAATCCCATAGCAATTATCTTATGTCCTCACCTCTTATAATTGAAGTTTACCGACTTTATCATAAACATTGCACTCGTTCTGATAAAACTTTATTACAAAGTCAGCGTCGCACGGATGGCTAATGCTGAGAAGGTATCTCTAATTTATCTCATCCTACTATGCTATATTTTCTCCTATCTACAAAGGTGACTTTACCTTCCTTACGATCATCTAGGTAGGTAAAAGATGAGACATCACCTGTCATGTGCCTGGAGCACCCACTATAGAAATACCATTGAGAGATATTATGTTCTCTAAGGGCAACATGAACAACAAGGGATTTTCATTGTCTTTAAGTACCCAAGATGAGGTAACCTTCTATTTTCCCTCGTCATTGTTGACTCTAGTCAGGATTTTGGAAGTGTCCACAGACGGTATAGAATTCCATTGGAACTCTTCCATTAGACTTTGAGATGTGGCGACTAAAAACTCAATCTGCTTTCCAATGCTCGCAAAACCACCAGTGGCACGTGGTGGAGAAAATGTACGTCATGTCCTACCCAAACTATAACAAAACTCCCTAAGGTGTCCCTTTCTTTTGTTGTAGATACAGAAGTACACAGTCTTTGGCCAACCTTGGTTTGCTTTTCTTGGCCTAACTCTTCTTCGGTAATTTTGGTCGTGGCCATATGGATTCATAGTAAACTCAGGAGTTGGTTTTGGTTTCACATGGGATGTGTAGGAACCATCATAACCTATTCCTCGCCTTTCACCAAAACCTAAAGTAGGGGTGAGGAACATCTTTCCGATCTTTCCAGATCTGTCCTCTATCTTTAGCTTGACCTCCCTGGCTATCTCAATGTCATGAGTAAGCTAGGCTACAAGGGTTTCAAGTTTCTTTCGAGTGTCCATGGAGATATGGAGCTCACTTATAATACTAGACACTTGCTTGGTCAAGTCCCCTTTTCTTTCTCTAAGCAGTCTCTTTCTCTCTCACCAAATTGACTCTCTCTCTCTCTCTCTCTCTCTCTCTCTCTCTCTCTCTCTCTCTCTTCTCTCTAAGGCAATGATAATGGAGGACTCTCTCCTCTCTCTCCTCTCTCCCAAATCTCTCTCTAAGGAAAAAATCCTAAGATCTAACGCTTTGTTACACTTTTTAGGTTTAAGAGAATCAACATATAAATCAGCTTATGCGCGTCATAAATCACTCTCGCTCTCACTTGCAGCATCCTCCCCCTCACTCACATCGCTTCTACTGTTGAAGTGTCCCTGTGAAGTAGCATCCTCATCATCGTGAGGTGCACTGTCACCACTCACATGACTAGACATAAATGCGGTGAAGTTACATTCATGTGGTGACTCGTCTCCAGAATCCACCGAGTCAACCTCACTATCATCACTAAGGGAGGCATTAAGAGCAGATTTGCCTTTGTCTTGACGTCGCAACCTAGTAGGACACTAAAATGCCTTATGACCTCTACCGTCACACTCATAACATCTCTCCTCATCTTTCTTGGGCGTGCCCTTTTTATCCTTTTCATTTTTCTTTTCAAACTTATTTTTTCTCAAAATTCTTTTTATCTTTAAAATTGCCATTTTTCTTTAATTTGAGAAATTTCTTCATTTTTTTTTGCAAACAAGGCCAAATCGTCTAAGTCAAAATCAAACTTGGAATCAGAAAAATCTTCCTCTCTTCTCTTAGACGACTCACCTCTCTTTCTTGCTGACCCCTCACTTTTCTTAGCCTGGGATTTAAGTTCTATCCATTTATCTTTTGATTTTATCATATTAGGAAACATGTTGATTTGATAAGTCTGTAGGCTCCTACCAATTGTACTAATTTCAGACTACTCAAATTTCCTAATGAATTTAGCACAGTGACTTTAAGTATAAAACGCTTAGGCAATGATCTCCTAATCTTTTTAACTACTCTAGAATCAGTAATGTGTTCACCCAAATTGAAACTAGTGTTAACAATATCATATAAGCGTGCATAGAATTCATCAAAACACTCAGATTCAAGCATGGTGATTGTCTCAAATTGTGTAGTTAAAATTTTCAATTTTGATTCTTTAACACTATTAGTGCCCCATGCTTCTTTAGACGTAGTACACGTCATGATGCGTCGGAACTCGATGGGGGTGACGTTTTCGAAAATAGCACTAATCCCACATGAATTATATGTGCTCCACTTAAATTCATCCTCAGTCCATGCAATCACAGATTTTACTGTACTTACGTTATCTACAATGACAGTGGGATGCGTCCACCCTCTTTCACACACAACTAAAACACGTTCGTTAATGGCCTTTAAGTGAAATATCATACGGACTTCTAGTATGCGTAATTTGACCTCAAAAATTTGCACTTGATTATAAAAGTTTGATTGAAAATGTGCTTTTTTAAAAATGAATTTTTAAACCAAAATTGATATCTAGTAAAAAATTGGGGAAACAATTAGGCAGTATAATTGTGTAATTGGCTCTGATACCAATTTGAGAGAGAGCCACCAATTCAATGATTAACTTGTTTAATTAAGTTCAATTTTTAAACCCAAAAATTACCAACACACGCACTTATTTGCGACAGATTAATAATATAAACGCAAGCATACACAATTAATCACAATATGAAGAAAAATACCCAAAGGGGAAAAACCATTTATTTCATTATAATATGTAACGACTTACAATCACAGCAAAATACCATTTTGACGCACGAATACCCGCAAGTGTAGGTTCGTCGTCAGTGGCATTTGTCAGCAAGAGGTCACCCAAGAACTTCAAATTCAGTAGTGGATAAAGACCCTTCTTCTCCACAAGACTACTCCAAGATGAGTAAAACAATTGTATTTGGGGTTTAAAGATTCACACAAATGTTTGGGAATGATTTGGGAATAAAAAAGGCATTAAACCGTGAAGAAATAAAGTCTGTTTCTGGGCAGAATAATTGCAGAAACATCAGTGCCAAAAGACTTAAAAAACATGTAGAATGGGCACTGCTTTAAATACAAAAATCTAGGTGGCACGTCGCTCGAATGAAGTACAAGTGTCGCTCGATCGTAAGACCACGTCGCTCGAATGACTTTGCGTGAGATGGCAATGTCGTGCGAACGACTAACCAATCTCGCTCGAACGACATCAACGAGATTTTTTTCCCTTCACCTCTACACTGAGAAAAATTTCTTATTGCGAAGTAAAAACATTCCAGTCCTGTAAAAATATTTTTAGAAATTTCCCAAATTTATATGTAAATAATAAACACTCTAAAAAAATTATTTTACCATAATCGTGATTGGAGTAGTGGGAACGGTCGAAGAGAACGTTGCATCATGCATGATGCACATATGAAGATGATGGATGTGTGGATTCAGATAAAGGTCATTGTTGATGATCGTGTTGATGTGATGAATACAGCGGTATCAGACATACTAACTGTGATCTAGGACAAATAAAAAATTCCTAGATTCTAACTCGAACATTTATAAAATAATGTCCTTACAAGAATTAGGTTTAAAAACATGATGATAGAGAGGAAAAGCCCAAAATATCCCCAAACGGCTAAGAACACCTTGCACGGGACCAATGTAAGTCGTAGGAACTAATCGCATAGTCAAAAGACTCCTAGTTTGAGAATATGATGAATTTTTTTAAATATCAGGAGTTTGGCATAAAAACATGCCCCTAGAGGGAAAAACCCAAAACAGACCCCAAATGACCTTGGAATAGGCACTGATAACCTCACACGGGACCAATGTAATATGTATGAATTGATTGCATAGACTTACTCTTAAAAATATGCAGTTAGAGGGTGAAATCCTAAAATTTCCTCCAAACAGACCCGTAAGAGGCACGAACACCTCACACGAGACCAATGTAACTCTTAGGAATAGATCATGTAGTCATTATAATCTTGATTTGAGAATATGATTAAATGTGAAAATATCTAGACTAAGGCTTTAAAACATGTTGCCAGAGGACGAAAATCCAAAACAACCCCCAATTGGCCCCGTAAGAGGCACGAACACCTCGCATAGGACCAATGTAACTCATAGTAATTAACTGTGTAGTCAGGAGACTCTCGATTTGAGAATATGATAAAAAAATTCAAGCATTTAGAATTAGACTTAAAAGCAGGCTACTAGAGGTTGAAATTCCAAAATAACCCCCAAGCACCCCGTCTGATGTATGAACAAATCGAACAGGACCAATGTAACGTGCCGGACTCACCATGTAGTCATGAAACTCCCATTTTGGGAATGTGATGAAAATTTGAAAATATCTAGATTTAGGCATAAAAACATGTCGTCGGAGGGCAAAAAGATAAAATAACCCTTAAACGGCCCCGTAAGAGGCACGAACTCCTCTCACATGACCAGTGTAATACGTAGGAACTGATCATGTAGTCACAGGAATCCTGACTTTAGAATCTGAAGAAAATTATCAAATATCTAGACTTAGGCTTAAAAACATGCCGCCAGAGGGCAAAAACCCAAAACAGCCCCCAAAGGGCTTCGTTAGAGGCACAAACACATTGCACAAGACTAATGTAACTCTTAAGAACTGAATGAGTAGTAATGGGACTCTCAGTTTGAGAATATGATGAAAATTTGCAAATATATACTATTAGTCTTAAAGACATGCTGCTAATGAGAAATGACATAAACTGGCCTACAAATAGTGTCGTATGAAGAACGAACACCTCGCACGGGACCTATGTAACTCGTAGGAACTGACTGAGTAGTCATAAGACCCCAAGTTTGAAAATATGATGAAAATTTACAAATATAGAGACATATGCTTAAAAACTTGTCGCTGGAGATAGAAAACCCAAATCGACCCCCCAATGACCCCGTAAGGGGAACAAACACCTCGTACGGGAGAAATGTAACTCGTAAGACCTGGCCACATAGTAACGAGACTTTTGATTTAATAAGATGGTAAATTTTTTTAAATACCTAGGCTTAGGCTTAAAAACATGCACTAGAGGATAAAAAACCAAAAACAGGCCCTAAACAACCCAAAAAAGAAACGAACACCTCACAAGGGATCATTGGAACTCATAGGAACTGAATGCATAGTTACGGGACTCTCAATTTGGTAATATGACAAAATTCTGTTAATATTTATACTTAGGCTTAAAAACATGCCGCTAGAGGGCAAAAAAACCCAAAACATCCCCCCAAATAACCCAATTAGAGGCTCGAACACCTCGCACGAGACCAATGTAACTCGTAGAAATTGTTTGCATAGTCAGGGGAATCCTGGTTCGAGAATATCATGAAAATTTGAAATATTTAGTTCTTATGCTTAAAAACATGCCGCTAGAGGGCGATAAGCCAAAACAATCGTCCAACGGCCTCGTCAGAGGCATGTACACCTTGCATGGGAGAATGTAAAACTGACTGGTAGTCACGAGACTCTCGATTTAATATTTTGTTGAAAATTTTCACATATCTAAACTTAGGTCTAGAAACATGCCGCTAGAATGTGAAATACCTAAAATAGCACCTATACAGCCCCGTAAGAGGCACATACACCTCACACGAGGCCAATGTAACTCATAGGAACTAACCGTATAGTCACAAGACTCCAAGTTTGAAAATATGGTAAAAATTTCCAAATATCAAGACTTGTCTTATAAATATGATTTTAGAGGGCAAAAACCTAAAATAATCCCCAAATGACCCTGTTAGAGGCACGGACACCTAGCACGGGACTAATACATCTCTTAGGAACAAATCGCATAGTCACGGGACTCCTAGTTTAAGACTACAAAGAAAATTCTTAAATATTTAGACTTAGACTTACAAACATGCTACTAGAGGGAAAAAAATCGAAACAATCTTGTAAGAGGTACGAATGCCTCACACAAGAACAATGTAACTCGTAGGAACTAACCGCGCAGTCACGAGACTCCCATTTTAAGGAAATTATGAAAATTTACAAATATATTGACATAGGTGTAAAAATATTTCGCTAGAGGGAGAAAACCCAAAACAACACCCAAATGGCCTGGTACGAGGCATGGACACCACCCCCGAGACCAATGTAACTGGTAAGAAGTGATTGGTAGTCATAGGACTCCCAATTTGAGAAATGATGAAAATTTGAAAATATCTAGACTTAGGCATAAAAACATGCCGCTAGAGGGAAAATACCCAAAAAACCAAAAACGTCCTGCAAGATGCACGATCACCTCACACGGGATGAGTGTATCTTGAAGGAGCTAACCGCGTAGTCATGGGACTCCCAGTTTAAGAATATGGTGAAATTTTGCAAAAACCTAGGCATAGGCTTAAAAACATACCTCTATATGGAAAAAATCAAAAGCAACTTCCAAATCACTTTGTAAAAAGCACGAACACCTCGTATGAAACAAATGTAACGCATAAAAACTGATCTTGCAGTCATGGGAATCTTGGTTTGAGAATATAATAAAAAAATTGTAAATATTTAGACTTAGGTTTAACTACATGCTGATGGAGGGAGATAACTAGAAATAGTCCAAAAATACCCCCGTAAGAGGCATGAACACCTCGTACAGTACCTATGTAACTCGTAGGAACTGTCCGAGCAGTCATTGGACTCCGGGCTTGAGAATATGAATTTTTTTTGCAAATATATAGAAGCTTAGATACATTCCATTAGAGGGCGAAAAACCAAAATAACAAACGGTCCCATTAGAGGTTGACCACCTCGCACGGTATTAATATGACTCGTAGGAACCAATTGTGTAGTCACACAACTCTTGACTTGAGAATATGATGAAAATTTAAAAATATCTAGACTTCGCCTTAAAACATGTCACTAGAGGGCGTAGACCATAAATTACCCCCAAACAGCCCCGTGAGAGGAACGAACATCTCACTCGAGACCAATATAACTCGTAAAAACTCACAACATAGTCACGAGACACCCTATTTAAGAATATGACAAAAATTTCAAATATATCGACTTAGACTTACAAATATGCACCGACGACCCAAAATAACCACTAAAGAGCACCGTAAAACGCATGAATGCCTCGCACGGACCAATGTAACTTGTTGGAACTAATCGCTTTGCCATAGGACTTTTTGTTTGAAAATATGATGAATATATTCTTAAATAATTAGAATTAGTCCTATAAACATGTCGCTAGAATTGAAAACCCGAAACAACCCTGAAATGGTCCCGTTAGAGGCACGGACATCTTGCATGAGAATAATGTAACTCGTATGAGATGACCGCATAGTCACGGGGCTCCCAGTTTGTGAATATGATGGAAATTTTCAAATATCTATACATAGGCTTAAAAACATTCCACTAGAGGGATAAAACCCAAAATGACCCGTTTAGAGGCCCGAACACCTCGTACTAGGCCAATGTAACTTGTAGGAACGAACTGCCAAGTCACGAGACTCTCAATTTGACAATATAACAAAAATGTGAGCATATCTAGGTTTAGTCTTAAAAACATGGCTCTAGAGTGCACCCCCCCCCCCAAATAGCCCCCAAATGGCCCTGTAAGAGGCACGGACACCCGCATGGGACCACTGTAACTCCTAGTAATTGACTGCAGAGTCACGAGACTCTCGGTTTGAGAATATTAAAAAAAATTCAAGCATATAGACTTAGGCTTAAAAGCATGCTATTAGAGGGAGAAACAAAAATAAGCCCCAAACGGCCCCGTCAGATGCACAAACACCTCGAATGGGAAAAATGTAACAAGTAGGAACTCACCGTGTAGTCATGGGACTCCAGATTTGGGAACTTGATGAAAATTTACAAATATCTAGACTTAGGTATAAAAATATGCCGTTAAAGGGTGAAAACACAAAATAGCCCCCAAATGACCCTATAAAAATGTGTAGTCACGAGAATCCCAAATGGCCCTACAAGAGTAATGAACACCTTGCACGGGACCTATGTAACCCGTAGGAACTCACTGTATAGTCACAAGGCCACCAGGTTGAGAGTATGATGAAAATTTTCAAATATATAGACTTATCCTTAAAAACATATCGCTAAAGATAGAAAACCCAAATCGGACCCATAACGGCACCGTAAGGGGAACTAACACCTTGCAAAGGACTAATGTAACTCGTAGGAACTGACCACATAGTGATGAGACTCTCGGTTTGAGAATATGCTGAAAATTTTGAAATACCTAAGCTTAGGATTAAAAACATGCCTCTAGAGGGCGAAAACCCAAAACATGCCCCAAATGGCGTCAGAAGAGTCACGGACACCTCGCACGAGACCATTTTACCTTTTAGGAACTGAGTGCAAAGTAATGGGACTCTTATTTTCAGAATATGACAAAAATCTATTAATATCTGAAGCACCTCATACCTTTGACTTGCTTAAGTCTATACTGTATAAGTGTTCAACTAATTTGGAAATATTGACAAAATTGGTTGTCTAAACCTAGAATCCAAAGAGCCTCAAATTTAATCTCTCTAATCCTCTTCCATGGTCCATGAAGGTATAAATTGAATCACACTACACACATTAGAAGTGCATACATGTGTACATATTGCGTTAAATTGAGTGTGTGATTAATTCCCCTTAATTTGGTGCTTTAATAATTTTTTGGGAATTTTTAAACTTTTTTAACCATTTTTTAACCATTTTTTAAAAAAGTTTTCATTAATAAAATGTGTTTATAAAAATTTGTGGGGTTAATTTTCTATTTTAAAAACTTCATTTTTCATTGAAAAGTTTGTTTGGGTAGAATATAAATGCGCTAGAGACTTCAGGGAGCTGCTTGTAAATATTTTGGACGCGCGTTTGTGAGACACTCGTATTGCAACACTTGTCATCCTCCTAGTGTATCAGTTTGTGTTTGTTATGTGAGAGGGTTGGCTGGTGGATTGTTGATCGTTGGATCAAAGCTTATCGATGGTCTGCATGTGTTTTAAACCTATCCTTGTGCCATCCTATGAACCAATCACAATCGACTTAACCACCACTGTTTCATAACCCTTGGATCAAGTCAAAGATAGAAAGACTTGATCTCAGCCCTTGATTCCCTTCGAACCTCCAGAATCTTCCAACTCCCCTATATAACCCCCCCTCTTCTCAGACTTTCAAGACTTTTGGGCATTCGTCATTTCTGAGAGAAAAAAATAGAGAGAAGAGAGAAAAGAGAGAAGAGAGAAAAGAAAAGAGAGAAGAGAGAGAAAGGAAAAACAGTTAGCCAAACCCTAACCCTAAACCTAAACACTTCATTTTCTGAATCAAACCTTCGTATATTCATAACCCCAAACACAACCTGAGTGTTTGAGAGAGAGTGGTTTGTTCATATTGAAGCTGTAACCTCTTTGTCTATGATCTTGTTTACAACTTAAACATTCGTGTGAAGATCTTTGTTTCTCTTTCATAGAAACTTTAGATCTACACTCTGCATGTTACATTTTCACTAGATATGCATATTTTCCATCTTGATTTAAGAAAATCTTTACTGATTTGGTTTTGAAAATTTTTTATGGTTTCTATTCTTACGAAACTTAACCTTGACCTAGTTGGATTCACACTTGGAGATTTTCAATCTCAAAAATATTTTTAAAATCGAGATTGATTAAGATCTTGACCGATTTAGAAGCGAGATATCCGTGGAATCTGGGTTATATTAAAGGTCAAAAAGGATTTTAGTTCTATAAGAAAGAAAGAAAACAAAATCACAGCATATAGTCTTTATATGTAATTTTATAGGACTGTCTGTAAATCTAAGTGTGTGTGAGTTCATGCATGTGAATAGGAATCACTTCACAAACACTTGACACACTACTACACTGGAAGTGTTGTGTATAAGATTAAAGATCATTGAGTCGACGTAAGGAAGCTAAAGCAAAGGAAGTTATCAAACTGGAAAAACATCATCAACAATCAGATCTATGAGAAGTTAGAAGGACACCAAGTGGGGTATATTCCTAAACTTAGAATAGGTTGATTTGTGTGCATTTATGTTGTATTGTTTGTAACTATTATTTGTTGTCAGTGGATTTTTACTTTTGTGACTTAGAAGTCACCGTGGATGTTTCCTCTATTTGGGAGAGGTTTTACCACGTTAAAAACTGTGTGTTGATTATCTTCATCTACTCATCTCATTCTATAAGTGTGCTGAAATTTTGAAACTGTCTTATTTTACAAACTGATTACACAGTCTTAGTTATTCTCGTACATAAGTTTTTTGTAAACACATCTTGTTGTTTATAATTTTTATTTTCAAAAGAAAAGGGTTTCTTCAACAAACATCTCGGAGTTGCTTATACAGTTTAATCTTGTATTAAACGGCATTAGCGACGTTTTTCAATATCTATAGGACGAAAACCAAGTAACGGGCTTAAAAGCATGTAGATATAGGACGAAAACAAAAAATAGCCCCAAATAGCCCCATTAGAGGCCGTACACCTCGCATGAGACCAATGTAACTCGTCGGAACTGACTGCGTAGTCACAAGACTCCTGGTTTGAGAATATCATGAAATTATGCAAATATCTAGTTTTATCCTTAAAAACATACAACTAGAGGGAGATAACCCAAAACAACCCTCCAACGGTCTCGTCAGAGGCAAATACCCCTCGCACAGGACACTGCAAATCATAGGAGCTCACCGCGTAGTCAAGAGACTCTCAATTTAAGATTATATTAATAATTTGCAAATATCTAGACTTAGGTTTAGAAAAAAGACAATAGAGTGAAAAATGTCAAAAATAGCACCTATACGACCCCGTAAGAGGCATAGACACCTCATACGAGGCCAATGTAACTCATAGGAAGTAATCATATAGTCACGAGACTCTTGGTTTGAGAATATGATGAAAATTTCCAAATATCACGCCTTAGTCTTCAAAATATGCTTTTAGAGGCCAAAAACTCAAAATAATCCCCAAATGGCCCCGTTAGAGGAACAGACACCTCGCGCGGGACCAATGTTACCCTTATGAACAAATTGCATAGTCATGAGACTCGCAGTCTAAGACAATAACGAATATCAAATATCTAGACTTAGACTTAAAAAATTGCTGCTGGAGGGCAAAAACCCCAAAATAACCTTGTAAGAGTTTCAAACACCTCGCACGAGACCAATGTAACTCGTAGGAACTGACTACACAGTCACGAGACTCCTATTTTGAGGAAATTATGAAAATTTACAAATATATTTACTTAAGCTTAGAAACATGCTGTTAGAGGGAGAAAACCCAAATTAACAACCAAATGTCCCTGCAAGAGGCACGAACATGATACACGAGACCAATGTAACTCATAAGAACTAATCGCGTAGTCACGGGACTCCCAGTTTGAGAATATGATGATAATTTGAAAATATCTAGACATAGGTATAAAAACATGCCGCTAGAGGTCAAATACTCAAAATAACCCCAAAACGGGACTACAAGAGGCACGAACAACCCACATGGGATCAATGTAGCTCGGAGGAGCTGACTGTGTAGTCATGGGACTACCAGTGTGAGAATATGATGAAATTTTGCAAAACCAAGACATAGGCTTAAATAATGTGTCTGAATGGAAAAAACCCAAAGTAACTCCCAAATGGCTTCGTAAGCGACACGAACACCTCGCACGAGACCAATGTAACTCATAGGAACTGACCATGTAGTCACGAGACCCCCGGTTTGAGAATATGACAAAAAATGTAAATATCAAAATTTAGGCTTAAAACATACCGATTGAGGGAAATAACCAACAATAGTCCCAAAATGGCCCCGTAAGAGGCACAAACAGCTCGCATAGTACCTATGTAACTCGTAGGAATAAATCGAGTAGTCATAAAACTCCCACTTTGAGAATATGACAAAAATTTGCAAATATCTATCCTTAGGCTTAGAAACATTCCACTTAAGGGTGAAAATCCAAAATAGCACCCAAAGGGCCCCATTAGAGGCTCGAACACCTCGTACAGGATTAACATAACTCGTAGGAACTAAATGTGTAGTCACGGGGCTCCCGATTTGAGGATATGATGAAATTCTTAAAATATCTGGACTGAGGACTTAAAACATGTTATTAGAGGGTGAAAACCATAAATAACACCCAAATAGCCCCATGAGAGGCATGAACATCTCACTCGGGACCAATGCAACTCGTAGGAACTCACAGTGTAGTCACGGGACTCTCAATTTGAGAATATGATAATAAATTTAAAATATCTAAACTTAGACTTAATGTAAAAGGCAGGAACACCTCACACAGACCAATGTAACTTACAGGAACTAACTAAATAGTCATAGGACTCCCAATTCTATAATATGATGAATGTTTTCAAATAATTAGCATTAGGCGTATAAACATGTGGCTAAATACTGAAAACCCAAAACATCCCCCATATGGCGCCATTAGAGGCACGCATAATGTGCACGGGACAAATGTAACTCGTAGGAACTAACCACATAGTCACAGGACTCCCAGTTTGTGAATATGATGGAAATTTTAAAATATCTAGACTTAGTCTGAAAAACATGCCGCTAGAGGTAGAAAATGCAAAACAGCCCCAAACGGGCCCGTTAGAGGCACGAAGACCGTACAGTAGACCAATACAACTCGTAGGAACGAACAACAAAGTCGTGAGACTCTCTATTTAAGAATATAACAATGATGTGAAAATATCTAGGTTTAGGCTTAAAAACATGGTTCTAGAGCGGAAGAACCCCAAACAGCCTCGTAAGAGGCATGAACACCTCACACGGGACCGGTGTAACGCGTAGGAACTGATCGTGTAATCATCACTCTCGATTCTAGAATATGATTGTTGATACCAAATTTAGTCTGCTGACATGGCTTAATAAAGTGAAGACACGTGACAACAACAAACACGCTCTGAGGAACCATACTACAACGAGGAACGCTGCTTCCCCGAGGAACTCACACGCTCCGAGGAACACACACTCTCCGAGGAACTCATATGCTCCGAGGAACAAGAACTCTTCGAGGAACTCTTGAGCACCGAGAAGCTTAGGCGGTCCGAGCAACTCAGGCGGTCCGAGCTGCACCTCGAACAAAATATTAATAGCAGGATAACCAACGGTTTGATTGTTCATTAAATGCTTATCATTCAGACGCATACGTTTAACGGGCATTTAATATATTACCCTTTCATATGTAAATCATTTAATGTATTACCCTTTCACATTGCAGCCTCAGGGCTATAAATATATTGTACAATCCTCATTGTAAAGGGACCGGAATTTCTTGATAGAACTACAAATCGAGAATTCCCAAACACTCACCAATAACATAACAGTTGATGTAGGCTATTCCTATAAGGCTGAACCACTTTAAAAATTCTTTGTCTCATTTATTTATATGTGATTGAATTATTAGATAAGATCTAATTTTTTACATCAACAGATTGGCGCTGTCTGTGGGAAACGACTGGTAATATCGTTTTTCATCGAAAACAATTCATCACAAATGGCTGATATTCCAGAATCCAGCAATCGAAACGCTGGAAATCCTCCAAATCCATCTACTCCGCCAAATATTCCAGATCTGGCTGGAATAATGACAAATCTGGCTCAGGGCCAGACCGTCATGCAAGAAACAATGCGATAACTCATCCAAACCATCCATGGCGGTGCACCAACTCATTCAGGACTGCGGAGTATTCAAAGAAATACTCGGGCACCATCCTCGCGTACTAGGCGTACTAATTCATATCGCAACGAGGAATCTGAAGATTTTTCTTATCAACCTGGACGAACGTCGTCAGTGCGAGCCACAGATACTGAACAACGTATCACTCTCTCTCCAGAAAGTACTAGTGCGCTAGAGAGGTTAAGCAGGGTATCACCTTTTGATCGATTAGTACTTAGAAGTTGTAGAAGTCCTTCTAAAGTTGTATCGAGGAGTTTTCGATGACCATCAGATTTAAGGGAAGGATCTGCCCAGTCGCGACCAGCTGCTCGTCAAGATAGATCTCATGAAGCCACATCAACGCGATCAGCTGCTCGAACCAATAGGCCCGAGGAAGGGAATGATGCATGGAAAGGCTCTATTCAAAGGCTGGAGGATAGATTAGGGGAAATGGCTAAGGCCAAGAACCCTCTACAACGAACATTTGTTCGAGGAACACCTTTTTTCCAGGCCATTGTAGATTTTCCAACACCATCAAAGTTCAAAGCACCTATTGTGACTCCCAAATATGATGGAAAGACTGACCCTGTCCTTCATATAGAACAATACCAAGCTGCAGCCGACATCTATGCTGTTCCAGATGAGATGAGATGCAGAGCATTCTCGGGAACTCTTACAGGATCTGCTCAAATATGGTATAATAATCTTCCTTGGGTAAGATCTCAACTTTGCTTCAACTGGCTGAGTTATTCATTGGGAGTTTCTATTTTGGGGCAAAGCCAGTTAAACGAGTAGCACATTTGTTAAGTGTTAGACAAAAAGCTGGTGAGAGAACCAGAGATTATATAACTCGTTTTAATAACGAGAAACTCGAAGTCATTGATTATGAGGAGAAGACAACGATTACTGCCTTGATGAGTGGATTATTGCCCAACAAGTTGTACTACACTTTAGCTAAAGATCCACCTCGAACCATGTCAGACCTGATGGGAAAAGCGTCCAAGATTATGAATGCCGAGGAGGCTATGGCTGCGAAGAAGAATATGGATGCCAAAGAAACCAAGGTGGAAGGTGATAAAGCTAAGAAGAAAGAGCATAAGAATAATGGTAATGACAAACATTCAAAAACTAGGTCGGTATTGGATGTAATGAAGAAATTTGATAACTATACTCCTTTGAAGAAGGATATCAACCATGTTCTAGAAGAAATCAAGAACAACGAGGAACTAAACTGGCTAGAGAAAATGAAAGCAGACCCTGACAAGAGGAATAAGGAAAAGTATTGCGAGTTTCATAAAGATCATGGCCATATGACCAAGAACTGCATAGCTCTTAAAAATGAGATTGAAACACTCATCCGACGAGGAAAGCTGTCAAAGTATGTTGATCGCGGAAGCGAAAGAAGAAACAACGACCGAACAAGAGAGAGGTCTAGATCTCCTCATCGAGTAGAGGAGAATAAGAAAAGAAACTATGAAGTTGATCCAGAAGACGACCCCGATCTTCCCAAGAGACCAAGGCAGCCAGAACGAGAGGTATTTTCAATACGCTTTGGGTCATTTGACTGTAATGTTATAACAGGTGGAGATGCAGGAGGAGGAGACCTTACTACCTATAGAAAAGCTTACCTCTGTGAGGCTCAAGCTTGCTCGTACATTCAATGAATAAATCTAGCTGAAGAGGATCGCCCGAGAAAGGTAAATAAAGAGAAATTGGTCATTGGTTTCTCAAAGAATGACATGGCAGGTGTTCTATATCCTCATGATGACCCATTGGTGATCAAAATGAGGATGAAGGAGGTTATGATTTCAAGAGTACTGGTCGACAATGGTAGCTCGGCAGACATCATGTTCTACTCGTGCTTCGATAGTTTAAATCTAAAGCTATCTCAATTGGAGCCTTATCATAGACCCCTCCTCGGTTTTGCTGGCAAGAAAGTATTTCCACTTGGGACGATCAAGTTGGATATATTCATCGGTACGTGGCCTGCTTGTCGAACAGAAAGAATACGCTTCTTCGTGATGGATAAGAATGTTCAATCATCATACAATATCATCATGGGAAGAGTAGGATTGAAGAAGTCCGAGGTTGTACCATCTACGGTTCATCAATGCCTAAAATTCCCAACAAATTTTGGAGTAGGAGTTGTGAAAGGTGATCAGAAAGTAGCTCGGGAATGCTATTATTCATCCGCCGAGCAAGAGGAACTGGAGGAATCAAAGAAAAATACTACTACCTATCAAGTGGATGAAGGTGCAGAAATTGAAACATTGGATCCTAGAGATGAGTCGCAACTCGTGAAGGGTCAAGTGGTGGAAGCTACTGAAAACATCATTATGGACAACGAGCACCCTGAGCGAACTACTCAAGTAGGTTCATCGTTGGAAGCCTCATTAAAACAGGAATTGATAACTTTCCTAAGAAGCAAAAAGCAAACTTTTGCGTGGAGTCATGAAGATATGCCTGGGATAGACCCAAATTTCTTATGTCATGAGCTCAATGTGAATAAGGAGATCAAGCCAGTGAAGTAAAGAAGAAGAGTGTTCAGCCCCGAGAAGAACCAAGCTATACAGGAGGAAGTCGAGAAGCTCCAGAAAGCTTATTTCATTGAAGATGTTAAATATCCAGACTGGTTAGCTAATGTGGTAATGGTAAAGAAGAAAAACAACAAGTGGAGGATGTGTGTAGACTTCACCGACCTCAAAAAAGCATGCCCAAAGGATCACTTTCCATTGCCCCGAATTGATCAACTAGTAGATGCTACCTCGGGACACAAGCTGCTGAGCTTCATGGATGCTTATTCTGGCTACAATCAGATTAAAATGAAACCTGAAGATAGGGAGAGTACTTCTTTCATTACCCCTAGGGGAACTTATTGTTATAATGTTATGCCTTTTGGTTTGAAAAATGCAGGTGCGACATATCAGCGGCTGATGAACAAGGTCTTTGCTGAACAAATCAGTTGCAATATGGAAGTCTATGTTGATGATATGCTAACAAAGAGCAGAAAAGTTGCCGATCATCTAGTTGAGTTAAGTCAGACTTTTGATCAACTGGATAAATATCAAATGAAGCTGAACCCGACGAAGTGCATATTTTGAGTACGAGAAGGCATGTTTCTCGAGTACATAGTCAATCAACGAGGCATTGAGGTAAATCCTGAAAAGATCAAAGCTCTATTAGGGTTGCGGTCTCCAACGACGAAGAAAGAGGTGCAAAGTCTTACAGGATGAGTAGCAGCACTCAACAGATTTGAATCGCGAGCAACTGATCGATGTCTCCCATTCTTCAAGACACTCCGAAAGACTTTTGAGTGTAATGATGAATGTGAGAAGGCTTTTCAAGACTTGAAGAAATACTTGGGAGCACCTCCACTGTTGTCCAGGCCGGTGATGGGAGAAAAATTATACTTGTATCTAGCAGTATTGGAGAATGCAGTTAGCTCGGCGTTGATAAGAGTGGAGAATGGAGTACAAAAACCAATCTACTACACAAGTAAAGCCTTCCGAGGAGCAGAGATCAGATATCCAAGGCTAGAAAAGTTAGCACTAGCATTGATTGAGGTGAGTAGGAGAATGAGGCCATACTTCTAGCCTCATACCATAGTAGTATATACTGATATGCCATTGAGGCAAGCCCTTCATAAACCAGAAAAATCAGGGAGATTGATGTACTGGGCAATAGAGCTTGGTGAATATGATATAGTTTATGAACCCAGATCATCGCTAAAAGGGCAGGTTGTAGCAGATTTTATAGCACAGTTCACCTATCCCGATACCCCCGAGGAGCAAAAGTTGCTCGCTGATCAACCTGTGGATGTTACAGGATCATCAAACACAAGCTCAAACCAACTCCGGTTGGTAAAAGGGCAAGTGGATGTTACAAGATCATCAAATTCGAGCTCAGACCAACTCCGGTTGGTAAAAGGGCAAGAAAAGATGATCGACGAAGAGCAAGAAATATCAGGGGAGGATAAAAGGAAGCCACAAATATTTCACCGAGGAACTCTGTCAGATCAGAAGTTTGAAGACGAGTTACCTATATGGAGGCTATATGTAGATGGCTCATCTTGCACTGCAGGATGTGGCACGGGGATAGTTTTGAGAACTCCAGACGAGGTCGACATAGAATACACCCTACGTTTCCAATTCAAAGCTTCCAATAATGAGGCTGAGTATGAGGCCATGATAGCAGGTCTTGATTTGGCAAAAATTATGGAGGCGCAGCAGGTTATTATTTTCAGTGATTCTCAATTGATCGTAAACCAAATGATGGGAGTATATGCAGTCAAAGGAGAATTAATGATCAGATATCACGTAAAGGCAAAGGAGCTGGTGTCAGAATTTGCTGCTGTTCAGCTGGTCAGAATACCAAGAATGGAGAATGCGAGAGCAGACGCCCTAGCTCGATTAGCATCAGCTACTCGCACCGAGCTACGACGAATAATCCTAATTGAAGTGTTAGCTGGTCGGAGTATAGATGAAGATCTGATGATGAACTTTATTACCCTTGATTTAGGACCATCTTGGATGGATCCCATCAGGGCATATATTGAGGAGGGAGAATTACCAATGGACAAGCTCGCAGCCAAGAAATTGAAGTTTAAAGCTGCTCGGTATGTATTAACTAACGGTATTCTATATAGACGAGGAATTATGGCAGGTTCGCAGAGATGTGTGCATCCCTCCGAGGTGAAACATTTAATTGAAGAGATCCATGAAGGGTCATATGGAGCCCATGTAGCAGGTCGGACGCTTTTACAAAGGGTGATGATGCAGGGATACTACTGGCCGACGATGAGAGCTGATTGTATAGCCTATGCCAAGAAATGTGACAAGTGCCAGTGCTTTTCTTCCATCCGAAGAACTCCACAAGCATTGTTGACACCCATAACTTCCCCTTGGCCATTTTCCATGTGGGGAATAGATTTGGTTGGTCCACTGCCAACGACCAGAGGAAGGTTCAAATACCTCGTCGTCGCAGTGGATTATTTTACTAAGTGGGTATAAGCTGAGCCTCTCATCGATATGACGTACGACAAGGTGTACCAATTTGTTTGGAAGAACATCGTTTATCGATTTGGTCTTCCTCATGCTTTCATCACAGACCATAGAACACAATTTGATAATGAGGAGTTCGCTGCCTATTGTCATCAGTCAAATATTTTGAAGGTCCACTCAGCACCAGGCCATCCTCAAAGCAATGAACAAATTGAAGTGACAAACAGAACGCTGCTAAATGGCTTGAAGAAAAGACTGGATGATGCAAAATCAAACTGGATCAACGAGCTACAATCAGTACTCTGGGCTTACCGAACTACTCCTCGAGTAGCAACAGGGGAATATCCATATATGCTAGCGTTTGGAAGTGAAACTGTTATACCTGCCGAGTTGGGCCTCCCAACACACAGGGTACTGAATTTCAATTCCCCTGTCAGCGACTTAATGAGAAGATTGGATTTAGACATGCTCGAGGAAGTTAGAGAAGAAGCAGCAATCAGGAATGCTGCATACCAACAACTCACAACTTTGTTCTATAACAAGAGGGTGAAGAAGTGCGACCTGAAAGAAGGAGACTATGTGCTGAAGAAAGTAATTCAAAAGAACAATAAACTGGAGGCAAACTGGCATGGACCATACCGAGTTACAGAAGTTGTTTGACCAGGAACTTACCGAATAGCAACTTTAGAAGGAGAGGAGTTTAAGAATGCATGGAATGCAGAGCACTTACGCAAGTATTATCAGTGATGAATAAAATAAAGATATTCTGCCGAATTCTCTCTTTTTATTAAAAGTTTTTCGGGGAATACTAGTGCTACACACTACTCGGCAGAACTCGGCAAAGCTCAGACTACTTAAATTTTTTCTCAAAAATGCCAACCAAGGTTGGTCGAGAAACCAATATTCCTCTGGGAAGTAAAGCTACCTATATTCCTCTGGGAAGTAAAGCTACCTATATTCCTCCGGGAAGTAAAGCTACCAATATTCCTACAGGAAGTAAAGCTACCAATATTCCTCCGGGAAGTAAAGCTACCAATATTCCTCCGGGAAGTAAAGCTACCTATATTCCTCCGGGAAGTAAAGCTACTTGTATTCCTCCGGGAAATAAAACTTGTATTCCTACGGGAAGTAAACCTATATGTTCCTCGGGAAATAAAAGTATTCCTAAAATTGCCAACTTATGTCGGTTAGGAAGTAAATATATTCTCGAAAAAACCCACTAACTATAGTTGGTCGACAGGGAAAATTTACCGACCTTGGTTGGTCAGAAACATTTAAGAAAAAAATCTACTAACTATGGCTGGTCGGGGATAAAAACCCACTAAATGTAGTTGGTCGACAAGGAAAATTTATCGACCTTGGTTGGTCGGAAACATTTTAAACATTTTTGATACTCGTAACTTTTTAATTATTACTAAGTTGGTCGAGAAACAAAACATCATTTTGACCAAGTGACTACTTGACAATAAGTTGATCGACAAACAACACAATATTGTTATCTTCTTAACATATATACATGCACAGATATAAAGTGTTACAAGACAATAGCAATTAAGATTTCAAACAAAAATGAAAGTTTTTCATTAACTCTAAAATAAATTACATTGATAATGAAATGTAAATTACATTGATAATGAAATGTAAATTACATTGATAATGAAATGTATACTAACTATTACATAAAAATTCCTACTCTATTGGTCTTTTCCCCTCTGTTTTTGACACAGGTTCCTCGCCAGCAGGCGGATGATTTAAAGCTAGAGGAGAATTTATAAAGTTCAAATCCTTTAACATCCTGATATTCATCACGGATGGTTGATCTAAGAGGTGCTCGGGATGAGATATCTCGGCATTTGAATGGAGATTGTAGTCGCCGAGATATTTGGAGATCAAGCATCGAGGAATGGCCCGAGCAGGGATCCAACTCATATCCAATTTGAATGGTGGCACAGGTAGGTCGAGCAGTCCAGGATCTTGGTAGTCCAAAAGGTAATGACCCTGTTCAAGTTGCAGCACACCTAAGGAATTCAACCAGCCTTACTTGTAGCCCTCATTGTTGGCATTCTAGATACGATCGTCCAAGTGGTATAGAGCCTCGTTGTATCCAGCCATCTAGAACTCCCTGGGCTGTTTATGAAATTGATATGTCAATCTTTCCAGCTGCTCGTGGAGATTTTTGATGAAGAGTTCCTTATTCTCCAAGGTAGACTTCTGCGTGGAAAGTTGCTCTTCCAGGTCCCTGATCTTCTTTGACATTTCATCCAACGCTTGGTTCTTTGCCATCAGCTAGAAGGCCTGATTTTCTAAGGCAGACTGAGTCCTTTGTTCCTCGACAGGAATCCGAGATGCTCTTGCTCATCCCAGAGGAGCTCTTGCTCGACTACGAGAAGATGTATAAGGGCCATACCTCTTCAAGGTTTCCAACTCGTCCCTTAAGTTGGCGTTCTCGACCTCCAAGAACAAGAATCCCTCACTAGTCACTGGGATTAAGGCTTTTGAAGTGGAACCTGCAGACTTCAACTGTGACAACTCTCTTTGCAGGTTGTTATTCTCTTGCTCCAACAACTCGGCTATGTGTCTGCACTCCTCAACTTCACCCCTCAGAGTTCTCTCTCTCACATCGTACCCAATAAAAAGTTTCTCGTAACCCTTGTCGGCAATGACCTGCTGGTACTTCTTCTCATACCCCTCATGCAAGAGGGCAGTGGATTCTTTGTATTGTTATTGAAGGTCTTCGAGGGTGCTTTGGAGATCCTCGATCATATCATAATAGGCCACATTATTGGCCACCGCTCGATCAAGTAGACACTTCAAATATTGGTAGGCTTCAATTTCCTGTTCAGAAGCATCTTGGCCGAGGATGTCGACGAATTGTGCTGCACTCAGATCTGTGTGACCAGCCTTAAAATAATTATTGCATTGCCTCAGCAACTTTGTATCGTGAGGAGATAATAATTCCATCCTGGCCAGAAACTAGCAGAGAAATAAAAAGCAGTAATCAATAAAAGTACCAAGAGAGTATGAAGAAGAGACAACAGTATGCAAAAATAAAAGTTCAAGTTTTATTATAATAAAATTCATAGTTACATGGTTCATAGTTACATTTTGTCAAAGTAAAAAAATAAAGATAGAAGTCCGAACAACTCTACACCTTTTCCTTATCTCCCGAAACTTTCTCGGGAGGCTGGGACGAGGAGGTAGGTTGCTCGGATGAAGCAGGTAATAGCTGGGGAAGTGCTGGAGGTTGCTCGGAGGAAGTAGCGAGTTCCTCGATAACAGGCTGGATGGCTGGGGGATGATCTCCCATCACCATTGAAGTCTCCTCGGAGGCAGCTTCGTCCTCTTCTTCGTCTTCGGGAGTTGTAGGGGGACCAGGGATGTGTCGCTGAAAGAGTTCAGAAGTTTGGGCAACTTGCATTTCCTGTAGAGCAGCGACCCACCCATCTCTGAAGTACTTGAGGCTGCCATATTCTACTTGGGACATCATGGCAGCCAACCCCTTGTACCACCCCTTGTCCCAGCCAGCACTGAAAGACTTTTTCACAGCCATTTTCCTCTTCAACTTCTCCGAGGAAAGCTTCTCGGACAGAAGGTTTTCAGCAGTCTTTAATTTATTTTCAACCTCCTCCTTCTGCCGACTAACTTCCTGAAGTCGACTTAACTCCTCCTCAGCAACCTTGAGTTTATCTTCAAACTCCTCAGCATTCTTGAGCTTCCCTTCGAGCTCTTTATTTTTCCCTTCAAAGTCTTTTATTCTCTTCTCCAATCCTTTGGAGACTTCAACAACCCGAGCCTTCTCCTTCTCGGTGGAGGTAATTTTCTTCTCCTAGACAGCCTTGTCAATATCATACTTCTGACGAGAATCTTCTAAAGACCTCGTCAGGCCCATCAGAGCTTCCTCCATGCCAGATGAGGAGCATGAAGCTTTAATCGCTTCATCTTTCTTCACAATTGTATTGAAACAGCTCACCAACTGAGAAAAGAAAATGAAAGAAAGTCAGAAACAGACATGACAAGGGAAAGATGAAAAGTTCAAAATAATAAGACTTACAAAAGCAAGGTGGCGAGCAACCAACGAGGTAACCATGTCCCGAGAAAGGTTCTCCTCGATACCTTGGACCTCGAGAATGATCCAAGTCTTCACCGAGCTCATGGCAGAACTCGGGGGAACAAACGTAGGAACACCAGTTCCAGTAGTTGGGGGTTGGGAGATGGTTTCAGCCAAATTGACCGAGGAGCTCTTCTTCAGCCTCCTCGAGGGAACAGGAACAGTTTCGACCAAGGAAGAACTCTTGGTCGGTGATATTACAATCACTTCTCCTAGAGCAGCATACCTGCTCGGGGCCACTTGGGGCTTCTCGACAACCTTCACAACATCAGTCGAGGAAGGTGCATCATTTTTCTTCGTCCCCTCTCCTGGGACATCAATCCTACTTTTTTTTGCCTCTCCAGCAGCAGAGGAAGGTTTCTCGAAAAAGGTGGGAGGTCTTTTCTTCTTCATCCTTTCACTTAAAGGAATGTGTGATTCAGGCGAAGAACTTGCAGAGGCTGGTACTGGTTCTACTTCACTTATCGCTGGACGAGCAGTGAAAGAAGTGGTGTAGCTCTTGTACTGCAACAGATACGAAGCCGACCTAATGTGCTCGTCGGTAACAGACTGATGCAAACTCTAGATAAGTTTCAAATGTCTTATATTAACGTCTGCTTCCTTTGGACACTTTCTTTTACTATCAACTGCAAATAAATAAACATTGCCATCAGTGACACATTTTATCAAACATAAAGGAAGCATAATTTCAAAATAAATAAAATGAAATAAAAATAACCTATCCCATTGCCATAGGGAGGGCATTTGGGACCCTGATACACTTCATCTCCAGATAAAGGAGCATGTTGCCAATTTTTTATGACAACCCCGTGCTCAAAATAGTCCCTATTGGCATCCGGGAGATTGACTACTAAGGCCCTATTTAAAAATCTAGTTTTTAAATAAAAGGTGTTATCACCAACTGCCCATCTATAGCAATACATAATTTCTGGAATTCCGATGCGAGTTCCATGGATTTGATTTAATCTATGAACCCCATTAACTATTCTCCATGTATTGGGGGCTATTCTTGAAGGAACAACGTCAAAATATTGACAAAATTCCAGACATAATGGATTGGGTGGAAAAGAAAATCCACACTCAGCAACAAAGAGACTGGGGAACCAATGTCCCTCAGCCAAACGGAAATAATGAGAAGGCTCAGAAAGCTCTTCCAAAACAACCCAGGAGGGAATAGAAAAATCAGAGCGAAACTTATCAAGAGATTCAACAGGATAAACCATGATGAATAAAGGAAATGAAGAAGAAGGAAGAAGGTCTTACAGAAAAAGAGTGGATCTGGTGACAACGAACGATGGAAAAGAAGAATACGCAGGAAGAGATGATGGAAAACTCGAAGATACAAATTTGAAAAAGTAGAAGACGATGGGATTGTCTGTGACGATTAAATACCTTGCCTTGGGAAAAGGAAAAAGTAATGATTACAAAAAGAAACGATTACGCTGCCGGCGGCTAAAAGGACAAAAAGTACGCGGAGATCGAGGCGGTTATAAAAATTCAAAAAAGGATGATTCTACGAATTTGGAAGGAGAAATAAATACAAAAGACTCCTAAATATCAGGAGGACCACTTAAAACTACCATATTCCGAGAAAGAATGTCCCACACTCCTCAAAGTTCAAACTATGAAACATTGGGGGCTCTTTAAATACCAAATTTAGTCTGCTGACATGGCTCAATAAAGTGAAGACACGTGACAACAACAAACACGCTCCGAGGAACCATACTACAACAAGGAACGCTGCTTCCCCGAGGAACTCACACACTCCGAGGAACACACACTCTCCGAGGAACTCATACGCTCCGAGGAACAAGAACTCTCCGAGGAACTCTTGAGCACCGAGAAGCTTAGGCGGTCCGAGCAACTCAGGCGGTCCGAGCTGCACCTCGAACAAAGCATTAATAGTAGGATAACCAACAGTTTGACTGTTCATTAAATGCTTATCAATCAGACGCATACGTCTAAGGGGCATTTAATATATTACCCTTTCATATGTACATCATTTAATGTATTACCCTTTCACATTGCAGCCTCAGGGCTATAAATACATTGTACAATCCTCATTATAAAGGGATCGAAATTTATTGATAGAACTACAAATCGAGAATTCCCAAACACTCAGCAATAACATAACAGTGGACGTAGGCCATTCCTATAAGGCTGAACCACTTTAAAAATTCTTTGTCTCATTTATTTATCTGTGATTGAATTATTAGATAAGATCTAATTTTTTACATCAACAATGATGAAAATTTAAAAGCATTCCGCTAGAGAGCGAAAGTCTAAAATTGATCCCAAATGGCTCTATTAGAGGTGCAAAAACCTCGTATGGGACTAATGTAACTCGTAGGAATAAGCCATATAGTCAGTGAGCTCCTAGTTTAAGAATATGATTAAAATTTTCAAATATCAAGACATGGGTGTAAAAACGTGCCACTAGAGGGCGGAAATAAAAAATAACCACCAAACAGCCCAGTAATAGGCAGAAACTCCTCGCACATAACCAATGTAACTCGAAGGAATTGACGACATAGTCATGGGTATCCTAATTTCTAACTATAATGAAACTTTGAAATTTTCTACACTTTGGCTTAAAAATATGTCATTTGGGGAAAAACCCAACAAAGCCCCCCAAATGATCTCCAAAGAGGCATGAACACCTCACATCAGACAAATATACCTCGTAGGAATTGACCTCATAGTAACAACACTCTCGTTTGATAATATAACGAAAACATGATAATATCAAGACTTGGGCTTTAAAACATGCTACTAGAGGGTGAAAAACCAAAATAACCTCTAAATGGCCCCGTAATAGGCACGAAAACCTTGCACGAGATCAGTATGACTTGTTAGAACTGACTGCATAATCAAGGGAATCCAAATTTGTGAATATGATGAAAATTTGCAAATATGTAGACTTAGGCTTAAATACATGCTACTATAGTGTAAAAACCCCCAAACCCCCAAATAGCCTCGAAAAAGGCACGAACATATCGCATGGATCCAATGTAACTTCTAGGGGTCCGTTTTGAGAATATGATGGAAATTTGTAAATATCTACTCTTAAGCTTAAAAACATGCCACTAGAGGGTGAAAACCCAAAACAGACCCCAAATGGCCCTGTAAGAGGCACGAACACCTCGTATGGGGCCAATGTAACATGTACGAACTGATCGCATAGTCACGAGACTCTCAGTTTGAAAATATTACAAAAATTTACAAATAACTATACTTAGGCTTAAAAACATGCTGCTAAAGGGTAAAAACTCGAAACAACCCCCAAACAGCCCCATTAAAGGCACGAACACCTAGCAGGGGACTAATGTAACTCGTAGGAATTGACCGCATATTCACAAGACTCCAAGTTTGGGAATATTACAAAAAGTTATAAATACATAGACTTAATCTTAAAAACACGTCGCTAGAAGGAAAAACCCCCCAAATGGGCCACAAACGACCCCGTTAGAGGCATGAACACTTCACATGGGGCCAATGTACGAGACCCCCATTTAAGAATATGAAATTTTTTCAAATATATAGACTTACACTTAAAAACATGCCAATTGAGGGAAAAACAACATATAGCCCCCAAACAGCCCTATAAGAGGCATGATTACCCCGTAAAGGACCAATGTAACTCGTAGGAATTGACCTCATAATCACAGGACTCCTAATATGAGAATATGATGAAAAATTTCGTATATCTATGCTTAGGCTTACAGACATGCCGCTAGAGGGCAAAACCCAAAATAACTCCCAAATGGCCCTTCTTTGTTCAACTAGGTTTGTTCGCTTGACGGGTCTTGGTCACTGCTAGGTAGCTCCACGAGACTTGGATAATCTTTTTCAAATGCCCTTTCTTCGATTTCTTCTTCCTCCTCCTTGGTGATTTTTCCAAGTGCTCTTTTAACGGCTTCGTTCGACTTAATTAGACAGGTAGCAAGCAACAAGAGAACTATAACTTCTTAACTCTTTCCTTACTTCAATATAAAGGCTTCAAAGTTGGATCGACTGGTTCATTGGGCTTGGCTGGTGGACTAGCCCTTCACTAGTGGAAGCAAGATAGCCCCCTATGTTAGTTGGGGAAGAGGGAATTTCCATCGCGAAGGATTCAATCCAGCCACAGGTTCCCCTACGGCTACCTTGTTACGACTACAACCCAGTCAAAGACCCCATCATGGTATGCGCCAATAAGACCACCAAAAGCCTTTGTGGCACCAGTGGTACAAAGAAGTCATGGGTGATCATTGGTCCGATGCTTCAGGCGAAACCAGTTTGAGAATATGACAAAAATTTGCAAAAATCTATACTTAGGATACAAAATATTCCATTAAAGGGAGAAAATCTCAAATAGCCCCCACAGGCCCTATCTGAGGCACGAACAGTGCGCTTGGGACCAATGTAACACATGGGAATTGACCATGTAGTCACCAAACTCCCACTTTTAGATTATAATAAAAAATTTCAGACATAAAAAATTAGTCTTAAAACATGATGCTAGAGGGTGAAAACAAAAAACAACCCCAAATGGATCCATATGAGGCACAAGAACCTCGTACGAGACCAATGCAACTCGTAGGAACTAACCATATAGTCACGGGACACCCAGTTTGAGAATGTAATGAAAGTTTGCAAATATCTAAACGTAGGTTTGAAAAGATGCCGCTAGGAGGGGAAAACCCAAAACAACCACAAATGGCCCCATAAGAGGCACACACACCTTACATAGGACGAATGTCACTTTTGGAAACTAACCACATAGTCACGGGACTTTCTGTTTGAGAATATGATGAAAATTTATAAATATCTAGACTTAGGATTAAAAACATGCCGCTAGAGGGTGAAAACCTAAAACAGATTCCAAACGGCCCTGGAAGAGGCATGAACAACTTGCAGGGGGCAATGTAACTCGTAGAAACTGACCACGTTGTCACGAGACTCTCGATTTGAGAATTTAATGAGAATTTCAAAATATATAGACGTATGCCTAAAAGCATGCAGCTAGATGGTGAAAATAAAAATAGCCCCGTTAGAGGTACAAACACCTCACACAGGACCAATGTAACTTGCAGGAATTCATCGCATTGTCACGGGACTCCTGTGAAAACACAAAATAACCCCGCAAGTGGCACGACCATCTTGCATAGAACAAATGTAACTCATAGGAACTGACCATGTAGTCACAAAACTCCCAGTTTGAGAATATGATAAAAATTTGTAAGTAATTAGATTTAGGAGTAAAAATATGCCGCTAGAGGGAGAAAACAAAACATAACCACCGATGGCCCTGTAAGAGGCACGAAAACTCGCAGGGGACCAGTGTAACTCGTATAAAATAACAACATAGTCACGTGACTATCGATTTAAGAAAGTGGTGAAAATTTTAAAACATCTAGACTTTGTCTTAAAACATTCTGCTAGAGGGCGAAAACTTAAAACAACCCCAAATTGCCTTGTTAAATGCACAAACATCTTGCTTGTGACGAATGTAACTAATAGGAACTAGCCGTATAGTCCCCTATTTTGATAATATGATGAAAATATTCAAATATCTAGACTTAAGGTTAAAAACATGCCGATAGAGGGAGACAACCAAAGATAGCCCCCATACAGCTCTATAGGAGACATGACCACCTCACATAGGAACAATGTAACTTTTGGGAACTAACTGCGTAGTCATGGGACTCTCAATTTGATAGTATGATGAAAATTCACAAATATATAGACTTAGGCTTAGAAACATGCCGTTAAAGAGAGAAAACCAAAAACAACCCCAAACAACCCCATTAGAGGTGCGAGCACCTTGCATGGGTCAAATGTAACTAGTAGGAACTGACTGTATAGTCACGGGGACTCCTAGTCTGTGAACTTGATGAAAAATTTCAAATATCTAGATCCAAGTTTAAAAATATTCCGTTAGAGGGAGAAAACCAAAAATAGCCCCCAAATGGATTCGTTAGAGGCGCGAACACCTCTCACTAGACCTATGTAACTCGTAGGAACAAACTGAGAAGTTACAGTATTCCTGATTTGAGAATATAAGTAAAATGAGCAAATATTTAGTTTAGGCTTAAAAAATGGCGTTAGAGAGCAAAAACCCCAAACATCCCCCAAACGGCCACGTAAGAGGCGTGAACACCTCGCACTGGACTAGTGTAGCTCATAGGAACTAATCGTGTAATCACAAGACGCTCGATTTGAAAACATGATGAAAATTTAAAAACATGTCGTTTCAGGGTGAAAATCTAAATTTGCTCCAAAATGGCCCCGATAGGGGAGCGAACACCTCACACGGGACTAATGTAACTCGTAGGAACAAGTCATTAATCATTGGACTCCCAGTTTGAGAATATGATAAAGATTTTCAAATATCTAGACATAGGTGTAAAAACATGCCACCAGAGGGTGAAAAGAAAAACAACCCCCAAACGGTCTCGTAAGAGGCACAAACTCATCGGACAGTACCATTGTAACTCGAAGGAACCGACCGCATAGTCACGGGTATCCCAATTTTAGAATATAATGAAAGTTTGAAATTATCTAGACTTTGGCTTAAAAATATATCGTTTGGGGGTAAAACCCAAAAAAATCCCCTAAACGGTCCCGTAAGAGGCACGAACACCTCGCAGTGGACAAATATAACTCGTAGCAACTGACCGCATAGTCACAAGACTCTCAGTTTGAGAATATGATAATATCTAGACTTGGGCCTAAAAACTTCTTGCTAGAGGGTGAAAACCCAAACTAACCTCTAAACGGCCACGTAAAAGGCACGAAGACCTCACGCGGGATCAATGTAATTCGTCAAAATTGACGGCGTAGTCAAGGAACTGCGGCTTTGTGAATAAGATGAAAAATTGCAAATATCTAGACTTAGTCTTAAAAACATGTTGCTAGAGTGTGAAAATCCAAAACAACTCCCAATTATCCCCGTAAATGGCACGAACACATCGCATGGGACTAATGTAACTTATAGGAACAAACCCAATAGTCATGGGACTCCCGGTTTGATAATATGATGAAAATGTGTAAATATTTAGTTTTAAGCATAAAGATAAGAAGTTATAGGGTAAAAACCCAAAATAATCCCCAAATGGACCCGTAAGAGGCACGAACCCCTCGTACTGGGTCAATTTAACTCGTCTAAACTGACCACATAGTCACGGGACTCCCAGTTTGAAAATATTACAAAAATATATAAATATCTAGACTTAGGATTAAAAACATGCCGCTAAAGGGTGAAAACCCCAAATAACCCCCAAATGTTCCCATAAGAGGCATGGATACCTCACAGGGCACTAATGTAACTCATAGGAAATGACTGCATAGTCACGGACTCACAGTTTGAAAATATTATGAAATTTTATAAATATGTAGACTTAAGCTTAAAAACACATTACTAGAGGGCAAAAACCCAAAATGGGCCACAAACGTCCCCGTTAGAGGCATGGACACCTCGCATGGGGCCAATGTAACTGATTAGTACTCATTACGCAGTCACGAGACTCCTAATGTAAGACTATGACAAAATTTTCAAGTATATGGACTTATGCTTAAAAACATATTGTCATAGGGCGAAAACCAAAAGATCCCCTAAATAGACCTGTTTAAGGCATGAATACATTGCACATAACTAATGTAACTCGTAGTAATTGACCGCATAGTCACGTGACTCTCGATTTGAGAATATGATAAAAAAATTCATGTATCTGGACTTAGGCTTACAAACATGCTACTAGAGGGCGAAAACCCAAAATAGCTCTCAAACGGCCCCATAAATGCCTTTGACACCTCGCTAGGGACCAATGTAACTCATAAGAACTGACCACATAGTTACGGAACTCCCGATTTTAGAATATGACAAAAAAATTGCAAATATCTAGAATTAGGCTAAAAAACATGCCGTTAGAGGGCAAAAACCTAAAATTGCCCCCAAGGCTCTGTTTGAGGCACGAACAACTCGCTCGGGACCAATGTAAAATATAGGAACAAACCATGTGGTCATAAAATTACCGATTGTAGATTTTGATAAAAAATTTCAAACATCTAAACTTAGTCTTAAAAACATGGTGCTAGAGGGAGAAAGTCCGAAACTTACCACAAATGGACCCATAACACGGGACCAATGTAACTCATATGAACTAATCATGTAGTCATGGGATACCAAGCTTGATAATATGATGAAAATTTGCAAATATCTAGACTTAGGTTCAATAACATGCCGCTAGGAGGGGAGAATTAAAAACAACCCCCAAATGACCACATAAGAGGAATGAACACCTCATACAGGACCAATGTAACTTTCAGGAACTAACCAGGTAGTCATGGGACTCTCAGTTTGAGAATATGATGAAAATGTACGAATATATAGACTTAGAATTAAACACATGCCACTAGAGAGAGAAAATCCCAAACGACCATATAAGAGGCACGAACACCTCGCATGGGACTAGTGTAACTCATAAGAACTATTAGTGTAATCACATGTCTCCTGATTTGAGAATTTGATGAGAATTTTCAAATATCTATACGTATGCCTAAAAGCATGCCGTTAAAGGGAGAAAACTAAAAACATCCCCCAAACGGCCCCGATAGAGGACATTAATATATATATATATAGAGAGAGAGAGAGAGAGACTTAGGCATAAAAATAAGCCGCTAGAGGGTGAAAATCGAAAACAACTACCAACGGCCCCTTAAAAGGCATGAAAAACTTACAGGGGACCAATGAAACTTGTCGAAATTGGCCACATAGTCACATGACTGTCAATTTAAGAATCTGGTGAAAATTTTCAAACATCTAGACTTTGTCTTAAAAGCATTCTACTAGAGGGCAAAAATGTAAAAAAAACCCCAAACGGCCCCATTAAAGGTAAAAACACCTTTCATGGGATTAACGTAACTCGTAGGAACTAGTTTCATAACCACTGGACTCCCAGTTTGAAAAAATGACAATTTTTTTTTAAATTCTACACTTAGGGTTGAAAACATGCCGATAGAGGGAGAAACTAAAAAATAGCCCCCAAACGGCTCTATACGAGAGGCACACACGTCTCATAGGACCAATGTAAATTTTGGAAACTGGTCGTGTAGTCATGGGCCTCTCGATTTGAGAATATGATGAAAATTTGCAAATATATAGACTTAAGCTTGAAAACACGCCGTTAAAGAGAGAAAACCCAAAATAATCGCAAACGACCATGTTAAAGCCACGAACATCTTACACGGGACAAATGTAACTCGTATGAATGGACCGTGTAGTCACAGGACTCCCAATTTGTGAATTTGATTAAAATTTTCAAATATATAGACTTAGGCCTAAAAACATGTCGCTAGAGGGAGAAACCCCAAACGGTCCCTGTTAGAGGCACAAACACCTCCCACTTGACCAATGTAACTCGTTGGAATGGATCGCAAAGTCATGGGACTCCCAATTTGAGAATATAACAAAATTGTGCAAACATATAGGTTTGGGCTTAAAAACATGGCATTAGAGCAAAAAAAACCAAAAACAGCGGCACGAACACCTCGCACGGGACTAATGTAACTCATAGGAACTAACCATGTAATCGCAGGACTCCCGATTTGAGAATATGATGAAAATTTAAAAACATGCCGCTATAGGGAAAAAATCTAAATTTTCTCCCAAATGGATCTGTTAGAGGCGTGAACACCTCGCACGAGACTAAGGTAACTCGTAGGAACAAGCTGTGTAGTCAGTGGACTCCCGATTTGAGAATATGATTAAAATTTTCAAATATCTAGATATAGGTGTAAAAACATGCCACTAAAGGGTGAAAATAAAAAAAACAACCTCCTAACTCCCCGTAAGAGGCATAAACTCCTCGCACATGACCAATGTAACTCAAAGGAACTGACCACATAGTCATGGGTATCCCAGTTTCAGAGTACAATGAAAGTTTGAAATTATCTAGACTTTAGGTGTAAAATATGTCGTTTAGGGGAAAACCCTAAAAAATCCCCTAAACGGTCTCGTAAGAGGAACGAACACCTCGTACTGGACAAATATAACTTGTAAGAATAGACCGGATAGTCATAAGAGTCTTGATTTGAGAATATGATGAAAATTTGCTAATATCTAGACTTGGGCATAAAAAGATGCTGCTAGAGGGTGAAAACCCAAACTAACCTCTAAATGACCCTATAAAAGGCACGAACACCTCGCATGGGATTAATGTAAATCATCAAAATTGACCGCGTAGTCAAGGAGCTTCGGATTTCTGAATATGCTGAAAATTTGCAAATATATATAGTTAGTCTTAAAAACATGTGACTAGATTATGAAAACCCAAAACAACCTCGTAAAAGGCATGACCATGTCGCATGGGACCAATGTGACTTGTAGGAACAAACCACGTAGTCAAGGGACTCCCGGTTAGAGAATATGATGAAAAATTGTAAATATTTAATCTTTTAATATGAAAAACATTCAGCTAGTGGAGGATAACCCAAAATAATCCCCAAATGGCCCCATAAGTGGCATGCACACCTCTTGCTATGCCAATGTAACTCGTATAAACTGACTGCATAGTCACGGGACTCCCAGTTTGAAAATATTATGATTAATATGTATACTTAGATTTAAAAACATGTCGTTAAATAGAAAAAAACTAAAACAGGCCCCAAATGACCCCGTAAGAGGCACGAACGCATCGCAGGGGACCAATGTAACTCGTAGGAAGTGATCGCATCGTCACGGGACTCCCAATTTTAGGATATTACAAAAAGTTATAAATATGTAGACTAAGCTTAAAAACACGATGCTAGAGGGCGAAAACCAAAAATGGGTTGCAAACAACCCCGTTAGAGGCATGAACACCTTTCATGAGGCCAATGTAACTAATAAGTACTCACTACATAGTCATGAGACTCCCAATTTAAGACTATGATTTTTTTTTCAAATATGCACACTTACGCTTAAAAACATACTGTTAGAGGGAAAAAACTAAAAAGAGTGCCCAAACATCCCTGTTAGAGGCATGAATACCTCCCACAGGACCAACGTAATTTGTAGTAATTGATAACAAATTCATGGGACTCCCAATTTGAGAATATGACAAAATTTTCATTTATTAAGACTTAGGCTTGTAAACATGTCGCTAGAGGGGGAAAACCCAAAATAACTCCCAAAAGGCCCCTTAAGTGGCATTGACACATCGCTAGGGACCGTAACTTGTAGGAACTTACCATGTAGTCACAAGACTGCCAATTTGAGAATATGAGATTTTTTTTTTCAATTATAGAGACTCAGGTTAAAAAATATGTCATTAAAAGGAGAAACCCAAAATTGCCCCCAAAGGCCCTATCTGAAACACGAACAACTCGCTTGGGACCAATGTAACATGTAGAACTGACCACGTAGTCACAAAACGCCCGGTTTAAATTATGATAAAAAATTTCAAACATTTAAACTTAGTCTTAAAAACATGGTGCTAGAGGGAGAAAACCTAAAACTGCACCCAAATGGACCTATATGAGGCACAAACAGCTCTCATGGGACCAATATAACTCATAGGAACTAATCGCGTAGTCACATGACACCCAATTTTAGAATATGATGAAAATTTGCAAATATCTATACTTAGGCTTAATAACATGCCACTAAGAGGGGAAATATAAAATACCGCCCAAATGGCCCCATAAGAGGCACGAATACCTCACACAGGACCAATGTAACTTTTGGGAACTAACCACGTAGTCGTGGAACTCTCAGTTTGAGAATATGATGAGAATTTATGAATATCTATACTTAGGATAAAAACATGCTGCCAGAGGGTGGAAACCTATAACAAACACCAAACGGCCTTATAAGAGGCACATACACCTCATAAGGGGCAATGTAATTGTAGGAACTGACCACATAGTCACAAGACTCTCGATTTGAGAATTTAATGAGAAATTTCAAATATCTAGACGTATGCTTAAAACCATTCCACTAGAGATAGAACTCCACAAATAGCTCCTAAATGGCCCCGTTAGAGGCATGAACACCTGGCACATGACCAATGTAATCTGTAGGAATTCACTACAAGATCATATGACTCTAAGTTTAATAATATGACATCAATATATATATATATATATATATACTTGGGCATAAAAACATGCTGCTAGTGGGTGATACCCCAAAACTGTCCCGTACGAGTCACGACCACCTCACATATGACCAATATAACTCGTAGGAACTGACTACATACTCACGGATCTTCCAGTTTATGAATATGACGAAAATTTGCAAGTATCAATACTAAGACTTTAAAACATGCTACTAGAGGGCGAAAACCCAAAATAACCACCAATGGCCCCATAAAGGGCACAAAAAACTCGCACGGGACCAATGTAACTCGTAGGAATTGACGTCATAGTCACGTGACTGTCGATTTGGGAATGTGGCTAAAGTTTTAAAACATCTACAATTTGTATTAAAAATATTCTGCTAGAAGGTGAAAGCCAAAAACATCCCCAAGCAACCCCGTAAAAGGCACAAATACCTCGCACGGGACCAATGTAACTCGCAGGAACTAACCGCATATTCACGGGACTCCTATTTTCATAATATGATGAAAATATTCAAATATCTAGACTTAGGGTTAAAAACATGCTGCTAGAGGAAGAAAACCAAAAAGTTCCCCTAAATGGATCTATAAGAGGCACGAACACCTCACGCAGGACCAATGCAACTTTTGGGAAATTACCACATAGTCATGAGACTCTCAGTTTTAGAGTATGATTAAAAATTAAAAATATCTAGACTTAGGATGGAAAAATGCTGGTGGAGGGCAAAAACCTAAAACCGTCCCCAAATGACCCCATTAGAGGCACGAACACCTCGCAGGGGACCCATGTAACTCCTAGGAAGTGATCACATAGTCATGGGACTCCTGGTTTGAGAATATGATGAAAGTTTACATATACCAGAACTTAGGGTTAAAAACAAGCCGCACGGGGACAAAAAACACAAAACAACCCCCAAACGGCCCTGTTAGAGACAATAACACCTCGTACGTGACCGATGTAACTTAGAGGAACTAACCGCATGGTCATGAGACTCCCAGATTAAGAATATGACAAAAAATTCCAATATCTAGACATGGGCCTATAAGCATGCTTTTAGAGGGAAAAAGCCCATAACAACTCCCCAAATTGTTTTATAAGTGCACGAATACCTCGCGCATGATCAATGTAACTCGTAAGAACTATTTGCATAGACATGGAACTCTAGGTTTGTGAATATGATGAAATCTTACAAATATCTAGGCTTAGGAATAAAAACACGCTACTAGAGGGTGAAAACTAAAAATAGTCCCCAAACGGTCTCGTAAGAAACACGAACACCTCGGACAGGATCAATGTTACTCTTAGGAACGGATCACAATGTCAAGGGACTCTTAGTTTAAGAATGTGATGAAAACTGTAAAATAGTTAGACTAAGGCTTAAAAATAGGCCTCGAAATGCAAAAATAAAAAATACCTCCCAAAAGGCCTCATAAGTGGCATGACCACCTCGCACTATACCAATGTAACTCGTAGGAAGTGATCACGAAGTCAAGGGACTCTCAGTTTGAGAATATGATGAAAATTGGAAAATATATAGACTTAGGATTAAAAATATGCCTTCAGAGGTTGAAAACCAGAAACAACTTCCAAAAGGTCTCGAAAGAGGCACGACCACCTTGCACGGTACAAATGTAACTCATTGGAACTGTGTTTATAGTCATAGGACACTAGTTTGAGAATACGTCAAAAAAATGAAAATATCTAAACTTAGGCCTGAAAAATGCCTCTGGAGGGAGAAGACCTAAATAGCCACCAAATCACCCCATAAGAAGAGCGAACATCACACACGGGACCAATATAACTCATAGGAACTGACCACGTAGTGATTGGGCTCCCAGTTTACAAATATGATAATTTTTTTAAATATGTAGACTTAGGCTTAAGAACATGGCACTAGCAAGCAAAAATCTAAAATAACAGCTGAACGGCCGCGTAAGCGGCACATACACCTCGCACGGGATGAATGTAACTCGTAGAAACTAATTCTATAGTCACAGGACTCCCGATTTGAGAATATGGTGAAAATTTGCAAATATCTAGACTTATGTTAAAAACATGTCACTAGAGGATGAAAACCCAAAACCCAAATGACCCCGTAAGAGGTATTAGTACCTCGCAATGGACTATTGTAACTCATAGAAATTGATCACCTATTCATGTGGCTCCCGATTTGAGAGTATGATGAAAAATTTCGAATATCTAGACTTAGTTTTAAACATGTTGCTAGAGGAAAACACCCAAAACAGACACCAAATGGCCCTATAAGAGGAACATACACCTTGCACGGGGATAATATAACTCGTAGGAACTGACCGCGCAGTCACGAGACTCCCAATATGAGAATATAACAAAATTTGTGAATATCTAGACTTAGACTTAAATACACGCCAGTAGAGGGGGGAACCCAAAACATCTCCCAAACGGCCCATTAAAGGCACAAACACCTCCTACATGACCAATGTAACTTATAGAAACTAACCGCATAGTCCCTGTTTGAGAATATGTTGAATATTTTTGAATATATAGAATTAGGCGTATTAACATGTCATTAGAGATATAAAACCCAAAATAACCCCCAATGGCCCCATTTGAGACCCGAACATTTTGTACAGGACGAATGTAACTCATGGGACTGATTGCATAGTCATGGGACTCTCGATTCGAGAATATGATGAAAATATGTAAATATCAAGACTTAGGCTTAAAAACATGCTGCTAGAGGACAAAAATAAAAAACAACCCCCAAATGAATCCTTATGAGACACGAACAACTCGCACGAAACTAGTGCAACTCGTAGGAACTGACCGCTTAGTCATAGGACTCCTAGTTTGAGAATACGAAGAAAATTTAAAAATATCTAGAATTAGTCTTAAAAACATGCCTCTAGAGGGCGAAAACCCAAAACAATCTTGTAACACCTCCCACGGGACGAATATAACTCATTCGAACTGATCGCATAGTCAAGGGACCAATATAACTCGTATTATACTGGCCCTTGATAATCCCATTTCTATCCTATTATGATATGGGTTCTATAGTTTTGTTTATAAATGTTTAGTTTAATTACGAATGTTTAGTTAGAATTATGAATTAACTAGGATGACACGATGCTTTACTTTGAATTGTCAATTCCATGGTTATGATATTGTTTAATTGTATATGAATTGATTGATTAATACATGTTTTTTTTGCAGGGCGGGGGGGGGGGGGGGGGGGGGGGGGGGAGGGGAGGGGCTACTTAAAAATGAATTTTATTTTATTTTATTAAATGGAATGGGTCATGAACCTATGCTATGACTCCTAATTTTAGAAAAAAATAAAATAATAATCACGGTCCAATACCGTGTCCAGTTTTTTATTTATTTTTAAAAAAATGGGGGTCACAACCTAGGTTCGTGACTTAGTTTGAACCCCATCCCACGCATGTTCACTGCCCAGGTCTGTTATAATAGGATCATGACCCAAGTCAATGTCCCAATTTGAACATCGTCCCACGCATGGTCACGACCCAGGTCCGGGACCCATTTTGAACATCATCCCATGCATGGTAATTGCCTATTCCAGGCCCGTGACCATAGGGCCAATATTACCCACGGGGGAGACCGTGACCCTCATTTAAGGTCGTGGATGATGTTCGTGACCACAGTTTTTGGTCACAGTGAAAATGGTCATAACTTAGGTCCATGACTTGGGGGCCTCGTCACGGCCCATGTCCATGACCATCTTCGATATATGGTGTAGTGATGCCTTTCCCCATCCATTTCTCCATTACAAAACCATATTAATATGTGATAGAAGGATAATGAAAATCCTCTATATTATACAATCATTTTATAGTTTTGTGCCTTTACTCCAAAAGAATATTATCCTTAAGAATTCCACTACATAAATATTAAACATCATTTGAACATTGAATAAGTAATGATATTAAAAAAAATGGCTAAAACAATTCTTAAATAATTAGATTATCCCCTTCCACGATGAGTCAAAATTATATTAGTCATTTTTAATTTAATTTACACCTTTTAGAAGCTAAAGATAATGACCATACATATTGTAAATATAATATTATTTGTTATTAAGTATATAATTTATTAATAAAATATTTAAATTGTATAAGGAAGTGCCTACACTTAAGGTGTAGTTTGTTCCACAAAGTGTGTTGGAATTAAAG
The DNA here is from genome assembly GCA_949130495.1 of Sambucus nigra. NCBI lineage: Eukaryota > Viridiplantae > Streptophyta > Magnoliopsida > Dipsacales > Adoxaceae > Sambucus > Sambucus nigra. Next base: position 476,370,749 of record OX422210.1, read on the forward strand.
TTTGGAGCATAAGACCCATCTGCAATATCCTGAGCATATACGAATATAACACTAGACTCAAAGTACCCCTAAAGAGTAATAATAAGGTACATGTTACTCTATTTGTCAAAACACATAGAACACAAATTATTTATTCATGATTTTTTCATGTGACTTTCACTATGCTAAATACCGAAAATCATCACGATTTTTTATTATGACCAAGCTCTCGGTTCACAATTCCCCTCCATGACAAAATTAAGGGTGATCATTTTAGGGGTCACTGTTCGAACCCGTGACCAAAGTACATGATCAATGTCTCTTTCATAACCCTAATACTAGGGGCTTAGTCATGGTTGTGAATAGTGACCAAGGTTCATGGTTTGTCACGGTTCGAAACCATGACCTAAACTGTGACTGTGTTTTCTTAATCACGATTTAGAACCATGTTTATCAGCCTTAACAACCCACTGTGAACTTTGGTTGGTTATAGTCATGAACCGTGAGTCCTTACAGTGCCCACATGTCCTGTGATCACGGTTCTTGACCATGACCAGTTTTAACCCATTAAAATGTTGTCACGGTTTTGGACCATAACAATTATTCAATTTATTTAAAAAGCATATTTTTATTTGTTGGTCTCCGAAAAAAAATCTTTTACACATTTTCGAACTTGTATATGACTCCATTATAAAACGAACTAATACATAAATCAAAATGCAGCAATACAAAAATAATTAAGCCATCTAATTAATTATATTAATCCAAAACAAAGAAATATTAAATTCTTCGATGTATTTCTTCCCTAAAGCATATGAAAATTGTTGAAAGTGTTCCTGCTTCATTTAGACCTGCAAATGTTCTACAATGTTACAAATGGTAAGAAAGGACTTGAATCCCAAAATGGTTTCGGGACACCTATGTAGACAAAATAGCATCAAAATCCATGTAGTTCGTAAGATGAACAAGGTTGGGTTCTAATTCATAATACAAATCTAGGGTGTCTCTCATAAATATGTGTGAAATGTATTGAATCTTTTGAAAATTGTGAGAGCACTTTAAATTGGGAATTGTGGTATAAGCCTTGTTTTTTGGGTTTATGATTTTTTAAAATAGATTTGAATGCATGTATGATAATAAAAAGAGTTGGATTATGATATAAGTATCATGAACAAGATAACAATGTAAAAAGAACACTTAAATATGAAAAAGAGCATTATGGGACTAGTAGAATATAATGGTTTTTACAACGTATCCATAGTTTTACCTGAGTATCCTTGTGTTGTTTCTTGGAGGAATAATCGTTCCAACACATCTAGGGTTCCTAGCTTCATAACAAGACATCACATAACCTTGTTAGGATTGAAATCCAGGACAAATTAGACAGGTAAGACCCCAAGAAACTACTTAATGGTACTCACATGAAACATGGTTAAAAATATTTCAAAATGTAAAAGGACTCAAATCTCAATTTGACTTCGGGTTGCGTACATAGGTATATAAATTGGCATCAAAGTCCATGTAGTTCTCTCATGACACGAGATTTAAATGTTAATGTCCTATTGGTAATTTGATTAATGTGTTCAAAGATTTAAATACTGAAGAAAAAATCTTATTAGCATCAACAAAGTGATGTTCTGAGGGGATTAACCTTATTGGGGCAACTGAGAGTGGTTCTAATCAAAATTGTGTGAACCCATCAATTGAAACTTAGTCTAGTAGTTGGTCTTATAGGATTGGATGAATTGTAGTTGTGTCCATCCCCTCGGTTTCCTCCCCCTTCCTTCCTCGGGGGACTTCGGCACTTGCGCATGCTGTTAGAGGGAAGGAAGAAGAAGGTCTCGCGCCCTTTCGAGGAAGAACACTTCGACCATCATTGATGTGGGGTGATGTAAATAGATAGAGTTGCCAACCTATTTTGTACAAAACATGAGAAAGAAATGTTACCACCTTGGGAGAATGACATCAAAGACATACCGATGCTTGCAAAACCAATTAGTACAAAGGTTTAGGGGCTAACTTATGAAATGGGAAGGTGTTAGGTACCCATCCCACCCTTTCGGTATCTCATTGGAATGTGTTATTATTTCTCTTAGAAAACTCAGTGAAGTGTGCGTGTGTGTATACAGATGGAGAATGTAATTTTTCAACTCACATCATGGAAAAAGGCGCAGTGAGATTATACATAGGAGTATTCCCAAAGTAATAAAAAAACATAATGTGTTCGCTTATTGGGATATCGATAGTTATCATGAAACGATTATATAATTTCAATAAAGAGCGAATAAGAATCATAAATACAATATATAGAAATAATACATAAATAAAAATATGCAAGGAGAACTTGTGTCTCGAGTTTTAACCCGAGACTGCTACATAGCCTAAAAATGCCTCAAAGTCCATGTAGTTTGGATCAAATATGGGGGTCAGGTTTATCCCATGGATCCAACCGGGGATTTATATTAGATGTGTAAGGGTAGAAAAATAATATTTTAATTTGAGAAAATGTGGTGAGGAATCCCATTTGGAATTTATGAGTATAACCCTCTTTATATTGTTTTTTTAATAGAAAATATGTCATGTACAATACTACTAAGATTATTAATATGTATGGACTAACGATGTTGAAATGCTAAAAGAGAGAGAGAGAAGAATGTTTGAACCTTATTTGGAGATTTGGAGATTTGATGATTGATATTGATTATTGAAAAGGTTTCCCTTGCAAGTGGATGGAGCTTGTAGCAGGATTGGGAAAGGAGTTTTGCTAAATTGGGTGTGAAAGGGATGGGAATGGAATATGGAGGAAAGATTGCAATAGAGAAACCACGCTGACTTTGAGAGGATATTACCCAGATTGGTGAGAGGGATATTTTCAGGGTGCCTTTCAAAGTTAGCTAATTCTCTCCGTATATAAGTTCAAGGGGGTGCCGATCGTCATTCTCCTTATCCTGCCTATCGGCAGGCATCCACAGACACACTGTCAATAGGCATGGAAATGGGTTTGCCATTCGACAACCTCATGCAGATTTATCAAAAAATGGTCGTAAAATGCAATTTGTAAGTTCAAATCATGCACGAGGCATGCCATTAGAAAGGGTATTTAGCGCCCTTTAGGAATCCATTGGGCCCCTCCCGGGTTCGAGATTTAACTTTGGTCAAATGGGACTCGAAAGTGCCCAACGGTCTTTTGGACAAGAGATTCCCGAAGGAAAATGAATTGTTCATTCGAATTATAAGGTTGATTCGTGCACGGGGTGGACTTTTGAAAAGGGTATTCAAAGCCTTTGAATATTCATTCAATCTCGTTCAATTCATAAAGTTGAATTTGGTCAAATGGGGCCCGAAAGTGCTCAGTGTGCCTTCGGAGTAAAACGGGTCATTTATCCAGACTGTGAGGCTTATTCACACATAGGGTGGACTTTTGGAAAGGGTATTTATTTCCCTTTAAGTATTCTTTCAGTCTTGTTCGATTTGAAGAGTTCACGGGAGTCAAACAGAGTCTGAGAGTGCTCGGTGGTCTCTAAATCAGTTTTTTGGGGGAAATGAATCGTTTGTCTAAATGTTAAGTCCAATTCATGAATGGGACATACCAATGTAAAGTATATTCAGATCCCAATGAATATTCATTTAGATTTTACCCAGGCGAGGAAGTTGGTTCATGTCAAAATGGAGCTTGGATGTGCCCGGTGGCCTCCAAATCAATATTTGATAGTAAAATGAACCATTCGTTTGAACTATAAGGACAATTCACACATGAAGAAGATTTTTAGAAAGGGGATTTAGATCCCTTCAAAGATTCATTAAACTTTTACTCAGACAGGAAAGTTGATCAGAGTCAAACGGGGCTCGAGATCTCTCGGGGGCCTTTAGATTGGTACTCAGAGTATGTCTTACGGTTTTATGGTAAATGGGGTTGTGCTAGGGACCGAAAGAGAGTCTTAGGAGGTTCCTAGAGTGTGGTATATGTAAATCCCCTCGATAGGTGATCTTGGAACAAGTGAAATCCATCGAATAGACACCACATGGATATATTTTGGGAAAAATGTCGATTCTGCAAACCATAGGGGTGAGAGTGACCTATTTAGAGGGTCAAGGTTGAACCTGAGGTCCTAAGGTTATGATGGGGATAGTTGATTCTATGGGTCGAGATTAATTCTAAGGACCTAAAGTTGTAGCGACTAATTCGGAGGGCCGAGGTCAATTTTGAGGACCTAAAAATTGAGGCGATTGATTCTGCAAGCCGAGTTAAATTATGAGGACCTAAAGTTAGGACAATTGATTTTGCATGTCGAAGTCAATTCTAAGGACCTAAAGTTGTGACAATCGATTCTGTTGACCGAGGTCAATTCTGAGGACCTAAAGTTGTGACTACTAATTCTACAAGCCGAGGTCAATTTTGAGGACCTAAAGTTATGATGACCAATTATATGGGCCGAGGTCAATTCTGAGGGCCTAAAGTTGAGGCGAACGATTCTACAAGTCGAGGTCAATTCTGAGGACCAAAAATTATAGAGATCAATTCTGCGGGCCAAGGTTAATTATCAGGACCTAATGTTGAGGCAACTGATTCTAGGGGCCGAGGTCAATTCTGAGGACCTAAAATTGTCATACGAGGATGTTTTATCTTCAGGAAGTCTTATAGTATTATTGTTCTGAGAATTTACTAGGGATGGAAATTGACTGAAGATGATGTATTTTTGGGAGAAAGTTTGAAATTATATTGGGGAGTGGGGAGTTTATTATGTAATCCCGTTGGGGAAGCATTTGATTTTGGGTTCCATCAGGGCATTATAATGGACCCTTTTAGGACACATAATTTTATGGCATGCATTTTAGGGTGTGAGTTAGGGGGTAAGATTGTGATATTAATCCCACTAGGATTGTAGGAGCTTAAAGTGTTTTTTTGGGTGAAGAAATCTTCTAATAATTGTATGGTATTTTTAGTAATTTCTTGAAGAATTTCTATATTTTATTAGCATTTTCTGGCATTTTTTTATACAACGACATGTGGTAAGGGTTGTCGTTTGGCAAGTGGCACGATCTCCTGGGCTTCCTTGGGCAGAGGAAAAATTAGGTGCGGGAGTTGTTGGATAAGGCCAGGATGTCGATAATGCTTGGCGAGGCTTAGTTGCTCTACACAATACGGTGGAGACTTATGACTACCTAGATTTTGTGACGAGGTGGATGATGCCTTCGTGTATTTATGATGTCATGAACATGCCTCTGCCTCCTATAACTTCATGCATGGGTATGAGTGGGCCGATAGGATCAGCCCAAAAGCGGGTGGCATGTCATCGTTGACGGCGGTGATAGAGGAGGATCCGCTCATCTAGGTTACTCCACCCTCATATAATTTTCAATTGTCTAGAGGGGGATCACTGAGTCAGCCAAAATTCCCTAATGTGGTGGGTCCTAGATTGGTGGGGTTGACGAAGGACGCCCTTTAGCCTAAGGTATATTGCTCTTTTCTTATCTTGTCTCATTTTGATTCTTGCCTTTTCTTTTTACTAACTGATTTGGATTTTGATATGTGGTTTTTCTTGCAGCATGTATGGGTGTCGACTACTTGGCTGAAGGACATCAGGGACTGGGTGGATTTTACAATGGACTATATCAAGGACTCGGTTCCTGTTCGTTCTTATCTGGTTCCGCTTGCTACCTCAGATGAAGGATCGATCTTAGGGAATGGAGGCTCCATATCTCTTCATCGAGGGAAGTGCGTTCGCCACAGGGATTGCGGGTTTAAAATTGAGAAAGAGATATAAATAAATTGATTGGGTTCCATATGAGTCCTGTTGCTTTGTATTTTCTTATTTATTCTTCCACCTGAAAAGAATGTAATTTTGCAAATGGCAATATATGTGAAGCAGATTTTTATTATTTATTCTAGCTTTAATGGCTTATTCTACATGAAATTTTTAATTTGCTACTAAGACTATGAAAATGATAGGATGTCTATTTAGAAGGAAATTCTAGGAAAAGACTTATGATAAAAATAATGGATAAAAATGGATACGTTTAGAGGAAATAACCCGAAGGCCTTGAAAATAAGAATTTATTTTTTTGAGTTTTTAATTTTAACAAAAAGGAAAGATATAATTTTCTAAAATAAGGGGGTTTTCGATCGGCATATCCCTTGTCTTGACTATCAAAGGTGAGGTCATTCCAATCACCCCAAGGCTTTGATTTCACTTTTTTGCAACCCAAAATACTTGGTAGGGTAGGGTTTCTTTCGAGATCTTTAGGTTTAATGTTTTTAGCCAAGGTGTTTGTGTATAAAAGGGGGGTAAAGGGGGTGTGATTATTCACCCATTCACATTTTCTCTTCTTTCTTATTTCTTAATTTCAACCACATTGTTTCCCAAATGGCCCTTTCGATGAGTGTAGAAGTCGCTTCATACCTTGAGAGTTTAAAAGCCATGTGTCTTTATAATGTAGACTGCGAAGCCTTCAATTTGCATCGAGTCTTCTTATGGTGCAATCAGGCTATCAATTGGAAGATGTTGGTGGTGACAACACAATTTTGGTACCCATGGATCAAATTTTTCGCTTTAGTTTGGAAGAGGTCTGTTTGACCTACTAGAAGTTTTTGGCCATGTTGGGCATTAATCCTAGCGTAGCAGCTGATATGCTAAAATTCTCTCGGTCTCCTCGGGCACTGTTAGCAGAATTTCTCCATATCACCCCTTTAGCGGCTCAGCCATTAGTTATCGGGGGAATGATCTTTCTTCCAGCTGTCATGCATTCTATGCGTCTGAGGGATTTTAATGATGCTGGCCATGCTGAAGATGCTTCCTTGGGCCTAACTTAGAGGATCTTGCTAGTGATAGGGGACCTAATGGTGGACCCTCTACTGGATACCATTGTAACGTGGATGTCCTATCTTCATAATCCTGCGACATTTATATTGGTGGTGACCCTGAATGGTTTCGATGTTTGGCGGTAAGTCCCCTCTGATTTTCTGAGAGGAAGCCTAGTTATGTTGTTCATGTGGCTAGCTGAGAGATTCCATTTGGTGGTCCCCCTGTATATTTATTGACAGCTATGTCAAATTTCTTCACTCGAGATTCGATTTGCTTTGTCCCATGCATAGAGAACTGAGATAGTTAGTTCCTGGAGCACGAATCTTGATGCCTATGCTGGTCAGTGCCATGGTGGGGAGAGCTACAACCTATTTTGGAACTGAGAGAATACCGGTACATTCGGTTAGTTGGACTTCGATAGACCTATTTAGTTTTCCCTTAGAGGCTTATGTGTAAAGTCAGATGGGAGAAGATAGGACCTCCTCGTGCACTAGACTTCTCTCCTATGGAAGACGTAACCGAATCCATGCGTATGAGGTTAGGTTTATTAAGGGAGAATCATTAGCCTTCCACCCATCCTTCTCAATCCATAGGTAGGGTCTGACATGTTTTTGGAAACTATCTCAAATGACTGGGGAAGTGAGTTATGGAAAATATCTTGCCAGAGGAGACCGGCCAAAGATTCTTTGCCTTTTTTGACACTATGGAGAGGGAGTAGTGGCTTTCTGCAGGCTGGTCAGGGCATAACATTTTATGGAGCTCCTTTGGAATACCAATCAGGCTGGGGAAGTTTGGTGGCCTCAATGAGAAGATGATGATGGGGTTGGGTCTTTTGCCATATGCAAATAGGGTCTTTGTGAAGCCGGTGTTAACTTCTTGTGAAGATTTTGCGACTGGGATGTGTTTGCATGTTTTTGGTTTGTTTTTGGCTTTTGGGAATAATTTTGGGAAGGTTTGGGTTAGTTTTTTTTAGGGATAATTTGGTTAGTGGAGGGTGGTTGTTTTGACTCCCTACACTGATATTTCATGTAATTGTACTGAATTCTCCCAGTTGGAATAAAAAAAGATCTTAAATATATTATTGTGCCTCTTGATGAGTTTTACATTTGATTTATCTATACCAATGGCTAAGGCATAGGTAATCCTTTTGTTCATGTAATTGATAAAATGAACTATCTTTCTCGGGGGTAAGAAAAGAATAGCATTTTTTGAAAAAGAAGGCGATCGCACACATATAAAGCATATGAGCTGCCTATGTGCCTCTAGGGGATTTGAAATTTTTCTAGGTTTCATTTTGAAAGAAAAAAGTTTTTAGAGGATCAGGCCCCACGTAGTTATGGGTAGATGGAAATGAAGAATTCTTTTTTCTTTAGAATAGAAAGGGGTGGGGGGAGATGAGTCGCAACGCGTCGAGATTTTGGACTAAGGGTAGAACCTCTTAAGACAGTCCAGGTTGATTTGATGCACCATGCACTACACCAAAAAGGCCAAATTGCCCCCAGACTTGTCCAGGTTGACAATCAAGTTATCACCCCCAGACTGGTTATGGTCAATGACCGTGATAATCCAACAGTTTTGGTGTAGTGATCTCTTCTCCATTACTGTTAATGAGCATAGCGGCGCCGCTTGACAGGATCTTTTCAGGGTGTAGGGTCCACTCTAGTTTGGCTTGAATTTCTTGCTAGCGTACTAGACGGGTTCTATGATTTACTTGAGGACCAAGTATCCTTATAGGATGCCACGATCCTTGACTCCTCTATTGAATGAATGCGCTATCCAGCGATGGTATAGAGCCTTCAGTCTCTTTTCATCCAAGAGTGATAATTCATCAAAGAGACTCTGATGCCAATCTTTCTCGATGATTTTGCTTTCAAGAATGACGTGTAATGAAGGTATTTCCATCTCAACGGGTAAGACTGCTTTCATGCCGTATACTAAAAGTAAGGGGTAGCCCCAAGAGATGTCATAATTGAAGTACGGTAGCCCCAGAGGCTGTAAGGGATCTGATCAGCCCAATCTCGATAACTCTCGGTCATTTTGCCAATGATGGTTTTGAGATTTTTATTGGTGACTTGAACTGCACCATTGGTATGTGGTCGGTAGGGAGAAGATTTGTGTCTTTGATCTCGTACTCATTGACCAGTTCTGTGACCTTATCTTTGAAATGTAACCCATTATCTAATACAAGCTCGTGAGGAACTCCGTATCGGCAGATGATGTCTTTCTGATAAACTTGGCTACCTTTTTGGCATTCAGTATTGCATATGACTAGGATTCAACCCATTTGGTGAAGTAATCAATGGCAACTAAGATGAACTCATGCCCATAATAAGCTTTGACTGTGACTTTCCTGTGATGTCAATGCCGTAGGTGGAGAATGCTAGGGAAAAGTCATGTTATACAATTCCCAAGGAGGCAAGTGCTAGAGATTAGCAATTTGTTGGTATTTGAGGCATGTTTGGGCGTAGGCAATACAATCCTTAACCATGGTGGTCCAATAATACCCTTTATGTACAATCTTCTTGGCAAGCATATGACCATTCATGTGGGGTCCCCTCTGGATCTTTTACATTAGTTTTTCAATGTCAGCTCCTGCGATGCAATGCAAATGGGTTCCATCGAAGTTTCTCTTTATCAGTGATTTATCGCAGATAATGTATTTGGCATCCCATTTGCACAGGGTCGTAGGGTCTTTCTTATTGGCATCTTAAGGATACGTACCATGCTTGAGGAGGAACCAAATATCATAATACCAGCACTTAGCCATTTTGGAATCTTCCTCTGTGACGAGCTCAATGTGGTAGTAATGGGTTGGTAAAGATTATTTTTGGACTATGAAGGGGCCATCGTTATTCCCTCGAGCATTTCCACCATGGAGGCTAAGGTAGAAAGTGCATCTACTAAACTATTCTTTGCTCAAATTAAGTAGCGAAGGGTAATATCTTGAAACTGGGAGGCCATCTCTTCTAGGTGGGCATTGAAGGGTAAGATATTTTCATGTTTGACTTTCCATCTTCTAAGGATTTGGTCGATGATGATGGCGAAGTCCCTGCAGACATCTAGGTGTTTAATACCTTTCTTGAGGTTAACTTTCAGGCTTACAGTGCGCGCGTTGTATTCGATCATATTATTGGTGCAGGGAAAATCCAGCTTGATGGCAATGGGAGTGTGAGAGTCATCAAGTTAAATCATGAGTATCCCAATGTCGTATCCCTTCTTATTAGAAGTTCAATCAAAGAACATTTTCCATCGGGGATCCTCTTAAGAGGTGAAGAAGATATCTTTATTTAGGAATTCAGAGACCCAAATATTAACTTCTTTAATGGGGTAGTCAGCAAGGTAATCGGAGATGGCTCTCCTTTTTATGGATTTCTACGTAACATATGCGATATCGAACTCAGATAGAAATATAAACTATCGGGCCATTCATCTAGATAGGGTGGGTTTCTCAAGCAAGTATTTGATGGAATCCATTCGGGTCACAAGTCTGATGGGAAAAGCAAGAATATAGTGTCGTAACTTTTGAGTGACCCAGACTAGGGCGACACATCCTTTCTCCAAGGTAGTGTAGATGAATTCTACCAGGTCAAATTTTGACTGGATTAGTAAATGGCTTTTTCTTTGTGGGTCTCCTCATTGTATTGGGATAGCAAAGGCCTTGCTGCTGTATACTAGGTTGTGGTGGCATGAGTACCGGAGGTCGGGTAAGGTATAACTTAATTATATCGGAGGCTTCCTGACAAGCCTCATTCTAAATTTTGGTGGAATCCTTTTTGAGGTTTTTAAAGATAGGTTCACAAATATAAGTGAATTAGCTAATGAACCGACTGATATACTCTAATTTTCCTAAAATTCCTCAAACTTCCTTCTCCATTCGGGGCAGTGTCATTTCGATTATGGCTTTCAATTTGGTAGGGTTTGCCTCAATTCCCTTATCGCTAACCACAAATCCTAAAATCTTTCCTTTGGTGATGTCAAAAACACACTTCTATGGGTTTAGTTGCATCTAATATTGTCGTATTCGTTCGAATGTAGACTTTGACCTCCTCATGTATAAGATTATGCAAGATGGTTGTGGAATTTCTTTGTTAGGTACACCCTATGTTCTTGATCCCGAATGGCATAACCGTATAACAAAAGGTTCCTTAGAGGGCGATGGAGGAATTTTTTCTAGATGATGAGGGTGCATCTTGATTTGATTGTATTTGAGAAACCCATCGATGAATGACTTGAGAGCGTGACTGTCCGTATTGTCCACAATCATGTCAATGTTGGGTAATGGGTTATCATCCCTTAGTGATTCTTTATTCAAATCTCGATAGTCGATGCACATGTGGACTTTTTCCCCTGATTTTTGTACGGGTACACTATTGGCTATCCATGTGGGATATTGATCACCCGGATGAAGCTAACGTTCAACTGTTTGATTACCTCTTCCTTAACTTTGAGTGACCATTCAATACGAAGCTTTCTCAACTTCTGTTTGACCAATTTTCATTTCGAGAGAGTTGGGATCTCATGTTGAACTATTTTGGGATCGATGTCGGGCACGTTGTCATAGGACCATGAGAAGATGTCCATAAATTCCTTTAGCAGATCTTCGGATTGCACGGGCTCATGCTCATCAAAGGTGAACCCTATTCTAATCTCGCATTGTTGGCTACTAGAATCAAGATTAATAACAAATGTTTCATCCTAATTAATTTGAACGTGCTTATGTTATTTATTATTAACCTTATTAATATTAGTGAAGAATTGTTTATTTGCAAAATCATCATCATCAAGTGTTTGGTTAGAATTAAGACAATTAATGTAAGGCACAACAAGATATTCAAAATCTTAGTTTATTGAACTATCGAGAAAAATAGAGATGAGAACCTCATTAAAAGATGTCTCGATTACATTGTTATCTGAAAAAAGAGGAAGAACAATAGATGAGGGGATAGGGTAAACATCAAGGTTGGGTTTCTTTTTAGAACATGTGAATAATATAACATTCTAGTTGAGGAGAGGCGCATCATTGGGCTTTATCAGAGTGGATGGGTCCAACGATGGAGTGCCTGAGTGGATGATACATAGTGTTAGCCTTAGTGTCTACAGATTGAACGAGCCTTTGGAGTCACTTCCCTCAGAGACCTCGATGATGGCTATGACTTTCTGAGTGAGATGTTGCACTTGATGCTGGCAGTCTTCGGCCCACGACTAGTTGTCTTGAAATAAGATTTCCATTGAGTGGCTTCATGTTCTTATCCACATGATCATACCATGGTTCAGGAAAGCCACAAAAGGGAAAGTCTTCACCCCCTTTTATGAATCTCCCATTCAGAGTATCCCATGAAACAATATTGGCATCTTCCAAATTTCTCTTCAACCGTGGTTGGCAGAGCAATTTGAGTTCTTCTGATGAAGGATGATAACCAAGGACACATGGGGGAAAGTCCTTTTTGCCTTTTTGCTGAAAAATCCCCGGATGCGGGAACATTTATTGATATGCACCCATGAAATAATCTTTATAGGCACGCATAAACATACTCTGATTTCATGCAAGTTTTCCTAATAACATATGTCTAATCAAATAAAGAAAAACATTATTATCTAATTAATCAGATTTTAATACATGCGGAAATTAAAATCAATTAAATCTGATTTATTATGTTACAATCGAATATATCTCATATGAAGAATTATTCTAATTCAAGTAATTAAATCATGTAACAATTTTAATTCTAAATCATACAAAGAATAAGATGAGGATAAGAAGAATAACATGTATGATTTTTTAACGTGGTAAAAACCCAAACTAGGGAAAACATCCACGACTCCCTCTACGCATTAAATAAAAAATTACACTAAAAAAAGAATTATAGGTTACAAGCTATATAACAAACTAAACACACAATCAGACCTATACAAGTTTAGGAATGTACCCACTGGTGTCCTTCTAACTTCTCTACAGTTCTGATGTTGTAGTTGTTCTCTCAACTTCGTAAATCTTTGCTTCTTGTTTAGCGAATTCCATCTCAGTCAAAACTGATCTCTCAACAACATACTAGTTGTGCAAATCGTGTAAGTGAATATGTTCTAAATGCAAACCATGCAAGAACTTAATTCTTAACACAAGCATATACGTTTTCTTCAAAAACTTAACAAAAATATATTTGTAATCAAGCAAATAAGTTTTCAATAAAAACATAAGAAAATAAATTTTCAATCATAAATCTTATAAACATTCTTTATAATCAATATGTAACAACACTCATATGAACACAATCATGTAGACATAAAATAATCATTCTAACATGTGTTCTCAATCTCTCAAAAATATATTTTCAATTTTATGAGGAAAGTGTTTTACAAATTATTTCACAAATATGAGAAAACAGATTTTTAAAAAGATTTTCAATAAACATGGAAGATCCGGAGAAATTATTATTTAAACATCATATACCATCTAACACAAAATCAGAATATTTAGATCATAAAAATATTCAATAAAATTCGGATCTAAAAATCTAAGGAATTCTAGTTTTTGAAAAAAAATATTTCAGCATGAAAGCACATAAATTCTCTCTACAATAACATAATATTTCAATCTCTAAAGTTATGAGATGATGTGAAAGATCATTGAGAATTCAAAAATAAAAACAGAATAAAGATAAAGTAGAATGAACACAATGTGAGAAAATAATACTTTCTTCTCTCTTAGATCTCTCTATTTCTCTCTAATTCTCTATATTTTTCTCTAAAAATATTAAACCCCCATGTGTTTCTCACTCTAGAAAATATGTTCTGAATAGCTAACACAAATAAATCTCTAATGGAGTTTATATAGGTGAGAAAACAAAATTCTAGAAACTCTAAAATCAAAGGTTTAGATTAAAAGTTATTAATCTAGGGTTGAGATTAATTCGAGTTAAAACAAATTAACAAATTAACAACTTAACAAACCAAGCCTGTTACAAACAACTTAAGAACCAAAAACCACTAAAGGTACAATCAAGGATGGTATAGGGTTTTAGTGTAACAAACTCTCTAACGTTCATATTAACAGATGGCATATAAATAGTCTAAACCAATAAAATCTAATGTCTTATCTGGCGGTTAAAAGGTTGTAACCGAAACGGATATAACTGGATTCAACTCAAAGAGCCAATGGTGAAATACCTATAAACTAACGGTTACAAGAAATAATGATGATCCTAACAGCTAACTGCTCAGGCATCAAACTATTCGGATAGCCAATAAGGAAATTTGGGTTTATAAAATCTATACACCTATGTGAACAACTATGAATAAACATGGTATAGGGAATAGCCAAAAATTATAGCGCAGGTCTAGGTCAAATCGAACCGGTCTTGCAGCAGATATAGGGCTAAAAATTATATCGTCAAAATCATTTCCAATAGGACAAGCATGTAACATCTTAAGTGAAATGTCCTATTCGGCCAAAATCAGTAGTAGTCCAATGTATGAAAATAATAACCTAAGCTCCTGTACGGATAAGTTAAGGTTTAAAACAAACCTAGAACTAAAACTTTTGAAATCGGACAACTAAGGCTATGGCCGAAATTTATATAACCTAAGGCCCTTAAGGTACAATCCTATTCGGACAGGACTAGCAGGTAGGGGTGGGCACGGTCCGGTCCGGTCCGGGTTTTGTCTATTTTTTGGACCGGACCGAATATTCGGTCCTCAATTTTTTTGGACCGAAACCGGACCGATTAATTCGGTTAACCTACTAATTCGGTCCAGGCTTTTTTCGGTCCGGTCCGGGGTAAAATTCGGTCCTGACCCTATTTTATATGTATGTGCATTTTATGAATTTTTTATCTATTTTTCACACAAATATATATACAAAAAAATAATACTCGAAACTCCAAGTGATATATACATGGGTGTTTTTAACCCAAATAAAACAATGTCTATACATATATAAAATGTTCCAAATTAAATTCACAAGTTATATACATTAATTCAAAAACTATACATAAGAAACACAATAACATTATTTTTATTATATATATATATTGAAATCGGTCCGGTCCGGTCCAAATCGGTTTTTTATTATAGTGGACCGCGGACCGGACCGAATTAATCGGTTTTTAGGTTTTGTGAACCGATTTTCGGACCGATTTCAAAATAGCCTTAATTTTCGGTTCGGTCCGGTCCAATCGGTCCATTCGGGTCGGTCTTTTTTTTGTCCACCCCTACTAGCAGGTAAGGTATAGTCGCCTAAAGATGGAGAACTTTAAAAGCTAAGGTTTAAAAAGTAATCAGTCAAGGCTATAAACCTTGGTTAAGTAAAATCATGAGGAATAGTGAACAGGTAAAAGATATACACCTAGGGCCGAAAATCACATCTAGGATACAAAATCTCTATGGCCTTATGATCTAGCGGACAAAATAAATAAGGCATGGAATGGACGAATAAAAAAACATAAAAAATTGGTTTAACAAAATCCATTTTAGTTTGTAAAAAAATTTCGAAATTTTTTAGAATAAGAAATTCATTAATACCAATTTTATTTTAAAAATTATTTTTCAGAAAAAAAATAATATAATTTCTCTTTTAGAAAAAGTTTAGGCAATCAAATAATATCAGTCCATATATGCATGAGTGCCTAATGTGTCAAGTGCAAATGTGCAATACACGTGAATACCTTTACTCGGATATGTCGTTGAGAAGAGTCGAGGCATGTTGAGTCGTCGAGTAACGTTGCAAGATGTACCAAGGAGAAGGCTCGCACTAAAAAAAATGTTTTGGCATAATATTCAAATTAGTTGAAACGCCTAAATAATGCAGACTCAAGTAAGTCAAAGATTTAGGGTGTTTCAATCTCCCCCTTTGGATATTTGTGAAAAAATCCTTCGAGTACATTATGATACTCTTAGGAAAAAAATAAAATAACCTAATTCCTATACAATAATTACTATTCTACCCAATCCACAAAAAATCCAAGAAAATAAAAATTACAATACTCAACTATACATTAATTTACCCTAACACTTCTTATGATTTCATGCATTAAAACATTAAAACCAAACTCACAAGAACAAGTGTAAGATATCATAGAAATTGGTAAATTATTTTAAAAACAAGATATCACGAATATAATTCAAGAATCAAGACTAATAAAAATGATGTACTCTTCTCCCCCTTTTTGTCTCAAATAGACAAAGGATAAAAACAATGATAACATAAGGAAGATTAAAATAATAAGTACCACAATAAACATATTAACGTTTCTAGTCAAGTGCCAGTCCTACATTATCATGATTTTAAGAGGTGCCTTTTTCATTGATAAACATCAATACCCTAAAATCTCAGAGGACATATAATTACCATGATTATGACAGGAAAATATGTAAATATGGTAGAAAATGAATAAAGCACATTCATATAGTCTTCAGGGACTTCTCAAATAGAAAGCAAGGGTAGATGACAAATTAGACATAATTTAAACATGTTCAACATATTCTAGAGTAATCAACAAAAAAGGTCTCTCCCCCACAACCAATGCTATGGTTATAAAAATATATATAATGCTAAGCATACAAACCATAATAGGGTTATAAATTCAAGAAATAGAATGAGAAAAATTTAGAGTAGATTAAATAACATGTTGTCTACCATGAGGTCATACATATAAAAAATCATCATATATGGATATAGAAAGTAATCAGATTTGTAACATGAAATCATATGATCAAGAAATAAGGATCAACACTCCAGACGGTTAAATCTTATTTGGAGCGACCCGCTCTGATACCAATTGAAAAATCCCCGGATGAGGGAACATTTCTTGAGGTGCGCCCATG
This sequence comes from Sambucus nigra, assembly GCA_949130495.1. Taxonomy (NCBI): domain Eukaryota; kingdom Viridiplantae; phylum Streptophyta; class Magnoliopsida; order Dipsacales; family Adoxaceae; genus Sambucus; species Sambucus nigra. The sequence continues at coordinate 476,387,350 of OX422210.1, forward strand.
AAACAATCTTCATACTCACACATAAACATACTCTGATTTCATGCAAGTTTTTCTATTAACATATGTTTAATCAAATCAAGAAAAACTTTATTATCTAACTAATCAGATTTTAATACATGCGAAAATTAAAATCAATTAAATCTGATTTATTACGTTATAATCCAATATATCTCATATGAAGAATTATTCTAATTCAAGAAATTAAATCATGTAACAATTTTAATTCTAAATCATACAAAGAATAAGATGAGGATAAGAAGAATAACACGTATGATTTTTTAACATGGTAAAAACCCAAACTAGGGAAAACATTTATGACTCCCTCTACGGAGTAAATAAAAAATTCCACTAAAAAAAGAATTATAGGTTACAAGCTATATAACAAACTAAATACACAATCAGACCTATACAAGTTTGGGAATGTACCCACTGGTGTCGTTCTAACTTCTCTGCAGTTCTGGTGTTGTAGTTGTTCTCTCAACTTCGTAACACTTTGCTTCTTGTTCAGCGAATTCCAACTCAGTTAAAACTGATCTCTCAACAACATACTAGTTGTGCAAATCATGTAAGTGAATATGTTCTAAATGAAAACCATGCAAGAACTTAATTCTTAACACAAGCATATAAGTTTTCTTCAAAAACTTAACAGAAATATATTTGTAATCAAGAAAATAAGTTTTCTATAAAAACTTAAGAAAATAAATTTTTAATCATAAATCTTATAAACATTCTTTATAATCAATATGTAATAACACTCATATGAACACAATCAGGTAGACATAAAATAATCATTCTAACATGTGTTCTCAATCTCTTAAAAAATATATTTTCAATTTTATGAGGAAAGTGTTTTACAAATTATTTCACAAATATGAGAAAACAGATCTTTAAAAAGATTTTCAATAAACATGCAAGATCTGGAGAAATTCCGATTTAAACATCATATAGCATCTAACACAAAATCAGAATATTTAGATCATAAAAATATTCAATAAAATTCGGATCTAAACATCTAAGGAATTTTAGTTTTTGAAAAAAAATATTTTAGCATGAAAGCACATAAATTCTCTCTACAATAACACAATATTTCAATCTCTAAAGTTATGAGATGATGTGCAAGATCATTGAGAATTCAAAAACAAAAATAGAATAAAGATGAAGTAGAATGAACACAATGTGTGAAAATAATACTTTCTTCTCTCTTAGATCTCTCTCTCTAATTCTCTATATTTCTCTCTAAAAATATTAAACCCTCTTGTATTTGTCACTCTAGAAAATATGATCTGAATAGCTAACACAAATAAACTCTCTAATGAAGTTTATATAGGTGAGAAAACAAAATTCTAGAAACTCTAAAATCAAAGGTTCAGATTAAAAGTTATTAATCTAGGGTTGAGATTAATTCGAGTAAAAACAAATTAACAACTTAACAACTTAAAAAACCAAGTCTGTTACAAACAACTTAAGAACCAAAAACCACTGAAGATACAAACAAGGATGGTATAGGGTTTTAGTGTGACAAACTCTCTAACGTTCATATTAACAGATGGCATATAAACAGTTTAAACCAATAAGATCTAATGACTTATCTGGCGGTTAAAAGGTTGTAACCGAAATGGATATAACTGGATTCAACTCAAAGAGTCAATGGTGTAATACCTATAAACTAGCGGTTACAGGAAATAATGATGATCCTAACTGCTAACTACTCAGGTATCAAACTATTCGGACAACCAATAAGCAAATTTGGGTTTATAAAATCTAAAAACCTATGTGAACAGCTATGAATAAACATGGTATGGGGCATGGCAAAAAATTATAGCGCAGGTCTAGGTCAAATCAGACAGGTCTTGTAGCAGATATAAGGCCGAAAATTATATCGTCAAAATCATTTCCAATAGGACAAGCATGTAACATCTTCAGTGTAATGTCCTATTCGGCCAAAATCAGTAGCAGGTCCAATGTATGAAAACAATAACCGAAGATCCTATATGGATAAGTCAAGGTTTAAAACAAACCTACAACTAAAACTTTTGAAATCGAACAACTAAGGCTATAGCCGAAAGTTATATAACCTAAGGCACTTAAGGTACAATCCTATTCGGACAGGACTAGAAGGTAAGGTATAGTCGCCTAAAGATGGAGAACTTTAAAAGCTAAGGTGTAGAAAGTAATCAGTCAAGGCTATAAACCTTGGTTAAGTAAAATCATGAGGAATAGTGAACAGGTAAAAGATGTACACCTAGGGCCGAAAATCACACCTAGGATACAAACTCTCTATAGCCTTATGATCTAGAGGACAAAACAAATAAGGCATGGAATGGACGAATAAAAAACATCACAATTTGGTTTAACAAAATCCATTTTAGTTTGTAAAAAAATTCCGAAATATTTTAGAATAAGAAATTCATTATTACCATTTTTATTTAAAAAATTATTTTTCAGAAATAATAATATAATTTATGTTTTAGAAAAAGTTTAGGCAATCAAATAATATCAGTCCATATATGCATGAGTGCCTAATGTGTCAAGTGCAAATGTGAAATACACATGAATACCTTTACTCGGATATGTCGTTGAGAAGAGTCGAGGCATGTTGAGTCCTCGAGTAACATTGCAAGATGTACCAAGGAGAAGGCTCGCACTAAAAAAAATGTTTTGACACAATATCCAAATTAGTTTAAATGCCTAAATAATATAGACTCAAGTAAGTCAAATATTTAGGGTGTTTCATTTTCAAGACTATAGGTTCTAGTATACATAGTTTTCGTTGCCCCAGACCCAATTCGAGCATAAAGTGCATATTCTTGAACATATTTTTCACGTTGACATTCTCGTGAGTGTTGTGCTTTGGACAAACTTGGACTTTGAAATGATCCCTTACTGGAAGGAGAGGTGGATCAACCCTGAAGCCGAAAAGAAGCATGTCATTCATCCCATGTTGTATTTGTAGTACCAAATTGCTAGTGCTGACATTTTCAGTATTGTCATCATCTACTAACATGGTAATGACTTGCCCCTTAGGGAAAAATTTCAATTTTTGATGAAGGGATGAGGATACACCTCGATTGCTATGAAGACATGGTCGACCAAGCAACAGATTGAAGTTTTCTAGTATGTCAATAACTTGAAACTCAGTAATGGGATTTATAGGGCCAACCCCTATTATGAGTGTTACGGATACCATCACCTGTCAACGGGTGTTATCATAGGCACGCACTACAATGAAAGTAGGAGTCAGGTCACTTACTTTTAACCCCAGGCAATTGAAGGTTAATAGTGAACAAACATTGAGTGTGAATACATTGTCCACGAGTGAGAGAGGGATTGTCTTCCCCATTACTTTAATGGAAATGTGGAGGGAATAATTATGATCTGGTCCAATCTTTAAAATTTCTTCTTAGACGAAGGAGAGGAGTCTAGTGGTGGTCAAGGATCTAACTAGGTTCATGGCTTCTTCTACAGTGGTGGAAGTAGGGACTGTGGCCCAGTGAGCAACTTAACTGAGTGTTTCAATGTAATTGGTAAGGCACGAAGAGTCCCCATAAGGTAATATTAGCTTAAGTCTTCTTGAGTTGGTTTAAGATTTTACTTTCTTCGATGGTCATCTACGACATAGGAAGTTCTTCGAATACTTCCTTTCCCCTTATTTGTCCTAGATAGGAGGATTTAGATTTTGGTAGTGTCTCCCTAATATGACCACATGGTTCATAGAGGTGGACAAGAATAAGAACCCCGTCTCTTCATCGATTTCTGGCTGTGTGGATACTTTACTGATTTTCCCCAACAAGTCCCCGAAACACATCATCCCGCACATGCTTATTACTGGATTGACCTTTTCCTAGCTAGATCCCTCATCAGAGCTATCAAATTTGTCGCCCCATCCATTGGCCACGATATCTTCCTTCCAAGAGAATTCAATGAATACAACCTCAATGGCTTCTTCATATAAATCCTCCCACTTAATGGGGGGTGCAAGAGCAAAGGGACCAGCCACCCTTAAAGCTTTAAAGTGATGAGTAAATCGAAAACGCTACAGATTTTGTTGGTTTGTCAGAATATGTCTGCCATGATCTGTACTACATCATCCAAGATAATTTTATCAATGGGTACCACCCAATTTTCTGACTTTCGATCCCACTTTTGGGCTTTCATGAATATAATGCTGATTTTTTGACAGTCGATGGTCATTTCAGAGGGAAATTCAAGCCCAAAATGGAGGAGCTGGTACGAAATAACTGGTAACTCCATATCTCTTCCTTCAGACTGGGTAGGAACGATAATACAATCCCTTTTGAGGAGTGAAAGATCTCGATCGGCGAAGCAGACAGAGTGTAGTAGAAAATAGGGGAAAACTTTGAGTAGTTTGGGGGAAAATACAAGTATTATGGGTGCTTTATTAGGAAAAAAATTGGTAAACAGGTAAAATTTTAGATCACTTTCTAAGAAGATTGCATTCGTATGGGTTAGAAGTGGGTTGTGAGTGGTGTTGGGTTTAGGATTGGCTGGTGGGGCGATGATACCCCGGTTGATTAGGCCTTGGATTACATTAGAGAGGTGGAAGCATTGATCAGTAGTATGGTCGATAAACTGGTGGAAGTCACAATGGGCATCAATTTTGAAGTTTTAGGTAAGTGGGTTTGGTAATGTACGAGGGTGCAGAGGTTTGATAAGATTTCATCTTAGCAAGGCTTAGTAGACATTAGAGAGGGAAGCATAGAGATATGTGTATTATTTTCTGGCAGGATTAGGGCGACTTTTCGGCGCTCAGGAGGTACCAGACTGGGAGATATTATCGACGATTCAGACTATGGCATTGGTAGGATTCTTATACTTTCTGGGAGTGATTTGTCCGGACACTTTCTTTGGCTCAACTTCTATCTTGGTAACACTTGCTTCATTCTCCCCACCTTCTTCTCAGAGAGCTCGAATGTTTGGGTAATACGGTCCTCCCATTGTTGTTCTAAAATGGGAAATGAAAAACTTTTTCAGTATGATGACTTGGTCTTCTTTAGAGGGTCGGTTAGTCACAGTGGCAACTTTCTCTCTCCACCTTTCTATGAAGATGCTAACAGTTTCTTCAGGGTTTTTCTCGAGAAGATCTAGATCATGACGTGTAACCTCTAGCTCTTAATTGTAGTTATATTGTGACATGAATTCCAGGTAAACATCCTCCCAAATGCAAATTATGGATTCCTCGAGGGATAGTAACCAACGAAGAGTGTTATCCTTCGAATTTTGTTGGAACATCTAGGCCATTATCTCTTCAAAATCACCAAGGAGAGTCATAGTTCGGTGATAACTGCGAAGGTGAAAAATTAGGAGACCGTTGCCCCTGAACTTCTTAATTGATGGAATCTTGAATTTCTTCGATAATCTTATTTTAGGGTGGGGAGACATGTGAGTGTAATCAATATAATTCCTGGATATCTTAACTTGATCAAACTTCTTCGATAACATCTTGAGGTCTTCCTTGACCTTGTTCAGTTATTCCACTTTAAGATAAATAGGTACTATCAAGTTAGCCCCTTGCTCGATAAGGTTTGACATGGGGAGATGAGCTACTCATGGCCCATTGGAGGAGGAGCACGTGGATCGTGCAGATAATCTTCGGAAACCCAAACACGCTCAGGAGTAGGTGGACCTATAACATAAGTAAAGAGAACATTGAGTTTTTTGAGAACTTGAATTTAATTTCGTTGCATCTCATGAACTTTGATTTGAAGGTTGATAATATTGAAACTAAGTTGGATTAGGACTGCTATCAGATAAAAATGTACATTTGGTGTTGATCGGTGTTTTCCATGGAGGACTGGTGAAGGTGGATTCTGGACTCGGATGAGGTTTTGAGGGAATTGACGGAGCTTTAGGGTGATTTGACAAAAGATCGAAGCCAATAGGGAGACATGACAAGAATCAGGTATGTGATCGACCTGAGAAAGAAAAAGATTAGAATTTATTTTTGAAAAAGATAAATAAGAATTTTTTGGTTAAAGAGGAGGGAAAACATTTTTGACATTTTTTCTATAAAGGAGGATAAATGTTTTTTGGTATTTTGATCAAAATGTGGAAAAAATGCTTTTGACATTTTTGGTAAAAAAGAGGAAAAATAAGATAAGAGTCTCAGCATGATTATTATAATGTTTATATTTTTACTTGTATTAGGTTTTCCTAAATGCGAAAGGAATGTAGAACAGCACCCGAGCCTGAGAAAAATGAAGTAGGTAAGATAGGGTTTGACTTGTTTCCAGGCTCATGTACAGGGTCCTTTTTTGAAAAAAGACGAAATCGAGCTAAATATTGGGCGCCATGCCGACCCGACATTATGACAGAGTTTTGTGTAGTAACCGACAAAATAAATATGAATGACCAAGGTCTGACACCTATATGAGGTTTATGAAGTTGTTGGGTTAGTGGAAAGGCTCCCCCCTTTGTCTTGACTTCCACGATATAGTCCTTACTTTTGAGGGAAATCGGTACGTGTGGACAAGACATTTGATATACTTGAGTGTATATGAATTGCCTCATTATATAACTCGTGGGGAAAATATTTGTGAAAGAAAATTTAATATACTTGATGTACGTGAACGATCTTCCTTTTATATCCCTACCGTCGTGAGTTTGTTCAAGTGGTACGATGCCAAAGGAATCATTCAATATACATGGAATGTACTAGGCCAAGGGAAGATGAGAGTCATATTACTTAGCTAACTACGACCTTCTGGACCAGTGCTTATCAGAAAGTGACACCTCAGTATGGGATAAAATTTTGGTCAATAACCAAGCTCTTGGTGATGTAGTGTGAAAAATGCATGATTTTTAATTAGTATATTATGGAGAGAGTATTTTTTATGATTAACATTATAATAATAGGGAAGAATGTACAAGAAGAAAAAACAAATCTAGCATGGATCATGAAGATTACACTAAGAATGGATACATGTGAGTGTGAGTCTATATAGGTGAGTGTATGGTAGTGAACCCAAGCATTGATATTCTAAGTGGTTCGTGATAAGTGCAAATGAGTATGGATATACACAAGTGTGATAAGTGGAGGTGTGTGCTATTGAAACCTAAGCATATATTTTCTAAGTGGTGTGTGAAACATGTGGATATAAGTGATCCTACATATAAGTGTAAGTAGTGTGAGGTGTACATGGAAGATATTTACAAGTGAGTGATAGTGAAAAGTGAGTGAAAGTGAAAAGCGAGTGATAGGTGATATAAGCATGATATATATATATATATATATATATATATAAGAAATAAATAGAGATGAAAGGGTATATATAGATAAAAGCATACGCAAACATGCAGAAAAAGATAATACCCGTGTAAACAGAGTCTATCCCTCTTATGATAAGTAGTCCCCAATGGAGTCGCCATTGTGGCCATCCCCTCCGTTTCCCCTCCCCCCTTCCTTCCTCGGGGGCTTCAGCGCTCATGTGCATGGTTGGAGGGAGGGAATAAGAAGGTCTCGTACTCTTTCGAAGAGGAACGCTTCGGCCGTCGTCAATGTGGGGAGATTTAAAGATATAGAGTCGCTAGCCTATTTTTCACAAAACAGGCAAAAGAAATTTTACCGCCTCTAGAGAATGGCATCAAAGACATACGGATGCTTGTGAAACCAATTAGTTCAAAGGTTCGGGGGCTAAGTTACGGAATGGGCAGATGTTAGTCATCTAACCCACCCCTTTTGTCTCTCGTGGGCATGTGTTATTATTCTACTTAAAAACTCTGTGAGCTATGTGCACGTGTATATACAAATGGAGAATGGAATTTCTCAACTCACATAATGGAGAAAGTTGGAGTAAGATTATCCGTAGGAGTGTTCCCAAAATAATTAAAAACATAATGTGTGCGCTTATTGGAATATCGATTATGATGAAATGATAATATATGTTAGATAATGCATGAATAAGAATCATGAATACAATATATAGAAATGATATAAGAATAAAAATATGCAAGGAGAACTTGAGCCTCGGGTTTTAACCCGAGACGCCTAAATAGACTAAAAAGACATCAAAGTCCACGTAGTTCACATGCAATATGAGGGTTGGGTTTATCCCATAAATCCAACCGGGGATTTTATTTAAATGTGTATGTGTAAAAGGATATTTTGATTTGACAAAAGGCGGTGAGGAATCCCATTTGAAATTTATGAGTTTCTAGTTTTTGATTTTTATTATAGAAAATATGTCATATGTAATACATTAATAGAATGTGACATTATGAATATGTATGGAGTAACAAAGATGAAAGGCTAAAGTAAGGATAGATAACTAATGCGAGAATAAGGAAATTAAAAGAGAGAGAATAATGTTTGGACCATCTTTGGAGATTTGAAGATTGATTTTGATTGTTGAAAAGGATACCCTTGCAAGTGGTAATTTGAAATATTAATGTCCTACTGGTAATTTGATTAATGTGTTCAATGATATAAATACTGAAGAGAAAATCTTATTTGCATCAACAAATTGATGTTCGGAGGGGATTAAACTTGTTGGGGGAATTGAGAGTGGTTCTAATCGACATTGTGTGGAACCCATCAATTGAAACTTAGGCTAGTTATTGGTCTTATAGGATTGGCCAAATTGTAGATGTGGCCATCCCCTTGGTTTCCTCCCCCTTCCTTCCTCGGGGGGCTTTGTCACTAGCACGTACTGTTGGAGGGAAGGAAGTTGAAGGTCTCATGCCATTTCAAGGAAGAACTCTTCGACCATCGTCGATGTAGGGTGATGTAAAGAGATAGAGTCACCAGCTTATTTTGCACAAGATAGGAAAAATAAATGTTACCATCCTGAGAGAATGACATCAAAGTCATACTAATTAGTTCAAAGGTTTGGGGGCTATGTTACGGAATGGGAAGGTGTAAGACACCCATACTACCCTTTCGGTCTCTTATGAGCATAAATTATTATTCTCCTTAGAAAACTCTGTGAAGTGTGCACGCGTGTATATAGAAATGGATAATGGAATTTCTCAACTCACCTCATGGAAAAAGGGAGAGTGAGATTATCCGTAGGAGTGTTCCAAAAATCATAAAAAGTATAATGTGCGCTTCCTGGGATATCGATTGTTATAATGAAACGATAATACATGTTAAATAAAGAGCGAATAAGAATCACAAATACAATATATAGAAATAATACATGAATAAAAGTATGCAAGGAGGACTCAAGTCTCGGGTTTTAACCCGAGACTCCTACGTAGCCTAAAAGGCATCAAAGTCCACATAGTTTGCGTGCAATATGAGGGTGGGGTTTATTCCATGAATCCAATCGGGGATTTTATTTAGGTGTGCAAGGGTAGGAAAAGGATATTTTAATTTGAGAAAATGTGGTGAGGAATCCCATTTAAAATTTATGAGTATAACCCTCTTTATCTTGTTTTCGATTTTTTTATAGAAAACATTTCATGTGCATTACTACTAATAAAAAGTGAGATTATTTATATGTATGGACTGACGAAGTTGAAATGATAAAAGAGAGAGAGAGAGAGAGAGGATAATGTTTGGACCTTCTTTGGATATTTGAAGATTGATTTTTATTTTTGAGAAGGCTACCCTTGCAAGTGGATGGAGCTTGTAGGAGGAGAAGGAAAGGAATTTTGCTAAATTTGGTGTGAAAGGAGTGGGAATGCAAAATCAAGGAAATATTTCAATAGAGAAACGACACTGACTTTGAGAGGATATTGCTGAGATCAGTGAGAGGGATGTGTCTGAGGTGACTTTCAAAGTGAGCTTACGATCTACTTATATAGGGTCAAGGAGGTGACAATCGACACTGCCCCTGTCATGTTTATCGATAAGCATCCCCAGACACACTTCCGACATATAGGGAAATGGGTTTGCCATTCAGCAACCTCATGCAAATTTCTTGAAAAGACGATCATAAAATGCAATTTGTAAGTAGGAATTGCACATAGGACATATCGTTGGACAGGGTATTCAGATCCCTTTAAAAATCCATTGGGTTACGCTCGAGTTTGGGAGTTGACTTTGGTCAAATGAGGTTCAAATTGCCCGACGTTCTTTTAGATAGGAGATTCTTGGAGAAAATGAATCATTTGTTCGAACCATAAGGCCGATTTGTAGGCAGGATGGACCGTTGGAAAGGGTATTCAAAGCCCTTCGAAGATTTATTCACTCTTATTTGATTTGGAGAATTGACTTTTTTCAAATGGGGTCGATCGTTTGTACCGAAAGGTTGATTCACACACAGGTTAGACCATTGGAAATGGTATTCAATGCCCTTTGAGGATTCCTTCAGTCTCATTCGTTTGAATAGTAAGTCCAATTAAGGGTAGATAATTGAATAGTAAGTCCAATTAAGGGTAGATAATTGGAAAGGGGATTAGGAGAATTTCAAAGATTCATTGAGATTTCTCTCGGGTAAAGAAGTTGATTGGGGTCAAAACGGGGCCTCGGAGCGCCCGATGGCCTCCAGATCAGTTTTTGATAGTAAAACGGACCGTTAGTCCAAACCATAAGGCCAATTCGTGCAAGGGGTGGACCATTGGAAAGTGTATTTAGAGTCCTTCAAAGATTTATTGAGATTCAATATGTTGGCCGAAGTCAAATGGGGCTCGGGGGCAATCGGTGGCCTCTAGATTAGTACTCGTTGTAAAATTTATGGTTTTATGATTAATGGATAGTGATAGGGACCTAAGGAGAGTGTTAGGAGGGTTCTATAATGTGGTGTCAGGAGTAGTTATACACAACCTTATTTTTCCCAAGATTATAAGCCTGGATAATATCATGCATTTGATCCGACGAATTCGATAAATTGCGAATATGAATCTAACCAATCATGTTCACCAGGTGCTCCCTAGATTCACAATTAAACTATGGCATAACCTTATTAGTACTTGAAAGACCTGATGAGTTCAGCTAGTAAGATTTTGAAAAAAAAGGTTCAAGGGTACACAGACAAAACTAAAATTCTATTTATGATAGGCCTTGATCAATATTAATATTATTAACAAATTAATTCCATTCCAAATTTGGGGAACCGTTGGGTGAAACGCATGCTATTAGCCGAGAAAATAGACTTGGTTAAAAGAAGGCACTATCCCATAATGACTATTTTGTAACTAAAAGATTTTTTAATATGTAAGTGGTTATAACATTTTCAATAGTTACAACAGTTTTGGACACTTAAAATTTTTGTAAGTGTTCAAAACCATTATAAAATTTGTGATGTTCTCAGTGCAAAAACCTAAAAGGGTTGTATAGTCTCCCAAAAGTGTAAAGACACAAAGTTTTTGTCAAAATTTTCCCTCTTTAAAATTTCCGTCCCTTTCATCTATGAAAATAGCAGTAGTAAAGTTTCCTTTCCAAACCATTGATTTAGAGTTTTCCCACTTATCCCTCTCGTCTACTGAAACAACAATTTTTTATCCCTTATCAAAATGGCAAATTGAAATCGCAAACAACAACAATAATGTTTCCCCCCTTGAAAATTGCAAATTGAAATCACAATCCTAATATTTCAAACAAAAATCTAAAGACTCCAAACATTCTATTCAAGATCATAAAGCTCTGATTAAGAGTTATACTGACATCTCTCTCTCTCTCTCTCTCTCTCTCTCTCTCTCTCTCTCCTTATATATATATATATATATATATATAAGGAGTAGAATGTTTGACACTATTCAATAAGATGGTAACTTAATTAGAGGTTGAGATTTGGCCACCAATGCAAAACATGAAGGGTTGAGATTGCTTTGTTCCATTTTACTCTTTTGACCCTTTATTTTTTGTCTCCCCCTCTTTTTCCTTACTATTGAAATGTTTTCTTCTCTTTTACTTTAATTCAAAAAAGGGTAAATGGGTAACTCACACAAAAACTCATATCCCGTTAGATAAAAAACTAATGAAAGGGTTAGGTTAGCCATTTCCCATTTTTCACGATAATGCTCTTAACCTCTCCCCTTCCAAACCCTCCGATGATTATGCTCTTGACCTCTCCCTCTATCTCCATCTACCTTAGGAGGCACCGATTCAAGTACCTAGGGCGCTCTGTTCTCTAACACACATTGGTTAAGGTTTGTAAAATGCATACACGCACGAATTTGTCAAACAGATACATGAACGCACAAATCAGATGCCTTTTTTAGCTTAAGATCTGATGAATCGGGTGATTTTTTGGTTCATTTTAACATTTTTAGAACACTAATGTTTTGGTGTGTTTTGGATCTACATGTACGAAGGCTTTTAACTATTTGTTTCATAGTTAATTAATGTCCACATTTTTAGTTTATCTAATTCATTTAACCCTTGACTAAGTGTTTTAGTGTGCAAATTGGGTTTGATATGTATTTGATTTTCATTTCATATTGTAGGTTAAATCACGCTTGGGAAAAATTGAAAAGGTATATGCATTATGAATCTTACAATGTAATGTCATTTATCCTATTATTATATCTCACATAGTTGTTTTTTAGCTTAAGGTATGATGGATCGGGGGCTTTTTTTGTTCATTTAAACATTTTTAGAACACTATTGTTTTGGTGATTGTTTGATCTATATATACAAAGGATTTTAAATATTTGTTTTATAGTTAAATAAATCTTAGTTTACACAATGTCTACTATAAAAAATGTGTGTGATTAAAATTTTTCATGTTTAAGTGTGATTTTGATAGTAATTTCATTAGTAGTTTACACAAGGTCTTCACATTATCTGAATGGTCATTGTTTGATATTCAAGTTAGTGATAATTGACTTCAAAATATTAGTTTATTAGTTTTTTTACATTATAACCCTTAGCCTATAATGAACTGGGTTTAACAATTCTACCCCCACGAGTTTAAAAAGGGAGATCAGCGAGGCAGTGGAATATATATTTGTTGTTGGATGGGTCCATGACTGATACATTGCTGCCACATATGGCTTTGAAAACTTATATTCAAATGTCTCTCTTTAGTTACAAATGTTAATGTTTTACTTTGGAAATTTGTCACCGAGGGGATGTTGGTAGCTGCATTAGATTAAAAGTAACATGCATAAGATGCCTCATTCATATCAAACTCTTTAACTTATTTTTGCTTGATTTTTTATACTATCATTTCTTGAAGACAAATCTCTCTAGAGTGTCCATGTATCATATGTTTTCTTTTAATCTATATAATAAGGGGTAGAAGTTTGGTTACTATTTCATAAGATGATAAGCTAATTAGAGGTGGAGATTAAGCCAACAATGTAAAAAATGAATGGTTGAGATTGTTTTATTCCATTATACTCTTTTGCCCATTTATTTTTTGGCTTCCCCCTCTTTTATCCTACTATTAATTGGTTCCTTTTTTACTTTAATTCAAACCAAGGGCTAAATCTGGAAATGGGTGTCGTTAATGCTGAGTTGAAAGTTGAACGGTTGTAGATCACTTATACTCTCTCTCTCTCTCTCTCTCTCTCTCTCTCTCTCTCTCTCTCTCTCTCTATGACATCAACTACGTTCTACTTTAATTCAAACCCAAATTGTCTCTCCCATTTCCAACAACCTTCTCTCTCTCTCTCTCTCTCTCTCTTGATGAAATGGTCATATCTTCGGGGTGAGTTTCTAAATCGAATTTGTGCATCAGATCCTTGTGGTTTGGTTTAATTGAAATAATTGTTTCTTATTGTTCGATTTTAGATATCTCGGCCCATGGATTCGACTTAAACATTGAGTCAAAGGTATTCTATCCCCAACTTCCTCAATTTGTGAAGACTGCGCGTTTGTTCAAACAAAGAAATTATTTAATTAAATTCAGTTTTTCCAACTAAATCCTAAAACATGCATCTAGGTGTGATTGAAATCAATAGATCATGCAAGAATAGCCAATCACAAACAAAACACACAAATGAGTAAAAATCCCCCAAAGGGGTAAAACCTTTTTTTTTTATTTTCACTATAATTTGTAAATAACGGTTTACAATGAAAACAAGAGTGACATACGAAATACCCTCAGGTGTCGGTTCTGATGTCGTCAGCTGGAATCTCCCGCAAGAACTCCAGATGCGCAGCAATGAATGTGAGACAACTTCTCCACAAATTACTCGAGATGAGTAAAAATGATCATCTTGAAGGTTTAAAGATTCACATACATATATGGGAGTGTTTATGTGAATAAAGAAGGCATAAGACCTTAAAAGGTGAAATCTATTTTCTGGACGGTTAATCATAGAAATCGTATGAAAAAAAGACTTGGAAAACGTGTAGAATGAAACTAGATATTTATACGAAAATCGAGGCGGCGACGGCGTTTGAACGAAATAAGCATGTCTCTCGAATGAAGGACACGTGTCGCTCGAACGAGATTGCGTGACATGCCTATGTCGATCGAACGACAGTGCTATGTAGTTTGAACGAGCTTGTCAACCGAGGAAGTCCGCTTCTACACTAAGACAAATTTCTGCTTTCGATAAAAACAAATCAGACTTCGAAAAAATATTTTCTGAAAAATTCCCAAATATTTATGCAAATATAAATAACTCCAATAAATCATTTTACCAATAATGCGATGTGGAGTAGTGGGAACGGTTGAGCAGCACGTCGCATGAAGCATGATGTACGTGTGAAGATGATGGATGCATGGATTCATATCAAGGCCGTCATGGATGATCGGTACAAACAGAAAATTCATAGATTCTACCCCGGACATTTATAAAATTATGTCCTCGCAAATCTCCCCCTATGTCTATGCCGGTGCATACATAAAAAATCCAAATTATGCAATCTCCATAAAACAAAGGACATACAAGATAATATCCCCATTAGACCCTCAAACTGAGAATACTAAATGACATGTCTTAAATCAAACTTCAACATCTTCAAATCTTCAGCTCATCAAAAACTCTCAAACCTTTTCTCATCACTGTATGCAATCGAATAAATATTAATTTTTTACCTACACACATGAGATAAAGCAGATACCCATGACATGCAACAGTTTGAAATATAATGATATGCAAAATCAAAGATCAATTAAGCTTAAGCAAATCATTGATAAATAAAAAAAAAATTCACTCCTCCATAATTCATTCTCCCCCTTTGTGTGATGTCCCCAAATAGACATATATGAAAAGCTTAAATATGGAAAATGTCACAAGTTAATAAACTTCATATTTTTCAATTTTTTTCACACAAAATATACAACAAAGAATCACACCATGAACAAACACACAAACAACCAGGTCGATGATAGCGTAAATGTAGGGGTGTGATCAAATTCTATAGGAAAATCAATGAATATTGGATACTCCTAACGAATGAACTCAACATATTCCTTAGGTGTAAAAGATGGAAATATGAGACATTGACTCAATCAAATCAACAAATCAAAGCCCAAAGTGATTTCCACACCAATAACATCCAAAATGATTTAATGCTTTTTTAGGACTTTCAAGGAAGTGCAAACTTATTTAAATTCTCCAACCAAACTCCCTCAGCTTTATATTTTTAATAGAGGTGATGTAAATTCTCAAACTTTGGAGAATTCATGGTGAAACCTAATGGCCCATATGAGGCATGTATTGCTTTTTATTGCCTTTAAATTTTTTCGGGCTCTTTTAACCTCCGTGGACCCCGGATAATAAAATTACTCAATTTTTAGATCCATTTATACGGTGGCTAAATCACAAAGAATAGATAATTACCTTTCCTATCCCTTCACCGTTTTAAAAAACAACACAATCTCACCAACCGTTTTTTTACATGCATTCTAATCTTGTCAAGTTTTATCGCATATGCTTCGTTGTATAGATAGAATTGCGATGGAAACACTCAAGCCAATATGTGATAGACAAGAACAATAATCAAATAAAACTGTGCATGTGTGCAATAAAGGAGATAAGGAGACAAACACATCGAAAGATATCACTAATCACATCTCAAAGACTCCAAATAATGTAAAGCAAATGGGTGTAATGATGTAGCATCTCAAATCACTATCAGACAGTCTTAAATCTTTCTCTAAAGCAGTGATCTTAGGAACTAACGCTTTTTGGTTTCAAATGACTCAAAATATAACTCGGCGTAGGCATGTTGAATATCACTCTCGCTCTCACTTTCATCATCCTCCCCCTCACTCACTTCGTTCTCACTATCGAGGTGTCCCTGTGAAGCATCATCATCATCGTTGTGAGGAGCAATAAAGGTACTCACATGACTAGACATGAATGCGGCTCATGCAATGACTCGTCTCCAGAGTCCACCGACTCGACCTCACTATCGTCACTAAGGGTAGCATTAAGGACATGTTTGCCCTTTTCTTTTGCAAGTCTGTTCAGCCTAGTAGCACACTCAAAAGCTCTATGAATCTTATCGTCGCACTCATAACATCTCTCACCATCTTTCTTAGGAGGGTCTTTAAAAAAAACTCATTTTTCTTTTCAAACTTATTTTCCTCAAAATTCTTTTTATCTTTGAAATTTCCATTTTTCTTAAATTTGAGAATTTTCTTGATTTTTTTTGCAAATAAGGCCAAATCATCTAAATCAAAGTCACATTCAGAATTTGATGTTTCTATCTCCCTTTTTTTAGATGACTTAACTCTCTTTCTTGCAGACCCCTCAGGCTTTCTATCCTAGGCATTAAGTGCAATTCCCTTATCTTTAGGCTCGAAAAATTTAGGAAACATATCAGTTTCATACGCTTGTAAGTCTCCTACAAGTTCCTCAAATTTAAGCGTGTTTAAATTACCCATAGAATTTAGCACAGTGACTTTAGGGATAAAACACTTAGGCAGTGATCTTAGAATCTTTTTAACAACTCTAGCATTAGGAATGTGTTCACCAAGATTAAAGCTAGTGTTTACAATATCAGATAACCTAACATAAAATTCATCAAAACATTCAGTCTCAAGCATTGTGATAGTTTCAAATTGAGTTGTCAAGTTTTGCAGTTTAGACTCTTTCACAACATTAGTTCCTTCATGGGTAAGTTGCAAAACATCCCATGCCTCTTTTGACGTGGTGCACATTATTATCCATCGAAACTCGTTAGGTGTGACGGATCCAAAAATAGCACTTAAACCCTTAGAATTAAAAGATGGCCATTTAAATTCTTCTTTAGTCCATGCAGTGACAAGTTTTAAATTAGTCACGTTATCAACAATGATCCCTCTTTCAATCGAAATCCAAACTCTTTCATCAATCGCTTTTAAAGAAGATTTCATGCGGGCTTTCCAGTAAGCATAATTTGTCTCGTAAAAAATTGGCATTTTATTGTATAGTTTCTCCATTGAACACGCCCTTTTTCAAAAATCAATTTTTTAGAAAATTGATATCTGAGAAAAAAATTGTAGAAAATTACACGGTATAATTGTGTAATTGGTTCTGATACCAATTTGAAGAGTGCGCGTTTGTTCAAACAAAGAAATTATTTAATTAAACTCAGTTTTTTCAATAAAATCCTAAAACATGCATCTAAGTGTGATTGAAATAAATATGATCATGCAAGAACAGCCAATCACAAACAAAACACAAAAATGAGGAAAAATCCCCCAAAGGGGCAAAACTTTTTTATTTATTTATTTTCACTATAATTTGTAAATAACGGTTTACACAGATTAAAATGAAAACAAGAGTGACATACGAAATACCCTCAGGTGTCGGTTCCGATGTCATCGGCTGGAATCTCCCGCAAGAACTCCACATGGGTAGCAATGAAGGAGAGACAACTTCTCCACAAATTACTCGAGATGAGTAAAAACGATCCTCTTGAAGGTTTAAAGATTCACATACATATATGGGAGTGTTTATGTGAGTAAAGAAGGCATAAAACCTTAAAAGGTGAAATCTTTTTTCTAGGCTGTTAATCGTAGAAATCGAGTGCAAAAAAGACTTGGAAAACGTGTAGAATGAAACCAAATATTTATACGAAAATCGAGGCGGCGACGGCGTTTGAACGAGATAAGCATGTCGCTCGAACGAAGGACATGTGTCGCTCAAACGAGATAGCGCGACATGTCTATGTCGCTCGAACGATAGTGCTATGTCATTTGAACGAGATCGTCGATCGAAGAAGTTCGCTTCTACACTTAGACAAATTTCTTATTTTGATAAAAACAAATCAAACTTTGAAAAAAAAAATTCTGAAAAATTCCCAAATATTTATGCAAATATAAATAACTCCAATAAATTATTTTACCAATAATGCGAAGTGGAGTAATGGGAACGGTTGAGCAGCACGTCACATGAAGCATGAGGCACGCGTGAAGATGATGGATGCATGGATTCATATGAAGGTCGTCATGAATGATCGCGTTGACGTGCTGAATGTAGCAGGAACAGACATACATACTGTGATATAGGATAAATAGAAAATTCTTAGATTCTACCCTGGACATTTATAAAATTATGTCCTTACAATTTGATTTGATTTGAGTGATTTTGTGTTTATAAGCTTTCAGATTTTTAAGGGTTTTGGATATTTTTTCTTATATCATGGATTTTATAGATATAGGGTTTCTGGTATGGGTTTTTGGATTTTTTGTTTAGTTTTTAGGGTTTTGGATATTTAGGTTTTAGAATTAATTTCACGGATTATAGGATTTTTTTTTTTTGCATTTTAGGGGTTTGTGATTTTCATCGTATTTACTTCTCTTTTGTCTCCTTATCGAAACCCAGTCCGTTATGAGGTACTCTCCCTCTCCTTATATGCGGTTTGAGAATTTTTTATATTTCTTTAAACTAAGGTTTCAAAATACATCAATATCGGATTTTCTTTTAGGGGTTTTCGTTTAAAAGATCAAATTTTTGATTTCCCCCTTTGGTATTCATTGCTTAAATATATGAACTACAATTACTAATTTTTTTTATTCATTTCATCTAATTTTACATGTTGTGATTCTGTTGGTTGATTATTTTAGTATTTCTTTGGAAGCTGATATTGTGAGTATGAATTTTTTGGTTGTTACTGACTCTTGGTTTGTAAAGATTTAATTAGATAAACTAATATTGTGTCAAACTAATTTATGGTTATTGGTACAAGGTCTCCAATGCTTCATTGCTTTATATTGTAGAGTATGGGGCTTCCCTTGGTTGTTCACTGCCTAAGATTTAAAATTGAGATTTGTTGGTCATAGACCCAAACATGGGTTTTAGTTTCAAATTATGGATAAATTAGGGCTTCGTTGTTCTTTGTGTCTCTATTTAGTGTTTTTCAAAACTCATCGTGTGACAATGAACACCCTCATCAATGATTAGTTTCATTTTTTTGCATTCCTCTTGATTGTAGTTTTATTTGTTTAAATGCAGCTATCAATAGGATTTGAGTTTCTATTTTTTGAGTTTTATTTATTCACATGTCTTTAGCTTCTTACAAACTATTTAATAAATATGAAGCTTTAAATTCTCCTTGGTTCCTTTCTATGACTTATATCAGTAATAATTGTGCACATTGAAGTTTGCATTATCTCATTCATGTAATTTTTACTATTTTATTATTCATTGCTATTAAATATACAATTTACAAGTTTCTTCGCCTTTTATACCCCTAGAAATAATTTCTTTCAAGGTGTTTCTTTTGGCCACCCATTTTGCTACCTATGTACTACCTCTCTCTTTATGTGAGTTATGGATTTTTTCTGTGCTATAATTGTAGGTGATATGTTAGTGTCCAGTGTAATGCTCTTAACTTTTGTCATACTATTGAACTTGAATGTGTCACACGTGCCATAGTGTCCACCCTTCATATCTTTACGGATGATACTAAGATTTAGCTCCACCAGATAAGAGATAGTGAGCTCAAACAGTAATAACCATCGCAAAAATAGAGTTATGTATGTGTATAAGTGTATAGAAGGGAATGATGATAAGAGGAGTGAAGACAATGATGTATAGTGTTTCACCCAATTAGGCCTACATCCACTGTGAGTGTGTGATCCACTAAGTATAGGCACTAATGGCCTTGGATACAATTCTCATAAGCTCACTCTCTCTTGATTGTGTATAGAAGAAGAGTTTGCACTAGGGTTTATGTGATCGGTCTTTTGCAAGGTTGAAGATGACGAGTATATATAGGGCTTGGGGGGAGTAGTGTACCCCCCAAACATGCATTGTGTGTGTGGATGATAATCTAACCAATTCCCTGTTGACACCTGGGTATGCCACTTGTGGTTAATGTTGACATGATATTCCCTCACGCGAGGGGATGGTATTGTTATAAAGATCTGGTCCACGTGCTGTATGAGTCCCATGCATAGTGTGCCACGCATCTCCCAAATCACGCGCCATGATGATGTCACCCTCGGCTTATGATGCCAGGCCGAGGCTAAGGTTTATGCTGGCACATGGTCTTGACTGCTGGATGTAAGCCTCGTACTGTCGTCCCCACTTAGGGTCATCTTATCACTTGGTCACCCAAAGACGAGGCCTCTATCCCCACGAGCTTGGGTTCTGGATCAAGTAAATAGTGGGGTCG